>JAQMCX010000002.1:21515174-21545592 GCA_029814765.1 Acanthurus leucopareius | reverse complement strand
AAATACAAAATCACTCAAACACTCGTGCTGCACAACTCCATTTTGACTTCCCCCAAATTAAATTTTTACAATCGCCCCTTCCTGTACAAAAAAAAAAAAAAAAAAAAAAAAAAAAAAAAAAGGGGAGAAACATTTTCCACTGCAGCGTGTCTTAACAGGCCACGCTCAGCTGAACACAATCCTGATCTGAAGAATTAGCTCCGAGTTGCACTGACCGTGTCTCCTGAGGGACCTGCTTTTTTCGCCTAAACCCGGCGGGCGTGTGGTGCCTTAAACTCAATCAGACAGTCAGGACGCATGAAATATTGAGTTCTTAAAAGCAAATATGTTTCTTAAAACGACTAAGTTGAGTTATATTTAATCAGTGACACACATTTTTCCAAGAGGGTGTTGTTCAAGGGACCATAAGTTCATCCAAGTCAGTAATGAAACATGTTAAAGGCATAAAGGGAATAATGGGAGCAGATTTTTTTTTCTTTTTTTTTTAGAGGCAACCTTTGCTCCCCCTGCTGTTGGTTTAATTTTTAACAAAAAGCTGGGAAACTTTTTTTATTCAAACACAGAGCTAATGGACACGAGGGCAGCGAGACCTTTCAGTTTCTCCTTCAACACCAGCGACTACCGCATCCTCCTCATGGATCAGGACCAGGGCCGTCTGTACCTGGGCAGCAGGGAGTACCTGGTGGCTCTGGACATGCACAACGTCAACAAGGAGCCTCTCATAGTGTGTACAAACTTTACCAGCTTTTCTCTTTTTTTTAAAAAAAAAAAAAATCCAGTCTGTTATTTGGTATGTGGCATTAAGTCTCAACATGCACTGACCCTGAATAACGCAGTGATTTGTGGTGTCTGCAGATCCACTGGCCAGCCTCGGCTAAGAGAAAGGGAGAATGTCAGATGACAGGAAAGGGAAGACAGGTGTGATCATGTTCTTTTATTTACATCCTGCTCTTTTCAAAAAATAATAATAAAAAAAAAATGGTAGACATCATCTTTCAAGACGGGACAATAACCGTGACGCTGTTTGAATTCCTTCATTCTTACGCGTCTTTGTTGCAGGGTGAATGTGCCAACTTCGTGCGGTTGATAGAGCCGTGGAACCGCACCCACCTCTACACCTGCGGGACGGGGGCCTACCAACCCATCTGCACCTTCATCAACAGAGGCTGGAGGGCAGAGGTAAAACTCGGCGTCATTTGCAGCCTCACGTGTGTGGGATTTACAGCACAAATCCCTCAGCTGCAGGCCTGGAAAGCGACGTCTTATTAAATATTTCAGGACTACAAACTGGGACACTGATTTGTTTATGATTTCCCAATGCTCCCTTGTGACGTTCAAGCTGATCTATTTTTACGCATCCTCTCCCTTCTGCAGGACTACTTGTTTAGGCTGGTCCCTGGGTATGTGGATTCTGGGAAGGGAAAATGTTCTTATGATCCCAAACAGGAGAACATTGCAGTTCTGATCAGTGAGATATCATGCTTCATTTCTAGCCAGTAAAAACACACAAAAATCTTGTCAAAATTCCCCAATGAATCGCAGAGTTTTAACCCCATATTTGCTTCGGTCTTGCCTTTGCAGATGGTAACCTCTATGCAGGGGTTCATATCGATTTCATGAGTACAGATGCTGCTCTGTTTAGGACCATGGGGGGGAGGACAGCAATCAGAACGGAGCAGTATGACTCCAGGTGGCTCAACGGTGAGTAAGTGTGGGTGTGAGGAGGTAAACACACCTGATTACAGGTTGCTGCTCCTCTCTTTTTATGTGACAACCACTTGCCTCAATCCCCCTCTCTGCTTATCTGGGGTTTTTTTTTACCCCACCTCCAGAGCCGGTGTTTGTTCAGATCCAGCAGATCCCTGACAGTGCAGAAAGGAACGACGACAAACTTTACTTCTTCTTCCGTGAGAAGAGTCTGGACTCGAACAACGGGGCGAGCCCCAGCGTTTTGGCCCGAGTGGGGAGAGTGTGTCTGGTGAGGCCGGATCTCATCACATATATGCATTTATATATATATATATATACAGTGAAAATATACAGCTTGTACCTTGTGATATCAAACAAGCTGGAAGTATTGAGCTGTGACCTAATTTCCTTCCTGTCTAGAATGATGAAGGAGGGCAGAAGTCCCTGGTGAACCGCTGGACGACGTTCCTCAAGGCTCGTCTTATCTGCTCGGTGATAGGAGAAGATGGAGTAGAGACGCGCTTTGATGAACTACGTGAGGCCACGTTAACATAACTGATTGCATTTTAATTGCAGCTGCTTTTGCTTTTTTTTTTTTTTTTTGCGGCTTTGTTATTGATTTGGTATCATTCATTCCAGGAGATGTGTTCATTCAACCCACACAGGACGAGAGGAACCCGATGGTGTACGCCCTCTTCACCACAGCAGGGTGAGTCGCTTCCAGAGGTTTGGCTGATAGATTCACACCTCACCTGACCTCATTTAGCATTTTTTTTTTTTTTTACATATTTCTCTGAACTATTTGATTCAAGTTTTCACCTGCCTCTGTTTCTGTTAAAGCTCTGTGTTCAAGGGCTCAGCGGTCTGTGTGTACTCCATGGCTGATATCCGCAATGTCTTCAATGGACCTTTTGCCCACAAACACGGACATAATTACCAATGGACAGAATACACTGGGAAGATTCCCTACCCACGACCTGGAACAGTATGTTTTAAGTCATGTTATCACTAAATGATGCTGTCAAAAAAAAACCCACAGGTATCTAATTAATTTAAAGAAATAAACACATGGAAAAAACTCCACGTCTTCTTCCTTCTTCCAGTGTCCAGGAGGAACCTTCACTCCTGGCATCCGTTCCTCCAAGAACTTCTCAGATGAGGCTGTGAATTTCATCAGATCCCATCCCCTCATGTTCCATCCGGTTTATCCCATCCACCGCCGCCCCCTGGTGGTGAGAACCGGTGTGGACTACCGCTTCACTGCCCTGGTGGTGGACCAGGTGGATGCTGTGGATGGACGCTATGAGGTGCTCTTCCTGGGGACAGGTGAGGCAGCTGAAGGGATGATGGGACTTCTTTCCAGCTGGAGGATTCATTTTGAAAGAAATTATCGATCTTAAATATGTTTTCTATGACTTTTAGATCGAGGCACGGTCCAAAAAGTTATAGTTTTGCCAAAAGATCCAACTAGCATGGAGGAGCTGACACTAGAGGAAGTGGAGGTTTTCCGGGTATGTCTGAATATGAAATCTCAAAATGCCAAAAAAATATTTTAATCTCAAAGATTAAAGTGATTTTTTCAATTTATCTCTCTGCTATTTATTCATTTTCAGACCAGAGCTCCAGTCAAAACAATGAAGATATCCTCTAAAAGGGTAAGCTGAAGCCTCATTCTCAGAGCTCAGACCACAGCAGATTCCTCACAGCCGTGCTCTGTTGACTTTACTTTGCTTTTGTGTCACCACAGCAACAGCTGTACGTGTCATCGGACGCCGGGTTGACCCAGGTGTCGCTGCACCGCTGTGGCGTGTACGGCCGGGCCTGCTCCGACTGCTGTCTGGCTCGAGACCCCTACTGTGCCTGGGATGGAGAGAGCTGCTCTGCTTTCACCCCGTCCACCAAGAGGTCAGAGACGACTCGGATCTTCACAGTGCAAAGTTTTCAGACCGTAAGACGAAGATGAGTTGAGTTAACTTCATTATTTGTTCTGATCTTTGTTGCAGGAGGAGCAGAAGACAGGATGTGAAACACGGTGACCCTCTGAGGCAGTGCAGAGGCTTTAATGCTAAAGGTGGCGCAACTTTTTTTGAACTTTTAAAAAATCATGCATGCTTTAAAATTTTAGCTCCTTTTGAGCTGGTGTCACCATTTTCTCTCCCTGTGTCTGTTCAGTGGAGAAACGTCTGAGAGAAACAGTGCAGTTTGGGGTGGAGGGCAGCAGCACCTTCCTGGAGTGTCAGCCTCGGTCTCCACAGGCCACCGTCAAGTGGCTTTTCCAGAGGGAAGGAAAGAGGAAACTGGTGAGGAAAAAAGCATCATTTTAGGAAATATTAAAGGACAAAAGAACATAAAAGATCCTGAAAAAGACCAAGTATATCAACTCTAAGTGTTCATCAGAGTAAACAGACAAAGACCCTCACTTGACAAGTGTTGATCTGTTTGATTGCTTAATTATCAAAGAATCAAATTCATACCTTAAATTACCAGAAGAAAAAATTCCCTTTGCTTTCACCACATCAAGCAAGACTTCCTGGATTTAACGTGAGTTGTGTTTTTATTTGCTCCATCAAAGAGCTCCTGTCAGTGTCTCCTTCATCCACAGTAAATCTTAAAGGAACACTTTGTTTTTTAATGCGACTTTTAGTTTTCTTGAAGAAAGTTGGATGAAAAAAATCATCCTGTCAAGAAACATTCACATGAACTCCAGCAAAAAGCTCAACATTTCAGTCTGCATGTTTGTAATTTGAACACAGATTCTTAAGTTGTTCCATCTCTTAAGACTTTCCTGCTGTTTTGTTCTCTTTTCTGCAGCTCAACCGTATGGGAGGAATCTTAAAGACCAACCATGGCATCCTTCTCAAGTCTCTCAACCAATCAGACGCAGGACTCTACCACTGCCTCGCCACCGAGAACAACTTCAAACACACGGTGGCCCGCGTCGCCCTGCGCATCCTGGATCGAGACATCGTTTTAGCTCTAACCGCTCAAGACGAGGACGAAGAGCCAAAAACTCGCCACGCGGGACCTTACGCTCAGTCGTCCCCCGCCTCCACGCCATTCCCTCCTGAGATCAGACTGATTAACCAGTACTGCCAGTCCTACTGGGAACAACTCAGTCCCAAACAGCAGCAGCAGCGCAAACGCACCAGCCGCAGGCACACAGAGAGTCAGGACCAAGGCCTCGGCTAGACGACGGGACCGACGCCGTCCAACACTGGCCTGTCTGGACTTTTATGGTGGACTTTTATGTTTGGCGTGCATGTCAGTGTGTCACCTCCATCCTTCAGGCAGGTGATGCTCTCATGCTGCCGTCCAAGTTCCATATTGGTGGTTTTGCAAACAGCAGCCTAGAAAATACAAGCTGCGTTTATCCTCACATGAACTGTGACCACTTCCCACAGAAAACCAAACATCTTCAGCCCTTCAGGTCTCAGTTCATGTTAGTTTGACATTTAAATCAACCTTCAGACTCAATATGTGCTCAAGAGTGATTATTCATCATTGGGGTGGTTTCAATACTTCTTTTTGTTGGTGTGTTCAGGTGCTTGTGGGAAACCAAGGCATCTGGGACTAAGAGTCACTGTGGTGGATCAATGTTTCTGGTGCAAAAAAACAACAAAAAAGAAAGTTTTAGTTTTGCTTTCTTTTTTAGTTTGAACTTTCCAATAATGTAACTCGTGAGACCAGAAATTTTATGCAGCTGATTCCTAATTGTCATATTTCGTATTGCCCTTGAATGCACCAACAAAGAAGTTCTTTTTGGGAACACAAACAAAACATGGAACAGTAATGTTACTGCAATATAATATGACAAAAACTGGCCATTGTGACGGATCACACAGACTGGGACGTAAAGTAAACGCAGCGTGTAGTTAAACGGCTTTAATATGCAAAAACCACAGATGTGTTACTTTTAAGTATCTTGAAACAAATGTAATATATTAATTGTGAATATAATATATATGGTCATTGGATAACTCTTGTATTGTATGAAGATAGTATGATGAATGCATGTGCTGCATGCATTTCTGTCGATGTTCGTTGCAAGTTGTACATTTTACTGTTGTTCTCCTCGGTGTGTAATGATGTTTGTAAGATGTAACGTACTGTGTTAGGCTTTCCTCCATTGGATGGTGTCATATAATGACTCCCTTAGTTCCCCCCCGTTTTCTAGTGACCTACAGTATGTGAGTGTTGAAGATATGTATAGCGTACAGTGTTTTTTTTCCAGTTATGCACTTTGTTGGTGGTGGTTTTCGAGGGAATGTGGGATCTTTGCACAGACGTATGAGAAAATAATATAGGAACATAATGTATAATTTTTTTTATGTACAGTATGTTATAAAAATGGGAATGAAACTGGCTCAGATTTAGTATTGACTGTCGGTGTTCTGTCGTATGCTATATTTACAGATTTTAAAATGGCTCTTTTTTTTTTTTTTTTTAAATGGAAGCGTAAGGAACAAGATATTTTCCAGCCAGAGCCACCGTTCACCTTCATTGTGAGTAACACAGTGCTACGTGCTGTCACGCTGATGAATCCTACACTGGAAATGTTCAAACAAATATATATAAAAAAAAAACATTTCAGAAGTCTCTTAAACTCGTTTGGTTTCACTCTCGATTCTTTCGTATTGATTTATTTGTTTATTAAATCGTTCACAGAAGTTTCATGTGCAAGTCATATTCCGGTTTCAGATGGTTGTAACTAAAAAAAAACAAACAAACAGTTAAACTAAGTTGAAAAGCCACACAAACGAAACCATCACATCAGTCGTCCCATTCGTCATCGTCGTCGTCTTCATCCCCACCCTCATCTTCACTTTCATCTGGAAGAAAGGAAGGAAAAATATGTGGATGTGAGACTTTTTAAGCACTTTTGTTATAACTGGCTCTCATCTGGAATGTGATCATTATTAATATTCTTATATTTACCAGAGGAATGGATGACTTTACTCCTCTTCTGCATGACCATCATTAGAGCACCGACGATGCCCTCACCAGACTCTTGTGTTGGAGGCGGGGCTGCGTCCGGAGTGTCTGTCACCTGTAACACATCGACAAGAAACACAGGACACGTTGCAGCGTGATAGTTTCTGCATGTAGCTTCTGAAAAGTTCCGGAAGAAAAGAAAGTTGCTTTACATTTCTGAGTTTCTTCCCCAGTCGGATCTGATCCAGCAGGGCTCCTCTGGATGTAGCAGGTGGTGGTGGCGGTGCCCCACCACCACCACCACCAGCAAGAGGAGGAGGAGGTGGGAAATCTGAAGAAATAGATGTTTGGGGAGGTGGAGGTGGAGGGGGCGGAGGAGGTGGTGGACCTCCTCCACCTCCACCACCACCTCCTCTGCTTGGTGAAGATGGGACAGGAGGGGGTGGGCCACCCAGGGGCCGTTGGCTAGATGGCGGCATGGGTGGAGGCAAGTCGTGAGAGAAGGCTGGAGGTGAGACATGAGAAGGCCTCGAGGGCGGTGCAGAGTGTGCTGGAGGTGGCGGTGGTGGGGGGCCGCCTCTGTTTGTTGGAGGAGGTGGGGGTGGCAGACCTCCACGTGATGGAGGCGGCTGAGGGGGGAGGCTCCCTCGCTGTGACTGGCCTGGGATAGGAGGCAGGGGGCCCGAGCGTCCTCGAGAGGATGGAGGAGGTTGACCGGAGCCCGGCACAGGAGGCAGAGGCCCCTGTCTGCTGGGTGGAGGTGGTGGAGGTCCAGAAGCTGTAAGGCAACAGAACAAGAAGTCAGCCTGAGCTTAAACCATCACAGTGAGGAGCAGAGAGGCTGAGACGGAGCTGCGGGGAGTCTGACCTGCTCTGTTCACCTCCCTCTTCACCGCCTCCATGCCTCCCGACTGCTCGATGACGTTAAAGATGAGCTGGGAGGTTTTTTCATCCCTCATCTCGTCCGCGCTGATCCCGGCTTGGGAGAGAAGCTTGGAAAGGTCGGGATCGAGGTTATTTGGATCCCAGCCGACGTGAGTAACGTGCCTGACGGGGAGGAAACGAGAGGAGAGCATGTGACAGAGTCAGAACAACGTCAAAAAAACCCCAAACTTCACCGCCTGAATATGAAGCAACACACTGATCAAACACTCACTTAAATCCACTGGGAGCACCGATGTCTGCTTTGGAGAGTTTGAGGCCTTTTTTCTTGCTCTTGTCCTTCTTGTTCTTCTTTCCTTTGCTGTTCAGACTTAAGGAAGCAGCGGTGGGTGAAGGCATCGAGCGGTAGCGTGAAGACTGGATGTCTGGGTTTTGGATGTCCACTGTGGCCATGTGAAAAGATCCAGGGCTTCCAGGTGACGCTTTATGGAGAAAATACAGGGAGGTGTGTGTTATTACTCTTTAATTGCACGCATCATTAGTTGTAATAAAAGTTTTATGAGAGAAAAGTTCAGGTAAAGTCATTACACACCTTTTTCAGGTGGCAGTGGAGGCAGGGAACCTCGATCTACGGCGACAGGAAACAGGAAAAGAGGATTAAAAACACTTTGACTCGTGGTTCGCTCCATATGAAAATGCAATTATAGAGTCATCAAGTTTATTGCAATCTTACCACTAGACGGCGGGGGGCGCTGTTTCTTATCTGCCAATAGTAAAGAGTTGAGAAAAACCATATGGCATTATCATAAACAATATTTGCTAAGCTTAAATAGACTTAACACAGTTATCTGTTGTTTTGATGAGGAAGTTAAAAAATATTAATGGATTCATCAGAAACAGAGAACTTGAGATATTTTTAAAATAGATACAGAAGTTGCTGCACTAAGCTGCTTAAAGTCGGATTAAATTGTAAAAATGTTTTAGATTTTGAAGTTTCATTTAAGCATTTAAGCCAAATTATTTATTTATTTTTCCTTTGTTGTCATCTCGTGCACAACATATTAACCCGAGGGCCTTTAAAAATAGCATTCAGTTATTGTAAATATGACAATGATTCACGGTTTTAAAAATATATTTCGTGTTCTCTAATTCTAAAAATAAACATTAAAGTCGGGGCAGTAACCTCACTGACCTTGACGGTTGTTTCTTTGGTTGATTTTCTCTTCGACAGCATTTTGGAAAGCTTCTGCTTCCTGTTGCATGGCAAAGTTCAGTCCGACCTGACAGTCCTGCATTGTGTGAGGAGAACGCAGGGAAACACATTTTAAACATGCTTCAAAAACGGCTCTTTAAAGATTTGTGATAGCTTGAAGGGGAAATAAGAGCAGGACTTCACATGTCCGGTAACTAAAGGAGGACGAGGGGGTGAGATGAGTGTTTTCTTACATCTGCAGTGAAAGTGTGAAAGAACGGCTGTGGTGAGGAGTAAACTATTTGGTTGTAGAGCTCCTGCTCCCACACCAGCCTCCCCGTCTGTGGAAGAAACATGGTGGACACTCAGTCTCTCAGTATTTCTCATGTCAAATGTGAGTAATCTTTATTAGCAGTTTTGAAACATTTTTTTTGAAGAACAAGACATCAGTGATTAGATCATCAGTCAGTCAGTCAGTCAGTCAGTCAGTCAGTAGGGGGCCTATGTATCCTGACACAGAGTCAGTGAACAGACTCTTGGTATAAACGGCAGCATTGTCAGAGAGTTTACCGTCAAATCAAACATCCGTATGAAGTAGGAGCGCTGTGGGTTGTCTTTGACGAAGCAGACCACTCCGGTGTGCTGCAGGCTCCACATGGACGGACTGTGAGGCAGAGCCATGAACAGCTGTGCTAGTGCGGTGGACATGGACTAAACACACACACACACAACACACACACATACACACACAAATAAGTTGACAGAAGAGTTGACTGATGGGACACTCGAGAGCATTTTATTGCAGTTCACATGTAAATTTGCAGTTTTGTGGTGAGGATTCACTTCCTCGTCTGCTTTCATTAGTAAAGATAACAGCTTGAAGTGCTGTGATGCTCCTTTTTTTAATTTTCCGCTGCAGATGTTTAAGTCATTAAAATGTGCAGCTGGTGGTCCTTGTCCCCCCCCCCACCTCCTCCCCTTGTTTTCATGCCAATCTGGCACAACTGTACTGTGTATGCCAGTGGTTTTAAACAAACAAACCAGCTCCCACTCTGCTGTGCTGCCTGATGCACCCGATGATAGGGTCTAATTCTGACACTAGAGGAAGAAACGGTTCAGCCACCATTTCCTGTTACAGCTAACTCCTTTGATGACCTAACCTAAGCAGCTTATTTGCATCGACATGCTGGAGATTCACTTGAAGAAATCTATGTTTAAAAAAATTAGATTTGAATTTGAATACACCTTAAAAGGATAAAACTGATAGAAAATGAGTAAATATATGAGCGAAAATGAGCTCAGAAATGTGTGAAAACCTCAGTACAACATTGGTTTTTAGTAAAGTTGCATGAATAATACAAATGTCTTTAGTAAAACCTCAACTTTCCGCTGTGTTCATTACAATACAGGACAGGATGTCGACCGCCAAAGTTTCAAAGGCTGAAACCAAATATATATATATGTATATATATATATATATATATATATATATACAGTATATATATAGTTTAATGTGGCAACCAGAAAAACCTGTTGTTGCTCACTAGTTTCTCTCTTCCACTTTTACGATAAAAAACCTCCTAATAGAAATGATACAAGCACAAATACAGCACGCTATCATTCTCTCAGTGGGCAATCCCCTCCCCGGTGAGTTCAGGACTTACAGCACACCTTCTGCCCAGCAGCTCCTCCAGCTTCTCATTCTCCTGGACGCTCAGCTGAGAGCTCCGGGCGCTCTCCGTTTTAGATTTAGATCCAGATCCGCGACTCATGGTCCAAAATTTACAAAGTTCAACTCAAAGTGAGTGTGTACAGCATTTGAAAAGCTGTGTTCCCGTCACTGTCAGAATACTGAGCTCTACAGTCAAGGAAGTTTCTCTTCTCTCTTCTGCGCATACATCAACTCAAACAGGAAACGACCAACCGCACTTCTCTAACCCCCACTTTTCTTCTTTCTCTCAGGCGCAGAGCAAAACGAATGTGTTACTTCCACTTCAGAGCCGAGGCAGAGAAATATAGTTCCTGCACTCGTTTCACAGCAAACACATGGCGACTTTTAAGTGTGATATTTATGTTTGGAATAAAAAAAAAAATCGACTCAAAACTTCTGTACAAATGACATATTTTATTGACAGACATTCAAATTAATTTAAAAATGTACAGGATGAGTAACAAAGTCAAAATATCTTTTAGTCAAATTTATTAAAGACAAAAAAGAAGACTCCATTCATTTTAACTTAAAAACCATAAGTCATTTGTTCACCATACTGAACAGTTTCTGGGACTGTTAAAATAGATACAGCCAGTTTAACACTGGATATTTTTTTTTTAATATATTTACAATTTTACCGCCGAACAAGATAGAAAATAATAAAAAAAAAAAAAACAAGTGTGTTTCACCCTCATTTTAATATTACACAAGGTAAATTCTTTGGTTTCCATGTAGGGATTTTTATTTTAGAAATACATAAAATCTCTAAAAAATTGTACAAAACGACTGTCTGTGATTGTCAGTAACTGTCTGTGTGACCTTCATGGAGAGCAGCTGAACATCACAAATTGCACTGTATCTGTTGGACTGTGTTTAAAAAAAAAAAAAAAAAAAAGGTCACCTCAGACTGAGCTTTGAGGATGATCGACTTTACAAGAGTTGTATTAAGTGGCAAGAAAGGTCAACAAAATATCACATTAAGAAACATTGGTTAAACTCCATGTAAAAATCACTGAAAACTGTCTGTTGGTAGGTAGGAATGGTTAGCGTGGACGTGCAGTCTAACCCTCGCTGATCATTTTAAGCTGATTGTGTGAAGTTCAAGGGAAAATTTGGACGATGCCAACAGCTTTGACATCAGTCCAAAAAGTTAGGGATGCACGATAAGGATGTTATTTTTCAGCCAAATACTGATGACCACCTGCTCCTCATGGACGATACTTTTAGGATTATCAGTAAAATTTCACATTTTTCTTCTTTTAAAAAGAAGTTCAAGTTCAAGAAGTTCAAGTATAAATTGTAGTTTATGCACATCTCAGAGGCCTACGATGGAGAAAGCAAAAAATGGATGTTTTATTAATCCAACGCTCTGACCTAAATAAGTCTAACTGGCATCATTATCGTTTCCTTCCTCTCAAAATCTTTCTGGAACACGTACATGTACGCTGTCTTCCTCTTATATGTAAAAAAAACATCCACACTGGTGACAACATTTTTGGTTTTACAAGCTGAAGTGCTTTGATGCCTTGAACGCAACGACAGCGTACTGCATTTGTTCCTCTTCTCCTACTTCTTCTTCTGTTTTGTTAGTGACGCATCACAATCCAGCTTTAAATTGTGCCTACCGCCACCTACTGTATTCACATTATGATCTCTATGTATTGGCTATAATATTCTTATAGCTGGCTGTAATTTCATTGTGGCTGATGGTACGAACTTCCCATTATTGGCCAATAATTTATCGGCACAGATAAATATCGTGCATCCCTACTAAAAAGTGTGATTAAAGAGAAACTGATGACCGAACAGTAGGATATTTTTCAGTAAGATATAATGCAAAACTTCCTGAACAAAGGAAACAGTTTGCTTTTTGTCACTATTTCTGTCCTGTATAATGTGAGATGGACGGGAAGTAGATCGAAATTACTTTGTCAGTGACTGAGCTATTCCGCAGAACTGCACACATCCATCCTCTAAAATGGGATTTCCATTTGAGTCACGCTGTTCCCATTTATCATTTCGCATTTTCTACACATGCCCCCAGACGACATCCTTGCTGCCAGGCTCGACATTTTTTTGGTTTTATTCAGTCAGAACACACTGCTTTGTATTCTCAAGCTTCTGTGCTCTCTCCTCCGTTACAGGGCTTTTTTTTTCTGCCCCATCACATGAAGATATGCTTTCTTTCTTTTTTTTCTTTTTTTTTGGGTTTTAGGATGAAGGGTCTTCACATATCCTTCGCCTTGTGCAGCCAATCTTTCCTGAGAACTTCTTGGCTGAGAACTCGGCAGATCGGGGGGGTTAATTTAATGACAGGGAGAGGTTTGGTTGGCATTGTGTTTGTAGTATCTTTGTTCAGTTTTTATCTACTAGTGCCCGCCTCCACTCCGTGACTCTCCGGTGGCCCAGTCAATAACGATAAATGACAAACTCATGACCATGAAGATGAATCCCAGTGCAGCAAAGCATGCGGCCTGCAGGGGCGAAAGGAAAGAGAGCAACATCTGGGTCAAAAACACATTCAAAAAATACACAGAAGTGAAAATGACTGAAGAAAAAATGATAGTGTTATTGATTACTGAGGGATCTGAGTTGTACCTGAATCTTGGGTCTGGACATAAGAGGCTCCTGCTCTTCAGGGATGATTCGGATGTAGAAGACTCCAGGGAGGATGAAGATGAGGCTGGGGGCAGATGTGGCTCCTGGAGATGAAGGAGAAGAACATGGATGAAGGTGACAGATCAAGTGAGTTGACATTTTAAAAAATGAAATAATTCATAGTGCTTAATCTGTGATCTAGGTGAGACCAGACAGTCCTCTTCAACTATCAACATACCGATGAGGCCAAAGATGTCACGGATGGAGGGCACGAAGATAACGAGCAGGTTGACGAGGCAGATGAGACAAAACGCAATGCCGATGTGCACCACCCAGCGGAAGGGCTTGTCAGGGAACAAGATCTGGAGCAAAGCCCTGCGGATCTGCAGAGGGAGGAAGAAAGAGAGGAAGAAGCTTATTATCAAAACTAAATAAATATAAAGTCTGATCCTGTTTTTCATCACTGCAGGGGACTTTAAAGTTTCATGGAGCTGGTGTTTAGAAACTGTTCGGTTGCTAAGCTCTTAGATACATCAGCTCAATTTCAACTAGTTGACCTTTTTCCGTTAATCTGTTAAAAGTAAATTTTAAAGTCTTAACCTAGCGAGAAATGTCCGGCAACAGCTTTCTGCCCTGTGTACAGTCATCCAATGTTAAAGGTACAGTTACAGATTTCGAGAAACACACTAATTTACTTTCTTTGAGAGAGTTAGACAAAAAAAATGCTCTGCATGCAAATCTGTGTTTTCACTATGAGGGTGGAGGCAGCAGCCAGTTAGCTTAGCTAAGCAATAAAAACAGGACACAGCTAGCTTGTCAAAAAGTCCCTTGTGAAACTGTAACTCACTTTTAAACTAGGTACACTACTTAAACAAATTAAATTACAATTTTTAAATTAGTGAGCTGTGGCGGAAGGCCTGGTCAGCTGTTTACCCATGATTCTTTAGTCTTTATGCTAAGCTAGGCTAACAGTCTCCTAGCTCCAACATCATAAGAAACTGTCAAAACAAAAAAGACTTCTTGTTGTTCTTCATAAGTCCCATCTAATTTGGATGTTTTCAACCCATTTAAATCCATTTCTGGTAGATTTTAGCATCTATAGATTGTTTTTATGTGTGGTATTGAGAGAGGGTTAAAAAGTTACGGAAAACACAGTGAAAACAATAGTGAAACAGCAGGGTGATAAAGTTTCACTCAGGCTGGCACAGCACTGAAACAGTGCAACACTTTCAGTGTCTTAATATAGTTTTTTTTTTTCATGGCATGCATGCGTCATTTCGCAGCATCAGCTCTGTGGTTTGGCCCCCTAAAACAAGCACATACTCATGTTTACACATGCATGGACGTGCTAAACTGTAAAGTACACACACGGTGGGAGAGTGGCACACACAGCAATCACATTCACACCCTGAATGTGCAGATTGTAATATCAAGATGTGCTTCGACAGCATTTTTTATATAATTGAGACAAAGATGTTAAATACATTAAATTGGCTTCAGGCATATCCACAACTTCTGACTCTTTTTATGAAAAGGAAAATATAATAATAAATGTTGCATGCAGAGTCTCCTGTGACTCATTTGTGGGTCCATTCTCTGCAGTCCATACCACACACCACCACTAGGGGTCATTGTTCACTGTGACATGTGTTGAGTGTCATACATTCACAGCTGCTTATCTCATTAAAATCTATCATTACTGTAGTAGAATCATTTTAAACATTTTAACTGAGACTAAAACATTTAATCTTTCGTTACAAGAAGGCTCCTCTGCGATGCAGTGAAGTTCAGCTGTATACAGAGCTTAATTAATATGAAATATGTACATATATAATCTTAGTCATTCAAGTTTTTCTTTCATTCAAATTCTCAAGGTTTTTGTGTTGCAAGACACAACAGCTCAAAAACCACAAGATGTTCGGTTACTATCAAAGAAACCAGAAATATTTTAATTTAATTTATGCAAATAATTCCAGATCTATATCTATCCGCTCTCCTCTTTTATGTCTCATAGTTGTATTGATTTTATCTGAATCTACTTTTGTTGTTATGTAACATGCATTAGGTCCTAATGTGTGGAGACAGTGTGGAATATATGAGAGATACTGTTCTCGGTGTTGTTGATCGTATAAAAGTATTTTCACTGAATTAGCATGAAAGGATAGCTGATCTTACCGGGAACAGAACCACAGGGACAGTCAGTGTGACGGCGACGAGCACGGCCAGACGCACACACAGAATCAGGACATCCAGCGGGTCCACGCGGCTGTAGGTGTGTAACAGCTCAGACTCCACAGCACCTACCCACAGAGACACAAACACACACACACACACCCACCGTTTAACACAGCTCATGTGGAAAGGCCCCTTAATCACAACACTGGAAAATGCACATGGGTTCATGGGTACAAGTGGGTCATTCATCTGAAAATGAAACCATTCACTGCACCAAAAAAAAAAAAAGAAAAAGAAAAAGGGAAGAGTGTCTCACCATAAAAGGTGAGGTAACCAAACAGAGCAGTCAGCAGGTACATGACAAACATGGCCAGGATGGAGACGTTGGCAACTCTCTGCATTCGTTTCTTGGTGGCACTGGTGTGAAGGAAAACAGAGAAATGAAATTATTTTTATGAATCTTTTTCTGTGTGTGCCGATTAAAAGAGCCACATGTGGATTTTGCGAAAGGGATGGTAACCTTCTGACTTACTCTCTCAGCTCGGTGTAGATGGGTAGCACCTCTGGGTGGCAGACAAAAGCGAAGGCCAGAATAGGGATGGTGTACGCCGTCTAAAAGCCAAACACACCAAAAGGTCAGTGAGTAATTCACCAAACACTGAACTGCATTTCAAGTCCAGTAGGGAACACAATTAGATGCTTGTTCCATACTCGATGCTGCTGTTGACACAGCGCGTCTAACTGCTGTTGACATAACACACGCTGGTGCAGAACATGTGGCAGTAAATCTGCCCTGCTGACCGAGACAGAAATTAGACGCAGGAGATAAAGAAGAAGAAGAAGAAGAAGTTTCTCCTCTAACCTGAGAGTTGATGGTAAACATCTTGGCCTCACAGAAGTCGTCCGTCCCATTAATGTCGATGTCGTGAATACCGTAAGAAGTCATGTTGAAATGTGCACTTTCCAGTGGACACTTGATGTTGAATTTCTTGTAGATAACCTGGAAGGACAACACCCACTGGTTAATCAAAGGTAAATAAAAATTGTAATATAAAACCACTTCACCTCTTCACCTCAGGGTGCAAATATTTACTGGAAGTTGTTATCTGAACTTTTTCCTGTGTATTTCTCTGTATCTCCACATCATTACAAATACAGGCTAACCTCTATAATGTTTTTAGGTTACGGAAAAGATTTGAATTTATGAAAATTTAAGAAGATAAGATTGGTTTAGATTAAATACACCTTTATAAATCCTCAGGGGGGAATTCTGGAATAATACGTAGGTTCAAGATGAACCAAAAAAAGATAATAGAAAAATATGTCAATATAATATCAATAAACTAAATAAACATTAAGAAAAACACTGAAGACTTGGCTTTTAAAATCTGCATCGGATCTGTCTTTCAATAAATTCACATGTGCACATGTTTGCAGTCTATAAGTAAATAGAGATAGAGTTGGTTGCATCGTGTGCATCTTTACTCGCTTACCGAAATTAAGAAAAACACCATGCAGGAGAGGGAGAAGCCGCTCGTGTAGCCCAGGTAACCTGCGGGTCAATGATACCAAGATGACACAGAGTTATTCAAAGAAGAAGATGGATCCTAGAAGTGATGATATCCATAATTACAGGAAGGGACACACAACAGAAACAGGAAGTGGAGACGTGGCATACATGGGAGAATGTGAGGAATAAAAAAAAAGATGTGACGACAGAATGAGAAACGTACCAAGTTGTTTCATGAGTGCTAGAGGAAGGATGATGAAGGCGCTAACAATGATGATCAAGTAGTTTCCATTCAAGAACCACTCTCTAAGAGACAGCCGGACAAACAGATGAAAACAAAAAAATCATACACAACAGAAAAACACAAAGAAACTAAAACTACTGTGTTGTACTACTGTGTTACACTACTGTACTATACTACTGTATTACACTCCTGGTATCACACAATATCACTCTGACACTCACCCTGTGTTTTCATGTTTACTGAGGAAAGCTTGGATAACCAGTGGGAGCTCAGACTTGACGATGAACAGATAGCTGGACATTGCTAAAAGGAGGTGAAAACAGTCATTTTGTGTGACTCGTGCATGTTTAATCTCATCCAGTTAAATTTCTTAAAGATATCAAACATGAACATCAAAGGCATGACTTTACCTCCAATGTTGTGTACTGTAATGATGCATGCAGCCAGCATTTTTCCCGGGTGTCCAAAAGCCCGATTCCCAAGCTGCTCATAAGCCCGGATGCCTAAAGAAAGAAAGAGAAAAAAAGAGTAAGATGTATGAGTGTGATGAGTTATCAGTGTGCAGAATGGATCCTGTAGCTCGTGTGTGTTGAGTCTGTCTGTGACTCACCGACGACTCCGGCACTTTTCAGCAGGAGGTGAATTGAATATGCAGACAGGACGGCGATGCAAATCAACAGGATTCTGAAACACACAAGAGCCGAGATCTGTTGGAAAATGTAATTAATTACACGGCAGAAAAGGTCCCACAAACCTGGACATCATTTTTATTGATTGTATAACTAGGGGTGGGACTCGGAGAGTAACTGAGTTTGATACTATCTTTATAACAATGTTATTGCGATGTTAGAAGAAGAAAAAATGAGCCCCAAAAGGAAAAATGCAGAAATTGCGTATTGATTAGGTGCACTGTTGTGTCATTTTCATAGAATTTTACAAATCCGATTGACCAATATGTCCTGGTTTGATTTTTTTGCGCAGTCATTTCCTGTTTTAGTTTGTTGCTTGTTTCATGTTTGCTTTCTCCGCCCTCTCTGCTTGATGATGAGATTCACCTGTTGCTTGTTTGGTTTCTCTTTCCACTGTGTTTGAGTCTGTGTTTCTCCCTCTTTGAGTTGTCTGTTCGTCAGTTCTCTCTGGCTTTGTCTCACGCTTAGTGCTCCTGGTTTGTTGTACTTACTACCATCTATATAACTTTATTGTTCCGTAGGACTGCTCTCTTGGAATTACTTTTTATTGGAGAGGTTTTTTTTTATCAGGATTTCAAGCCACCTTTAGTCATGTTTTGCATTGCTCTCCCTGCCATAACACCCTTCAGTAAGTCAGTAAAGTTACGTTTTGTCTCTGAAAGCAGCCTGCTGGTGTGTTTTGCATTTTTGCATGTGTTTTGGATCTTTTTAAACCTTTTAAGATGTGACACAATGTACCAAAAAGTACATAAAAGTCTTAGCTAATTTTTTGGCACAAGCACACACACACACACACACACACACACACACACACACACACACAATGACTGCAGCATGTCCATGTCCACATGTGTCATCAATCCAAAAAAAAACTACCATAAAGTTGTAAAAGACTGGATTGCAAGACAAAATAAAAATGAAGATGTTTATAATAAAGCAGTGACTCATCAAATAAGACAAGTAAGCATGAAAATCTGCGAAGGGAGCTCACATGTTTTAATAAAAATAAAATATTTGGTGCCAGAGTGTTACTAACGTAGTCATTCCTAGTAAATACTGTCCATAAATACAGCATGCAATTCTGTAGAAACTTCTGTTAGCAAGTATCTTTTTATGTTTTTGTCTTGTGTTTTTCCATCCACACAAGGGAGTTCGCCTTTAAGTAACTGGCTCTCAAGCCTCCCTTCTCCTCCCCCCAGCCTCATACAGCAAGACTGATCCAGGCAGCCGTGTCTTGGATCTGATCACTGGGGGCTATTTTTAACCACTTAAATCTGATTTAGGGAAGCTGCGTGTGTATGAGCTCTAATGTACACTCTGACAGATCAGGCTTCGCTCCGTAGCTGTCGCATGTACAGTACTGCGCTCGCAACTCACACAGGTAGAGAGACAGGAACACACACATACTTAAGCATAGAGCCCCCCCAACACACACATACACATACACACACACACCACCACCACAACACATACCTGCCCAAACACAAATACACACAGACAGTCAGATGATACACACTCGTCCCTGTGGCTCTACTTATAGCCTTATAAGGTCCCTCTATTTACTATGTCTGCTCTGCATTCAAAAACACAAACTCAAGTCCATTTCTGTTTCTAATATTAACCCTAAAGCAAAGTTAGGTCCAAAAATAATGATCATTTACAAGTTTTTTACTCGCAGAACAGTTTACGAGAAAAACACTCGAAGATCTCGAGAACTTGGCAGATGAAACACTGAGATACAAGCAGCAATTAATTACATAACACAGAAAAAGACTGAAATAAACAGGTAAAACAGGTAATAAACACAAACACATCATGGAAATTAGATGCCTAAAAGCTATTTCAAAGTAATAGGATGAGAGTATGAGTTTTTTAAGAGAAGTCCTTGAAAAAAAAAAAATCTTTGAACAAGTGGAGACAAGACAAAATGACTTCAGTTAGCAAAAATCTCCACCGTCTCAGTCTGAAACTCTTGAAGTCAAGAAAGAAAAAACCCTCTCTTTCTCTTTCTCACACACAAACACACACACACACACACACAAACACACACACACAAACACACACACACACACACACACACACACACACACACACATGCACACACGCACACAAAAACACACACACACACATACACACACACACACACACATAAACCACAGGATCTTTGTAAAGACGGCATCAATCAGTCTGAAACGCAGCTTTGTTTGTGTTTAACTGTGGTCACATGTGTGTGTGTGTTTGTGTGTGTTTGTGTGTGTTTGTGTGTGTGTGAGTGTGTGAGTGGGTGATGGAGTGTGTGTGTGTGGGTGTGTGTGTGTGACAGACTAATGTTTCTGAGTGATGCAACACTGTGACAAAACTAAGAAATGATGCGTTTCATTCTGCTCGTAACGTCCTGGTTCCATCTGACGGATCGACGTCTCGTCTGAACTGAAGAAAAATGATCAGAAATGAAAGTTCATTTCTCTCATATTTTACTTCTAAATGTGACATTTGACTTAATTTATATTTTCATCGCTGACACACGTTAACAGCTGACATTCAAAGATACAAACCTCACATGCAAAAACAGACTGAACAACATTAAAGTGTTGAACAGAAATCTGCTTTAATTATTGTTTTTGTTCAAATATAAATTCATTTAAATATTCTGAGGAGCTGCTGCTCCTGATATATCTTTATTTTTATTGACGAATCAGAAAACATGGAAACATCATGTGATTTTCTTCTGTCCATGTTCAAACAACAACAACTGCTGCTGATTAGTTTCATCCTGAACTTCAGGAACAAACTGCATCAAAAACAGCTCAGATTAAAGAAATGGAGGCTGATTCTCGGTGGCTTAATGAATAAAAATAGACAATAAAAAAGGTCTTTTTTTCAGTTTTAGGGAAATAAACACAAGAAATGAACCGAACCTGCGACTGCTGGAGGAACAAACATGCAGAACTTCATGTTCAGAGACGCTTTTTGTCCGTTTTGTCTGCCGTACTTTCTGTGTCTGTTACAGAAACTCTGTGTTCATCAGAGGAAACGCTGACTCAGCTTCTCCATCATCATGTCCATCACTACAGAATCTGATCCAAATGTTCCTGCTTGTAATCCAGATTAAACAAGATGCTTTCGAACAGTTTTTGAGATTAAAACCTTTTAAATTTCTTGGCTTTTGACTCTGAGAGAATAAAACTCCGAGGGGAGAGACGGAGCATGTTTTTTAATAAGTGGAAGAATAAAATGATTTAATTGAACCAATGAGAGAGAAACATTTTCTGTCAGATATCAGAAAGAATATTTACCCCTTTTCTTCGATTCTTCTGAGACTAAACACTCTGCGAGTTAAAATAAAATAAAATAAAAAGTTCTTCTGATCAACAACCTCATCAACGTCAATTCAGCTTGTTTTTTTTTTTCCTGGTTAAAAAAATATTAAAAAATCAATTAGCACGAGTTCAGATCAAACGGTTTGAGTGACAGGCAGCCGGCGACAAATTAATCAGCGTCCTGAGGGACAGATGGCTTCAAAATGAACTTTCTCTGCTTTTAGCCTCAAAGCGACACTTTCTTCATCTCCTCCATGTTAAAACACAACAGAAGATCCCAGTCAGGAAACAACAGCTGCAATTAGAGCGACAGCAGATTGTCTTTGGTTTGGAAAGCAACATAAAAGACATGAAGGAGGAGAGGGAGGGAGCTAGGAAGGGAGGAAAGGAAGGAGGACAAGGGAGGAAAACAGCTACAAAGAGGAAGAAGGGATAAGAAAATAAAAGGGATAACGGAAGAGGTTTGGAAAACATGAGGAAATCAAGGAAGCACAGATGAAGGAGGAAGAAAGGAAAAAGGAAAAAGAGATAAGAAGGAGGTGTAGGAGGTGGAAGAGAGAAAAAGAAAGTGAAAGGAGTCCAGACAGAAAGGTTGTGGTAAAGGAAGGAAGAGAATGAGGAAGAAAGGGAACAAAAAACGAAAGTGAGGAGTGTGAATAAATGGGGAGGAAGGATGGAAGGATGGAAGGATGAAAGGATGGGAGGATGAGAGGATGGGAGGATGAGAAGATGGAAGGATGAGAGGATGGGAGGATGGAAGGATGAGAGGATAAGAGGATGGATGGATGGGAGGAAGGAAGGATGGAAGGATGAGAGGATGGGAGGATGAGAGGATGGATGGATGGGAGGAAGGAAGGATGAGAGGATGGGAGGATGAGAGAGTGGGAGGATGGGAGGGAGGGAGGGAGGATGAGAGGATGGAAGGATGAGAGGATGATGGGATGGAAGGATGGAAGGATGGAAGGATGAGAGGATGGGAGGATAGAAGGATGAGAGGATGAGAGGATGGAAGGAGGGAGTGAGTTTCTTCAGTAAGAGAAGGAGCAGATTTCCAGGATCAGCACAGACGTCATTCAGATTCTGTGTGTGTTCATGCTAATTAGCTGGCGCTAGCTGTGACTGGGAAAACTCATAGACGTGCTAACAAGTGATCGGGCTAACTGGCACTGGTCGGAGCAGAATTAATGTGTGTGTGTGTGTGTGTGTTCATGCAGACAGAGTGAAACAGATGGGTGGAGGCTGAAGAACTGAAGAATAAAAGCTGCTGTTTTCCAGTGTTTCAGAAAAACCAACAACGTCTCTCCGACTGTCTGACTTCCTGTCTGCGGCGCTCAGCTCAGAGCCAACCGTTTCCTCCCGGAGATGCAAATCTTTAAAAACACGTCGCACATATTTAGATTCGTTTTAGTTCAGTTTCATGCACACAAATCTCTCCCACAGTCTGAATCTTAAACTCAGAGAAACTCAGAGAAACTTCTCTCTTTCAGAATGTGAAAGTAGAAATGACCTTCTGGTGTCAAACGCCACATCGATCTGCAGCGAAGCTCAAACTTCCAACCGTCAGAACGAGAAGAAACACATATATTTTAAATGTCAAGGCACCTCATGACGTGCAGGGTGTTTCTGTTCCGGTCTGGTTCAGATTATAAGACATTTAAAATGAAAACACATAAATATTCTAACAAGAAAATCATAAAAAAAGTCTCACACCTGAACCTCTGAAAACATTTGAATTAATGTTTAAAATAGATGTTTTCCTGCGACCCTGCAGTAAAGTTCCTGCACCGGTTTCAGCATTAAAACATGCGATAAACCTTTGCAATCTTATTAAAATGTAAGTGTGGATGCATGCAGAGCTGCAGCCGAACATGAGGCGGAGGAATAAAGATGGACGACGCAGTGATGGCTTGATAAAAAAGCAGACTGGAGATGAGAGAGAGATGGAAACACATGAAGGATGCGGTGGAGAGACGGAGATGGAGATGGAGGCAGATAGAGGGATGGAGGGATGGGAGGAGGAGTGTTTCAGAGAGCAGTTATGAGTGTTATTAAGAAATGGCTCAGCTGCTAACGGAGCGTTCAAATGGCGGTACAGCTGAACGCTTCACGGCCCAGCAAACACAAGCTCGACCGCCCTCGCTCTCCTCGTCTCCAGCTGATCTAATTCTCTCTCTCTCTTCTTCTGATTCGTTCATCTCTCTCTCTCTCTCTCTCTGTGTGTCCTCCAACTCTCCCCTGCCACATTGTAAATTGTAAAAATCCATTCAATCCATTGGTTTCGATCAGAGTGCAGCCGTCTGTGTGTGCGCTCACATTATATAACTGCACATCACAGACTGTGAGTGTGTGTATTTATCTCCCTGTATGCCTGCACATGTTTATCTTTACTGTGTGTGTGTGTGTGTGTGTGTGTGTGACAGGAAGTAAACAAGGTAATAACAGTTGTGAGCAGGACTCCTGCAGACGATTCACTGCCATCAGGAGCTTTGATTGGAGCAAATATCTTCTAATACGAAGCCTTTAGACTAATGACAGCATGTAACTGTAATGATAAAAACTACTAACGTAATTATAATAATGGTGGACTGAATGTGAAGGATTTTAAAATGAGAGTTTTATAAAATTTGTCAGAATGTTGCTGCAGGAAGAAATATTACTTCTGTTTTTATTTTTAAAGGTTAAAGCTGCAACAAATTCATAATAATTAAGTGTGATAAATATAACATCAGAGAAACACGAGATTTGTTCACAATCAGAAAAAAATTATCAACTAACTTATCATTTTTAACTTCAAAATACAAGTTTTAGATGTCTGAAGGATCATAACAGATTTTTTTCTCTTTGCAGAGTCAAATTGTTGCAGCACTCAAATATTACAAAACTTCTTACACAAATCTGTCAGAATTAAAAGACCAAATTAAAAATTACATTATATTTATATGAAGTTTTCCTCAATATAAAGCCAGAATTTGTTTTTCCACATTAATCTAGATTTATAAGTTGTGAAAAAGAAGGAATGGCTCCTGTAATCTCAATTCAACTCCTAATTCCAGCCTCAGTAACAATTCATGTTGGATTTAGAAAATATTTGTTGTATTCCCACATAAAATCTTTCAGTCCTAATTTTTTATTCTCACATATGGTCACTTTAATTAATTCAGCCGAGAAAAACTTGTTATGACACAATTAAATGAAACTTTCAGACTTATGTTTGGACTAAATTTCCTTATTTTCTCTCTGCACAGTTCTGGATGATTCATCACTCCAAAGTCTGTGAACAATTTAACATTTTACATTAAATTTTCTGTTTTTACAACAAGTGAAATAAATCTTAAAGGTCGGTTTTAGTTAAAACATAGAAACAGTCACAATTTTAGGCCTTTAAAGGGGTTTTATCGTGTGTGTGTGTGTGTGTGTGTGTGTGTGTGTGTGTGTGTGTGTGAGTGTGTGTGTGTGGTCTGGTGTGTATACCGTGAACGCCTCCCTCTGTTGGCGTAGATACAGTTTCCATGGTAACTATAATTCTATATCTATTGGTGGTTAAACTCCAGATATCAGGAGACTCTGGCGGCTGAACTTGCACATCTCCGCGTGCAATCACGTGCATTCACAATCTGTGTTTCGCTCTTTTAAAAAGCTCCTCATTTCTCACTTTATTCTGACATTTTGATTCACGATCAGCTGTGGGAGGACGGGGGAGGGGGGGGAGAGGAGAAAATAATTAAAAAATAAAAAACACCCTTTGAGACAAATTCAGGCCGCTTAACTAATTACCAACATATATCACCGCTGGCTCTGACAAGCCAATTACACCTGATTGGAAATACTTTACTTTGTTCAACACACACTTTTCATGTCGGTTTTAATTCAGTGTCAAAGCTCGCCTTTCTGAATATGAGAGCGGATGATTGACTGCTGAGGGCCTCGCAGTGTACAGTACATAAGCCAATAATGCTCCATTTGTCTGGTATGGAGGAAAAGCCGGATAAACAGATTAGAAAAGGACATTAGATGTATAACTGGGTTAGTAAGGACATCAGCTCTAATGGGCAAACGTCCTTCACAAGACTCTCACTGTGATTAATCCAAAACGATACCAACGACTGTGGGGTTTTTCTTGGAAACAGAAGATGACGGAGTACACTGTAAGAAACAGACCAGGATGGTTTGTTTTCATCTTCATCAGAGACTCAAGTCTTTAAACATCCACAACAATCCTGATCTCTTGAACCTCCTGACACCTAAAAGCCTTTTAAAGGCCACTGAAGCTCCTCATTAACCCTAAACTCACTCAAGAAGCATCAAAACACACAAACCTATTTAAAGGCCTCTTGACTTTTAGGTAAAAGTCAAAAAGAAATTCAGTAAAGCAACTCTGGATTCTAATATAAGCTGGGTTCCTTGAAAGACCCCTAAAACTCTTCAAACAACATGTAAACCCTGAAAATTATAACTCTGCACTGGGAAATGTCCCGAAAACTGTCCAAAGACACGTAAAATCTGATAAAATCAGTTGTAACTGTCTAAACAAACCCTGAAATTCTTTGTAACCTATGTAAGATATCAAAACTCTACAAAACAGTCCATCAAAAACCCATGAAACTATCTGAACAACCTCTTAAATCACCATTACACTTGACAGACCCTTTTTCTAAATTCTCATCATAACTGTCAGTGACTCAAGATGCTTTTACACCTGAGAGTTTGTACGAAGGTTCGTGTTTTTGTCACATTGTTTACATTTGGTTCGGTTGGTTTCAGTTTCACACTTTAATTATTCAAACAGACTAACAGACTTTACATGACAAACCTTCGTCATATCGTCATCAAGTACGTGGGTTTCGTGTCTCTGTACTTTACTCTGATTGGTTTGTTGGCGTCTGACGTCAGCATGCTGAAAATGTCTTGTTTTGTAGTTTGATTGAAGCTTTATGAGTTTTTTCTAGTTGGTCTTTAATAAAGTCTTCGGACCAAATGTTAATAAGACATCTGGTCTCCTCTTCCCTCCATGTAATTTCTTTTTTGTTTCAGTAATGGTTATGAAGGCTTTCTGGGTATCCTGCTGTAACTTCCTGTCATTGGAACGAAGGTCTGAAGGTACTAACCTTTGCTTTCACACTGGACACGAACCAAACCATGGTTCAGTTCACCTCTTTTGGTCGGACCAAGGTTCAGCTGTTTGATCCTGATTATGGACCAGGGAGGTTTCACACCTGCTGTTTTGGTTCAGATCAGACTGAAAAGTCCGAAAGTTTGGACCAAATGGAGGCAGGTGTGAAAGCGCCCTTAGAGACCCTTAAATGTCTGACAAGAATAGAGTCTACTGAAAAACACCTGGAATTTCCTGGAAACAACCCTTGAAATAGTCTTCTAAATCTATAAACAACACTGTTAAGTCCTCAAACAGTTAAAAGTTTTCAACAAACAGCCTGAAAAACAAAAGTCCGATCATTGTGAACACACAGACGGTCATAACGGATAAATCCGGTCTGTGGTCTGAGTGAGACTTCACCAGACGGCCGACAGCTTCTCTGTGATCGCTGCAGAGGAAAATCAGAAGTCGTCAGTGTACAAACCCACGTCGACGCCGAGCGACACAAAAACATTTCATATGCAAACCCGCCGAGAGAAAACGCAGCCTGATTCAATACGACTCTCACTCCCTCTAATTAATTAATTGTAACGTCTTTCGGGGGGTAAACACAAACATGCAACTATATTTTCTGTCATTACAACACATTGTTGGACAACAACGCTTCCCGGAGCTGTTTTGTGTTTGCCAACAAAATGAAGCAAAAAAAACACAGAGGAAAAAAAAAAAAGGTGTCTGAGTAATTGTTTCCATAGTGATTATTTTTTCCTCTTTGGTGTACGAGTGTGTGACAGCATGCAGGACGAGAGAGATGAACGAAACGCCCGGCAGCCACGTCTGCAGCCGAAAGCAATTTCCTCGTCTAAATTTAGTTATGCAAAGCCTATGGGCATCATCAGCATTTGGTAATTAGTTTTATAATTACTGCTGTTTCCCTCTCCCTCTGTCATTCCATTTTTCTTTACACTGCGACTGGGGAATCAAAACATCTCACACTCGCAGCTGGCCAAATTACTCTCTGTTTAATAAGTGTGAGCGTGCACTGCGAGCGCTTTCAGCCGGCGGACGGAGCGGCGTCACCGCTGCAGAGCCGAGCCGAGCCGAGCGAGGCTTAGCCGGGGGCCGACGGCGGCACCGCGGGTTCCTACAGCGGGAGAGACGAGGCGGCGTTTGACAAGTTTATTATGTGGAGGAGCAGCAGCTGTCCTGCTCGTCTCTTCCAGGGTTTAAGAGCAGATCTGTGGGAGAAACGCTCGAGTGATTACAACTGGATGGGGGGTCTTTGGGAAGGAAATAACAATTATTTTCCAATGTGTATACGATGAATCCCAAACAAGAGCAGCTCTTTGTTTCATGTGCTTCCGTTCAGTCCCACTGTGCTTTAGTTTAGACTCGTGTTGTTGTTATTAGACATCAGTGGGAGGACGATCCCGCTGTTAAATGACGACCAACCTGAATTTAACAGCTGGAGGGAGATCAGACGGAAACATCAGGCTGTTAGCTGCACGCCGCCTCGTGATCTGTCAACAAAAATCTGCATCAAAACGTCTCTTAAAGCGTGAAAAGCAGTTAGAGTCGAGTGAAAAACCTCCAAAGTCCAATTTCACATAAGTTACGTAAGAAAACAACACATCCACCCATCAACCACTTAGAGGTGTGAGTGTGAGTGTGAATGGCCGTCTGTCTCCAAGTGTCGGCTCTGTGTTAAACCCGACACCTGTCCCAGGTGAACTCCGCCTCCAGCTCAGGGTCACATGGGATGTGACTGCGATCTGCAGCCCCGTCGATGCTCCAACAGTCCGACAACAACACGACATCATACGGACCCAAAGACTGATGGGTTTTATTGAGGAGGTTCAACCATCTTTTTTTGTTTCTTGGTTTTAAAGACGAAACAAAACTTTTGTTTGTTTGGTTAAAATATGTAAACAAACAACGATGTCATCAAGTAAACTTTGTATTTTAATCAGAAAACATAATGACATCAATTTCTATAATGTTTGATTTTGCATATTCAGATTAATTTCTGAACTCTTGAATCTGTTCTTGCAAGACGAAGGTGATGCTTGACAGAACAGGAGTTTTTTTTTAAAGGTAAAAGGCTACAGATCATTTAATATAAATGAAACAGTTAAAAGCATTTCAGTCTCAGAGATTCCTCTCTTCTTCTGTGACTAAATATGAAACAACAACCAACTTCAAACCAGAGAGACGATCACAGAGAAACTCTGGAGTCAAGGTCAAACACATTCTGAACAATTCTGAGGTAAACAAGCAAAACTTCTGCAGATGAAGATCATCATGTGGTTTGACTGAAACTGTTTTGCCAACTAACTAAGAGCAGGTTTTAAATTCATGAATATCTGTTTAATTCTCAACTAAAATCCCGAGTCAGTCAGTCAAAATTGGCTCATTGCAGATTCCTGCATCATTGATAAGTTTAGAAACGGCTGCAAGTCCTAGTTTGTCCAAAAGTTTGAACAAATAATTTGATTTTTCTACTGAAAAAATCTAATAAATAAGACAGAACTTTATTTATTATGATAGAAAAGGTTTTGCACCTGAGTTAAGTCCAAAAAGTGCAAATAAAAGATGCCAAGCAGTCGCAGTTATGTATAGAAATGTATGAAAAGTGACATGTGGGATAACAAGCAGGTTATAATTTAACAGTAAAACAGCAGAGACGTCATGTTTTTGTTGTCGATGTCGAGTCGTCGCTCCTCGCTTCACCTCCTCTCAGACTCCCTTTTGAAACGAGTCCCTTCAGTTCAGCTCGGCGGCGTTGAATCACTGCAGACTGCAGGCTGGGGGGGGCAGGGGGGTGAGGGGGGAGGGGTTTGATGTGAGCGCCGTGTTTATCCGGGTGTCGGGGTCACTGTGTTCCCTCAGTATAATGGAGGAAGCCATTAGCCCAGCCAGCAGGCCGCATCATAAAAACGTCAGCTGGTACAAAGAGATGAGATGGATCATAACGAGACGAGACTCCCGCTGCTCTGCCTCGCCGTCGCTCGGCCTCGCCGCCGCTCTGCCTCTCTCTCTCTCTCTCTCAGCCTCACTGATAGCCTCTGTCTCTCTAATTGACTGTCTCGTTTATTTTTCTCTCTTTCTGCGGCGTCTCGTCTTTATCCCTCTCATTTTTCTACTCAGTCTCTTTTTCTTCTGATGCTCCTCTCTCTCTCTCCCCCGTCTCCCCCTCGTCTCCCCCCCCTCTCTCTCTCTCAGCACTTACAGCCTCACTAAGCAGGAGGTTGATTTTGTATAAAGTGGCAGTCTGGCTGTATGTAATGCTAAGTGGAAGGGAAAACACACACGTAAAAACACACTTTTTGAAGTCGGCGAGCAGCACTGTAAAACACAGACGAGGCTGAACAACATGATCTCCGGCACGCCGCCGCCGCCGCCACCACTGCCGCCTCAGCAGCTTATCAGAGAGATGACTCACTTGCTTTGACTCGCTTTGACTCCATATGAAACTTGTCAATAAGAAGGAGACGAGGATTTGATTTGCCTTCGAACAGTTTCAGTCCAGACACAGAGAATCAATCCAGAGTCTCTGCACATGTGCAAACATGTGGCCCTGCAGCGTCATCAGCTGAGGACGAGCTGGACTCAGAATATCCCATCAGGCTTTGCATGTGTGTCGTATTGATCAGGCAGGAGGAGCAGATCAGGTCCCAAAACATCATGAAACACCATGAAACACCATAAAACACCATGAAACACCATGAAACACCTTGAAACACCGTGAAACAAAAGTCCACATGGACACATTGATATGAAAAGTCTAAATCTCAGATTCCTTTTGTAAATAAACTTTCACTTTTTCACAAACAGCTTTGTCTTGACATCAAATTTAAGTTTAAAAAATTATTAGTTTTATTATTATTATGATCCCATAAAAATTATTCAGATAGAAATCAAGTCAACAAATGTAAAATTAATTTCACACGTCTAAATCTCCCGAATAAAAAGTCACAAACTGCACGAAGTTGTTATTTCAAGATCACAAGTGAATATTTGCGTCTTTGCTCTGATGTAATAATGTCGTTCCTGCTCTCTGCTGCCAGTGATCCAACTCTAAAGCACAAATCACTTTAATTAAGATTTAAAAGCATTTTATTGATCTAAAATATTGACTTTTGGCTCTGAAAGCCAAAGATAAGTCAAAGTCTGAAAAGTCTGAATATTAACATCAAATATCATAAACTGTTTTTACAGGTGACACAAAGGAAATATTTTCACAGTAAAAACTACATGAAATGACCCTGAACACACACACACACACACACACACACACACACACACACACACATACACACACACACACACACACACACACAAACACACACACACACACACACACACACACACACACACACACACA
>JAQMCX010000002.1:21476656-21515074 GCA_029814765.1 Acanthurus leucopareius | reverse complement strand
ACAAACACACACACACACACACACAAACACACACACACAAACACACACACACACACACACACACACACACACACACATGACAAACCCCCTGCTCTATCTTGTAACCCAGGGAAGTGGGCACATTTACAAATACTAAATATAAACTACAGGAAGTTGAAATCAATATGCTATTGAAGGGATCAAATTACAGCCCCAAACACTGTGCTGTGAGCGAATGCATGCACCCGCACTGACCATCCCAGCCTGGCACGAAGCATGAAGTTCAGTCCAAAAAAAAAAAAGGGACTGTGTGTTTGGCCCCGCATACTCACATAAAAAGAATGATTCCGGTGTTGGACATCGCAAAAGCCAATCCCAGAATTCCACTGCCCATTATGGCGTTACTGAGGTTAAAGATGGACATGCCAAATGAAGTCTTTCCCACAAACTGCAGTGAGGAGACAACAGAGAATGTTACACAGATGGATCAATGCTTTAAACATAAGTCACATCAGCTGCGTCAGCGGTATTTAATGCGTCTTATCTCACTGCAGAAAATCAACCCAACTTCTGCATTTTCTGATAAATGTTTAAGCTTAAGCACTCACGTCTGTAAAGTGAATTTCTTTCTTGACGCCACTTTTATTGGGGAGAAACTCCTCCTGCTCTGCCATCGTATCCAGCCCATCAAACCTGCAATGGGAACAAAAAAAAAACAAACAAACATCATTGGTTTGAATGAAGACTTGGAAAACACACAAACAGGCACAAAGGGAGCTCCAAACAAAAGTACTGTAGCTTTGATATGTGGAGGGAAAGGTGGTTGGTTTTAGTTTTAAACCTGTTATTATTAGTAATATTTACCTTGGTTTTATGGTAGACTGATTGTGTTTTCGTTCAGGCAGGTGTAGTGTGTTAGAAATACATGACTACACAAACATACAAATGTGCTGCAACATGTTTACCTTTGAAATATTTGTATATGTTCTATGTATGTGTGGCATAAACAGGCAATAACTGTCATTCCATTTCTGTCATTCCTTGTGCTGTTTTTTTTTCAATGCTTATGTTCATTTTGGCTTCATTATCATGCTTATAATAACTTGGTATGATAAATGCTGGTTTATAATCAAAGTATAAACTTATCTGAAGCATTTAAATGTCTTAAGTTGAACATCTTTGTTGAGATTCAGAGCGTGGTTGACATTCTTACCCGTCATCCCTGCTGTGTCCATTCATCTTCTGAAGCTCCATGGTGGTTTCTGCACTTTCACTTTGAGAGACTTTGACGATTTAATTTTGTGTGATTGAGAGAAACCCTTTCCGATTTTTTTTTCACCTGGCAGAAAGTAGAGAAAGAGAACATCTGTTTAATTTACCAACTCCTGATCTCCTAAAAATAAATTTGACCTTTATTTATGTTCTCAGAGGCGTTGATGTGGATGGAGATCGGGTTCACACATCATGCAGAACAGCCTTTATCCTTAAACCTCCTTCTTAACTGACTGTGTTTTCTTAAAGTGTGCTGACAGAAATTTAAAAGTTAAACTCGTTTTATTTTCACACATACTTCCCCAATAAAGTCACTTTCAAATCTGAGTTCAACAAACCTCGTCGCTAATCTTGCCAACTTTCCATTATTTTAGAAAAAAAACAACTGTGAGCATGTTGGAAACATTTACTCTTGTAATCATATATTTACATTGCTTCTGCGTGCATCACATTTTGGGTCTTTCCAGCAGCTGAAGGATAACTGTGATGTATTTACATAATACTTGTAGACTGATGTAAGGTATTGGCTCTGGTCTACAGTACAATAAATACTGTGTAATGTTACATTGACAGAGCGGCCGTGCTGTTTAAACACCCTCAGCCTTTGGAAATTAAACATATTAGTTATTTGTACTTAAACAGAAGTAAACCAGTGAAACAGTGACTGAGTGATGTAACACCAACAGAAAATGCAATGTGGCTTCCAAAAAAAAAGGGAAAAAAAAGCAGACCTTCTCATAAAATCTTGAGACACGTACAACTGTAATTTTTCTGCTTGCCAAGGACAACAGGATTGTTGCTTTTTTTGTTTCTCTTTTCTCTCTGGTCAATGCAAAAAAATCCTTTGGCACTGCTTTACTTTGGAGTTCAGCTCTCATCTTGGTTGAAATGAGGTCAAAAGGAACTGTGTTAGCTAGTTCACAGAAGAAAATACCAGAGAAAAGAGACACTTTTACCTGGGATGAAGGTGTATTTAAAGCTTTGGTGACATGAAAGGCTTGAAATAACAAATGTTGTCAGAGGACTTATGTTGCTCTAATCTGCTGTGGGCCACATAAAGCTGGCGTGGAGCGACTCTGAGAACGAGCGTGGGTCTGCTCTTCTGCCACGGGGTCATGGGATACTTCCCCTGGCTGTGGGTCAGACTGCCTTCAGGATTTTCACATCTGACCCCTGAAAACACATTCGCACTACTGCAGCACTACGCCGTGCCATTCCTGAAGAGTTTCACACACAACCAGAATTTGTTATATTCCTACGCTCATCACTGAACAGCCTGGTGACGAACAATAATCCACACAGATTGGAGGTCGATAGCATCGGGCCACACGGAGATAAACAAAGGGTTCCTGTGTGAATGGTGCTATTTAGGCTAAATACAGGGTAGCCTTTTCCCTGCATACTGGCCTCAGGTCAAGTTTGGTTAGAGTAACTTTCTTTAGCTACATACCCGATGACTTTCCCATGGCTCACAGCCAATACACACGACCAACAGAGCACAGACAGAGTTTCAGAAATATTTGTACCATTTAACATTTGCAAAAAAAAGACATTTTTAATGGATGAGCATGACTCTCACAATGAGAAAAGAAGTTTAAAGTTGGGCCTTCCTCTGCATTTTCAAGGAACAAGACAAACCTGGTTAACAAGAAACATGTTCCACGTTATATGTTTCATTGGCCACGGGGGCAGCTCTCCCACCGTGGAAACAGTAAAAGAGTGGAAAAAGTCGTAAAACAAAAAAGTGCTCCTTCATTTTCCATGTGTTGGAACCATCTTTCCTGACAACCTTCAAGCCCTTTACAAAGGGTCGTGATTGGAAAATACATTAAGATTTCACATTCAATAATCTATACAGAAATCTTCTCAATGAAAAACACATTTGGACTCAAACATAGTGGATATAACTGTAGCCTTACTATCCAACAGAGCGTACCACATGGCTTTTGTCTGACGCAAGACCAGCACACTATTGACAGTTAGCCCTACCCTTCTCTTTCCTTAACATCTGAATCACAAGGACACACACACACATACGCACACACACACACAATTATCAGCAACTTACCCTGGAGGTTAAGAACAAAGCTGGTTTTTCTTCTCTGATTATTGATCAAATAAATCCGTGTGAAATTTCAGCCAGATTTTCCTTCCAATGTATATATGCACAGCTTTGTTCTTAGGGTCTCTCTAAACCTCCTTGGTAGGAATGAGTGGAGAGAGTAAAAGAGATTATGGGCTGGGAGGGAGCAAGTGAGCGGGAAAGGGAACACCCATTCCTCTTAACCCTTTGTTGTAGAGCCAGTTGCAGGTAGAGCATTGAGCAAGAAGCCTGCGAGGATCCACCCACCAGGTGTTTACACCAAAAGGTGTCAAAACTGGCAGCCAGACAAAGAAAAGGAATTATCTGTAGTTTTCACAGACAGCCTGCTGTGCATGGCTGCGTGTAATCCCAGGAACCCGTCCAATCAAATGGGCTGCCAGTGTTCATAGTGGAGACTAATTACCATGTCATTACAGACTATGCAAGTAGAGAGGAGGAGTGAAGTGGGTTCATCTGAGGGGGGGGGTGGGTGGAGGGGTTGTTACAACACAGGCAGATACTTACTGACAGTTTGCATCCTGCTGGAAGTCACAGTGATGGTAATTAGCTTAGGAGATAAGTGCCTTTTTTAAGATTGCCCACATGTGATTGTGCTTAGGAGTGGAAACACTGTGCATGCTCACAAGTCATCATGTGCTTGACCCAAAACAAACACTTAAACCAGACCTGACACGAATGAAAAAGCGATGCAATATTAGCAATTCGCCGAAACCAGTTTCAGTTGACTGATAAAGCTCAACCTAAATGAGATATGAGCTTTGCTTGCACACCCAAGAAACACCCACATTTCCTTTATCTCACCATGACATAAAACGTTTGCTAGAAAATGTGTCTGTCTGTTGCATGAAGATCACATAAAGTGCTAGTGGACTCAGAGGGCAGATTTGTTTATATCTCCTGGAGTGTTTTAATTTTCATAAAAAGCAACAAATTCTAATACAAAAGACATAAAATATCAATTCCATATTACATTGTTTTTTCAGGCCATTCAAAGGAATTTGCAAGCACAATATCAGAACCATTTTCTGTGTCTGGGTGGATCTACATACTGAAAAAAAAAAGATTAATGGCTTCCTCAGCTGCCTTATGTGACCTTAGTGAGTTGAAGCTGGTTGAAAAAAAAAATATGAGTACAAGTCAGAGCGAATGACATATAAAGTTACACACTGGCGAAATATAGTACATCAGGAGACATTTTATCTTGATGAAAACATGCATCCAACATTAACTGTTATATTTGTACCACCCATGACAGCAGTGGGAGCCAACATGATCTCCCATTTCAGTGCGTCATTTAAAATCCCACCTCTGTGCCGAGCAAACTGCCAGCATGTCACAAAAAGTACAGACTGCTATCCTGCTAACAAAAAAATAAATACATTTTAAGCTGAAAAGAATGTCGTCCTTATTCTACTGTTAACTTTACAACACATTATCAGTGCAGATTATGATACAAGTCTCTCAGTATCCATCCACGTGAATGAATGGGAAACTGTGTCGTGGCTCACATGCTCGAGCAGATGGCCTTGCTGGCCTTGAGGCCCTTCTTCTGATACTCACCCTTTTAGTAACAGTCAGGAAGTGGGATGCCTTCAGTCGGGGCAAAAAGTAGCGGGGCAAAGGTTAAATTTCGTTGGCCTGTTCACTCCCCGTGTCTGCTTCTCACAGAGCCATGAAGTTCTCGACGGCCATGAGAGGAGAGAGAAGAATGAGGAAAGGAGGGAGGTAGCATTTACGCGCGTTGAGAAACATCCTGCCATGTCACAAGCCACTCCCAGTTCCTACAGGCTGCTCAGGCTGCACATGGTGGTCTGTAGCCTCATGAATTACTGTTATCTAATTGTACATATGTGGAAACTTTTAGAGCGGATCCTTGTGTTTTACCCAAGGACCTTTTTAAAATATCTAAGCAGGGTTTCCAATGAACTGTAGACCTAAGTCTGAGAGATGAAAAGTCTAGTTCTAACTATAACTATAATTATATAATATTATAGCACTTACTGGTCTATGTTAAAGTGATTATACTGGAGCTGTGCAGCTGGTTGTGCCAATAAAACGTGTTGCTATGGAAAATTTCTTTTAATTTCTCCCTTGAGATTCAGGTTTGTCATTAGCTCCCTACCACTGCCATCTAGTGGACACAAACACCAAGGTCATAAAGATCACTTTATGTTATTAATGCAAACAACACTGATGTCTCTGACCATCAGAATCCATATGCTTTACCTGCTCCATACATGTACAGACCGCTTTCATTCATTATACTACATCTCATAGTTGAGTTAGGACTACAACCATAAATTACTTTCATTATTAATTAATCTGATTATGACTTTCAAAAGTTACTGAATAGCGTCCTTATCAGTCAAAATGTCCAGAGGTAATTTAGGATGCTTTCCCTCCATGGCCAAAGGTGTCGTCGTTAAATTGTTTAGTACAATCATCAATCCAAAACTCAAAGCTATTAAATTTAGAAGTAAATAAACCAGAGAAAAGAGTTGAATTCTTTGTAAGCTACAACCTGGAGACAATTTGTATTTGTAAAAAAGACTTCTCTATCAATCACCTTACTGTTTCAGCTCCAAAACAAAATAAAAACAAACTCAAAGTATCACAAAACTATTGTCTTTATTTCTCTAAGAAAAAAACACAGTGGACAGTAAAAATTAGTGGAGTGAGCAGACATCTGTGTAGTTGTTCTTGTTTGACCTTGTATCAGGTTTCACTGATGTGTCTAGAATAACAACTTGAGGGTCCTTACAGTAAACACATCACTTCCCCCTGTCGACCCACGCAAAGAAATTGCATCGAGCGTCAGGGTTGGAGGAATGTCCCTGAGGACGAGCGCACACAAAGAACTGTTTGCCCATGTTTGGCCCCTCCTTTTTCACAGTACGTAGCACACAGGGTTCCCCGTGGACCTTACAGGGGGGTGGAGGGGGCGGACCGTGAAGCACCGACTTCCAAAACACCGATGATGCCCCCTTCTTGGCAGTCGAGTGTCCCACTGTAGGTTGTGGGGATAAACGTTTTGTTTTATCGTGTTTGTCATTTTCCTCTGTGAAGCTGCTTGTGCAAAGCTGTGGTAAACCATCAAAGACGAGCTCAGTATCTTTAGGTACGCTGTTTGTGGCCGAGGACAGATCCTCTCTGGTTTCAGAAGCTTTTTGGGACTTCTGTGATGATGTAACACCATCCAAGCTGAGTGTCTTTTCACACTGCCTGACAGCAGCTTCAGTGGAGGGAACAGCATTTGTTTGTTTGGGTTTGAAAAAGGCGAGGAGGCTTCCCTGAGGCTTTGAAGAAGTCTTTCCTGTCTTGGCCTTTTTCCCCTTTGGGAAATCAGAGTCTGATGGTATTAACCGCTTTTTACCGGAGATGTTTTCACCCCCCATTGGGTTTAAGTTCTCCCTCTTTTCTTCCTCCTCTTGAGATCCAGGTAATGATTCTCTCTGCTCAAACTGACTTGATTTTTGGTCCACCTTAACAAAGAAGCGGGAGAGTTTCTGCTGCTTGCCAACAAACTCTGGCAGGTAGCGGGTGCAGAGGGGAGGAGGCTTGGAGCTGGGGAGGAGAGAGCAGCTCAGGCGGCCCCACACGGGGCAGTGGTCTGAGCCCTCCACCTCTGGCATGATATCTGCTTCCAGAAATTGCTCCTTGGCTAACTCACAATCGGCGAATATGTAGTCGATGCGTGTGCCATAGTTGGTCTGTCGTGCTCCGGTGAGAGTGGACCAGCATGTGAAAGCATTAGTGCGAGTTGGGTGGAAATAGCGAAAAGTATCCACAAATTTCCCGTAGTGGCTGACACCATTTGTAGTTACATCTTCATCAGGTTCTTCTTCATTTATTTCCTCTACCGATTTGACACCATTCAAAAAGCCATTCAGCCATTTCCTTCCAGGATTTTCATCAAATTCATCCTAAATATTGAAAAAAATTTAAAAAAAATAAAAAGTAGATGAAGTTTCATTATTATGAACATACATAAACTGCACATTTTGCAAAATTCAGAGCAAGACCTTTTTATTCCAATTTTTTCCTTTACATTAAAGGAATAATATGACATTTTGGTAAACACTGTTGTTTGCCTCCTTGCTGATATCTGTATCATTTTTATGTCTATTTGTTTAACATGAAGCAACATCCGGGAGACTGTTATCTTGACTAAGCATGGAGACCAGAAGCAGGAGAAGCAGCCAGCCAGCATTTGCATATTATCGGACAGAAATGTCAACTTTTTACACTCTATTCAGTAGAGTGGGCCAATTAAGAGGTCTGGACCAGGCAAAGGTATTACACATACAAACTTCATGTTTTTTCCCCTCCATTTTTGTATGGATTTAACACACATTTAACAATAGAGGTGCTTTTGGCCAAAGTTTGTACTTAAGGACAGAGCCAAGCTAACTTCTAACTTATCTGTTGACTGTGATGCTATGTTAAGCTAAGCAGTTGCTGGTTTTAAGTTAATATTTATCATGCAGACATCTGGGAGGCATCATAATTCTCATCTAAGGTGTGATTCCCAAAAGAAAGAAGGGAAAACATTCAAATGACAGTATTTTAGCCTTGTACTTACACAATCACTTGGATCGCAGTGGTCTATTTGCCGGTGGGATGTATTTACGTCTCCTAAAACAATCACATGGCTGAAAAATAAGAGAAAAACAATTGACTTTAACTTCTTAAAGGGGAAGAGAAAAAGCAATCCTGTGAAACACCGTCTTGTCTTGCTCCTTTCCTATATTGTAATTTGCTTTAAATTTCTGTGAATTTTATGACTCATGACATTATAAAAACATAAACAACAAGTTACATGTTTGCCATTTCTTAAATTCACATACACAACAGCTGTAAACTGGTAAACGCTACATTGTCAGACACGAAAACAGCTCTGTCGTCGGCTGTGGTAAGAGCAGGATACACCTGTGCCCCACTGTAACTATGATCTCTTTTTCATACTGTGGGAACTCTCACCTCCTGTCTTTCAGTATAGCTTCAGCCCGACACTGAAGCAACTTGTAGAACTGCAGTTTGAACTGCTTTCGCTCTGGCTTTTCAGGGTCAGCCCGCGGACAGTATACATTTATTACGGTGACACTTTGCTCTTTTTCCTGGAACCTGTAGAGACATAGACATTTACAGTCTGTAACTTCCTTACAAAATAAAGAAAACACGTCAGAGTCTCCCTTGTGGTCTTTATCAACAGAGATTTCTGATCAACATGTTGCTCTTAATTGATCGAAATCTGTCTGTGAGTAAAGACCGCAAGATAAATGCTAGTGCAATATTGCCTGGATTCTTTCTAAAATGGTCTGAACACCTGAACAAAGATTAATACACAATACAACACATAACAAGCTTCATCAAGGAAACTTCAAAATGGCACATTTTTCTCTTACATGACTCTGTGCTGTGTGATAATGGCTCGTCCCTCATTGTCCAAAAGCTGCAGCTCCTCACTACTGAACTCAGTCTGGTCACCATAGCATCCAACAGCTCCTTCATGGTTGGTGAGCAGACCTGTGAGACCCTCCTCGGCAGCAAATGGAGTGGCACTGTCTTTACAGTAAGTGGCAACCCCTGTGCATGCCAGGAATGGGAGATGAATTAGTTTGTATGGTGCAACATGTCAGCAGCAACCATAAAATTCATACAACAGTTAATGATGGGCAGTGGCATAAAGTGAACCGTTAGAGAGGCTTTTTGCTAACCTTTTACTATACAAGAATTTGTGCATCTATTGTCCAAGTAAACTGGATGTAATTGGAAAGGGGCACGTAAGGAAACTGAAGATGTGCTGTCAGATTATGCTATATAAAAGAATGTGCTTCCTACCACATCTCTATAGGCTAGGGATTGTGATATCTATTGAAAGTTGTAGCATTAGCATTTTCGACAAGGCGCCAAACACTGGCATGGCAATGACAACTTTTACTGTTATGATCACGTAATTGACCTGAATAGCCGCTGCGTCCCCGACTGAAGCTAAAATAGGAGTTGTAGCCGTCGACAATAGCAGTTCTTTCGTCAAGCAGGTCTCCTGTGGGGGTAAATATTTGATTTAATTAATATATTTTTATATCAGACTTCTGACTGTGGAGCATTAGCTCACTGACAGACCCCGCGCTTTCCAAACTCCTTAAGTACGACTTACTTGTCACTTTAGTCTCTTGAACACAGATAATATCTGCGTCAAGTGAGTCAAGAGCCTTTTTAATACCGCCTCTGAAAGTCCTTATGCCATTTATATTCCACGTAACGATCCTCATTATGTAAAATGTTGGGATTTCACTGAAGACAGACACTACTGCTTCACAGTGTGCACATCCGGAAGTAAAAAGGAAGTGGTAAGTGTACGAGCGGAAGTTTAAGTCTTCACTAATTTTTCGCCATGTCTATCGTATTTCATGTTTAATTGTTATATTAGTTCTATTGACGATTATATTCCAAGTCCATCTACACATTAATACCATACCCATTTAAAATTCATAAAATAAATACAATTTATTGGCGTAATTGCATTTCGCCTTGTTCTAGCTAGAGGGGGTAGTCGTGCACTCACGTTTTCGGCGCGCGTTTGACACCAGACCTCACAGTGAAACGGGAGAACCGGGTGGGAGGCAGTGTGGCGGCTGTGCGGTAACCTGGGCCGGTATCCCTGGCTACTATCAGATTAGCAACCGTTGCCGCTGACGGCTACCGAAGCGAAAGAGGTGCACACCGGCCGTTTGGTTGCAAGTGGAGGGCCGTATCTTATAAAATAAGACCCGAGGGTGAGTAGCGAGTTTGGCTAACGGCTATCTGGCGTTAGCTAATTAGCTTGTTTGACAGGATCCGACTGTCGTCATCGGACAACTAACGTTAGCTACCCCGTAAGTCGGGGAACTAAACTAATTAATGTCTGTGCGGCTAAAGGTTATCTATTTTAGCCAGTTGAAAGCCTAAGAAGCTAGCAAGCCGTGTACTGCAACTCAATTTTTCCTTAGACTATTGTGATGTCCTTTGCTGTCAGCATTGAGCTATAACGTTAACTACTCTTGCTAGCTGTCTGGACGTATCCTGTTTCCAGACTGGTGTAGTCTCAGATAATTGTACCCTTGTCTGAATATTTTACTATCTTACATGTATGCAAGTATGATGCACATTCTGCCAGAATGTGTACGTGTTATTACTTATTCAAATTACTCCCGGTTGATGCTATCAAACCCTTGGGTTAGTTAATGGAGAAACAGATGGTTACGGGAAACATCATTTGGCATCGGACAGCCGGCTGGTGTTTCCATCTTCGGTCAAAGAAGAGGACACGAGGAAATGGGGGAAGTCCGCCCCACCCAGTCAATACGATGTTTAGAGTAATTCATAATGTTTTCACGGCTACTTTGAGGAGGACACGCAGGAAAATTACTCTTAAACCAGTTGTAGTAACTATGTAGCTAACAATTTTTGTAGCTATCGACTTATACTGAAGATGTAACATTGCTGACTTTGACTAGCAGTGATGTGTTCAGGCTAGCCCTGCATCCCAGTTTTCATAATTTTGACTGTGATTAGTTAAGAGATCATCAGTAACAACCTGTAAACACCCCGGGTTAACAAGAGCGTATCTAAAGAGGTAAATGGCAGCAATATTCTTGTTGTAGGCCTGAGTTGTTTGCAGTAATAAGATAATGTGTGGCTGGGATTTTTCTATTAGCTATTTGACCTTTTGAGTTCAGCCAGAAGTGTTTTCTAACATAGCCAATTACCATGTTAATCTTGCCCTAAGCAGTTTGCTTAATTAGCGTAACAATTTGATTCATACAAAACCTCTTTTCCAAACTGGCCATTGTTCTAAGAGGTTTACATAATCACCATCTTTGTATTTTGTCTCTGCAGCGTGGAGTAATGAGCGAGGAGGAGTGAAGGAGGCAGGTGTCCCAGTAGAACATTGGCAGACAAGTGGGAGGTCAGGCAAGGATGCTGGAGGCGGATGCAGATCCTGCAAGTCAAGCGGTGGAGGGAGAAGCGGAGACAGAAATGGGGAGCAGAGACTTAAAGGCTGAAGTGTTGCGGCTGACTCTGGAGCTCCAGGAGGCCACAGAGGAGAAGCTACAAGCAGCTCGTTATGGCCTGGTGGTGCTGGAGGAAAGCGCTGCTCTCAAGATGAAACACAGGCAGCTGGAAGAGGAGCATGAAATCCTCAAAGGGGAGCTACAGCAGCTCAAAGAGGTAGGAACACCCAAGGCCTTCTGTACATATATATTTAGACAATAGTACCTCGTGAAATTCTAATTTTTTCAGCAAGTGATGTTTTTTAGTAACATACTACCGCCACTTTAAGATCTTTGGCTACACATTTCTAGAGTAAAGAATTCATTAGATCTTTACCTTAACAAATGTTTGTCTTTAGATTAAACAGGATTTGGTTTGATGATGCACAGTTTATATAAACATTTTGTAGAATTTCAGTTTCACAAAGACTACCTCATGGAGGCTAGTGAAAACTTGATTTCACTATAATTTCCCATGTTTGCTGCCTTGATAGTTGATTTTTTTTTTTTATGTCAGTTTTTCTCCATGTTAAAAGAAGTCTAACTGACTGATTGTAAGTATAAAAATACTTGCAATTTTTATGAGTAAGAAATACTCCAAAAATCATTATATATTGGTGCAAGATATTATAAACACAACCTAATGGAAAAGTACTATCATGCCTTTTTATTTTTCACTTTGTGTTACCTATGTACAAAAATGTTATTGTGGAAATCGCTCTCTTTCACATGACACTGTTGATACAAATGTAAATGCAGTCAAAACACCACAGTTCACGAAAACACAGTCACTCTATCTATGCTGCTCATTTCAATGTAACAGCTTAGGAGCTGCCATGCAGTGTGCCCAGTATTCTTATAAAGATGCCATTGTTTTCTTTTTATATGTACCAGTGACATATGACATAAACTTGATTGCTCATCCCTTCTTTGCTGTTTGCTACCTCTAATTTTCTGCTACAACAATAACCATTCTGTTGCAGCTGTGATCTCATTTAATACTTTCAGTGAAAATACATGTGATTGCATGCTTAGTCAGTATTGCTCTTCTATGTCATCTGACGCTGATGGAATCAGACGGGAAAGACTGTATAGTAATTAGGACAACCTTCACAGCCAATCAGTCTGCATTATTGTTGCTTTCTGCATATAACATTTTCTCTGTTTGCTTTAAACTGATTTTGATACTTAACTCCATACCATTAAGGATTTAATTAGGCTAGTGCCAGATAGTCAAGATAAAAAGATTATACCAGTATGTCAAAGCTCAGATTATCGTGTAATCCAAGCCTTTCACAGATGTATTGAACTTGTGACATATGCTTCTTATTGCCTCAATGCTACAAACAAAGTGTGGGCTTCTAGAAATCTTCTTCAGATTCTCTCTCCTTTTTGACCTTCCTTTTCAACCATTGTCCTATAAAACAACCACGCAAACTGTGTATATATATTTTTATATTTTATTTATTTGTATTTATATACACACACACACACACATACACATACATACACACACACACACACTAATGTAGCATAGCTGAATAATACAATATACCTTGTTGATTTGCTGTCTAGCTGAAAAATATAGTTAGGTTTTTAAATGTACATTGTGTAAATATGTATTTTATCCCAAATGAGTGTTACCTAAGATTTTTATGAACCTCTTATGCTCATATGGCTGGATGGCTGATGTTTTAGGGGTTAATATTGTTTACTGAGTGTAAAGTTTGACTCAAATACACCAGATGGCCCTTGGGCGTATTTAGTGCTGCTGGAACAGGCCTTTTAAAAACTGGTTTATGTAAGAAGGTAATCCCGTAAAATTAAATCCTGTCATGTCAGCAGATTTTGGGTTATGCAGTTGTTTCGCTCACTTGCTTGAATTGAGAGAGAAAAATGTTTAAAACCCCGCTTATAAGCAGTTGGATATTTAGCGATATATATGAGCTCGAATAACACTAAAATTAGTCAGCTCTGATGTTTTATAACCATAAATCATGCAAAGCTCTTTATTTAGGAAGGGACAAAGTGGTACAGAATTTCAGCTATTTTTTATAATCTGCATAAACCTTATTTCTTGGCTGTATAGCTAGGCAGGCTTTGGCAGGGTTTTAACAAAGCAGAGCAGACTCATGTGTTGTGAATTAGCATCATTATATAACCGCACCTCAGTGTTCAGTTGGCCATGTTTAATGGCACGTTTGTTCCATTTTATATTATTTCATCAGCAGTCACTGATGCATTATGCCTTAGGGTTACAGATTATGACAAGCTGTGAATGAATGTCTGCTATTACAGTATTAAGTCTTTGTATAAGTCTCATTATAACAATGGCTAGATTAAAATCTAGTGTCAAGCAGTTTGGAAGCGGCTGTCAAGGCCACCAAATCTTGACACCCATTTCTTCACTGTAATCAGGTTTAGGTTTATATTTGTCAGTGATGTGTTAATTCTCTTCCTTTGTTAAAGATGTCTAAAATTCTTGGCTTCATATGAGTAGGAAAAGTATGGATGCATTTGTCCTCCAGCACACCATATCTTCTGTTAATGTATAAAATTTTGTAGCCTGCTAGATACTGCAAGTTCTGCCCTTTCTTTAATGATTTTTGTGTGTGTGTTAAGGCATTTGCAGATTCTGTGAGCAGCCAAAAGCGTGCTGCTGCTGATGGAGAGTGCCGGGAGGAGAGCTTGCTGCAGGAAACTGCCAATAAGGAGGCTGCCATGGCAACCCGCATAGAGGAAGTCCAGACAGATCTCAAGCAAGCACGCCTTGCTCTGGGCAACGCCCACGCTGAGATCGATAGACTTGGGGTGTTCTCCACCCAGCTTAAGAAGGTACGGGGGCTCACTCAGTTCACCTGTAACTTGTCTGGTTTACTATCAGTCCCTGTGTTGTCATGTTACATATGATGAAACCCTGAATCATTGGAGGATATTTTGGCTTTGGAGCCTTATTCCCAAAGTTAAATCAAAGTGCATGACTTGAAATCTGTGGATTTGACAGTAGGTTGTGTTCTGCAGGAGTGCGAATGCCTGGAGGCAGAAAAGGGCCATCTGAGGGATGAGATAAAGGAATATAAAATACGTGAGACGCGCCAGTTGCAGGACAATGGTGAACTAGAGGATGAAAACATATCTCTGCAAAAACAGGTGTCTGTGCTCAAGGAAAACCAGGTAAGTTATCACTCAAGCTACCACTCTACCAGATGCATAAATGTTCACCATGCTGGCTGTAAACAGTTGTAAATGAGTGGGGTGTAGATGTAATGGATATATATTTAATTTATCTCTAGAGATATGCAAGTTGATTGGAAAATTGTGTTCATAAAAACATTTTTCCATCTTACTGTATTAATATTCTTTTCATTTTCTAATTTACTTTTGAACTTAAACACTTTTTGTATTTGTATCATACCTGTGGGTGGTTGTTTGCATTCTATCAAATGGTAATTTTTGTAATGCACTGCCAGCAAAACTGCTTTGCATGCACAAACCTATCTCCCTCACATAACAACTGGGTGATTGTCAGAAAGTCTGAGCAGGCAGGTTTCTGGGTGATCTGTGTTGTTATTTCAATGATTAACAGAAAGTTTTCTCTTGATAAAGTGAATTTCCAGTTTTTCAGAAATAAACTGGCCCTGAAATTCTAATTAGTTGGGTAATTATTTCTTTGTGAAACTATTAAGACAAGACAAAGTTTTATCAGTCATTCAGGAGCATGGCTTGCAGAAGAAATGAACATTCTGCCGGGGATGTGGTTGTTTTACTGTTATTTAATGTCACTGCAACATGACCCTTACCCTTAATTCTAAATATGCATACTTAAAACACTTTCTAAGCATAAGCACAACCCCCCCACCCCCCACCCCTGCCAAAAAATGCCTTTCCCTTTTTTTTGGCAGGAAAATGGAAGAAGTCATAGCTGTGATCTGCATAATAAAAAATGCTCTGTATTTTTGTTGGTTGTTTCATCATGTCGTTATCCAAAACATATTTTGGATTCTTAAGTGTGGGAACAAGTGCGTCTGAGTGCAGATGCAACATTTGTGTATGTTCCAGCTCTGCCAAGGTTTTATGCTCTGCCTAACCCTGACTGTCCATGACCAGTTCTAAATGTAGCAGAGGCTTGTTAGTGTTTGCATGATCCATCAGTTGACTTTTAAGATAAATAGATAGTCTCCCTCTTACAGTCTCTGATGTTGGAAATCTTATTTTGTTGTTCAACCTGACTGTTCTACTCGGATTCAATTACATCTGACTTTTACATTAAGTAACAGATATGCTTGGTTGTTTTATTTATATTGTATGGAAAGCAAATAAATGAACCGCTAAATGGAAGTGTTAGGTAAAGTAAATTCCCTTGGGATAAATAAAGCTTCTTGAATCTTGAAATGTTTAGGTTTTAAGCTCTGCACCCTTGGGAGGAGCTATACATTTAAAATTATAAGTGGAATCGGCAGGGACCACTAAATCATGACCAGTGAGGTTTACATTTGTGAGTGTGGTGTGGTGTTTGACTATGGGTCTGTTGTGCTGAATGTTGCGATGTGTATATGTGTTTATTGAGTCTAGAAAGTGCACTCCTATGTGTTGTAAGTAAAAACATATAATAGTACTCATTAAAACAGCCTTTTGACTGTGCTCCCTATCACATTATAGGTTGAGTTTGAATCACTAAAGCTGGAGCTCACCCAGAAGAATGATGAGCAGGAGGAACTGCGAGCTCAGCTGGATGAGGCAGCAAGGCTGAGGGAGATAGCAGAGAGGCAGCTGGATGAGGCCCTGGAAGCCCTGAAGGAGGAGAGGGAGCAGAAGAACAGTCTGAGGCGTGAGCTCTCTGCCCTGACCCTAAACCCCTTTGATTCTGTGGGGAACCTGGAGCTCCACTTGGATCAGCTTGATGACAGCCAGGAGGAGGGTCAGGGGGGAGAGGGAGAAGGTGAGGGAGAGGACCAGGACAGTGGCTTAAACAACGGTTCTGGGTCTGCTCCCGGTTCTGCTCACCCTCCTCACTTGGGCGGCTCCAAAAGTAATGGCCTCATCCATCGGTACTCTACTCCCCGCAACAGTGACGTATTCCTGCGTGCTCCAGCCTCTGGGCTGGTGTCAGACCTGCTGAGTGAGCTGCACTTTTCAGACAGTCAGAAACTAAAACAGCAACTCCTGCAGGTAGGTTACACAACAATATGTGCCGTTTGTTTGGGAGATGCAAGACTGAAATGTGCTTATTATCAAGTTTGTGAACAGGCAATAAATCACAGTTTTACTAGCCTTAAATTATTAAACTCAAGAAGAGGTACATGCAGACATATGTAATGCCATTCTGTGAGAACTTATCAATATCCTGTACACTTCTGCCAACACTAGTAACACATTGTATGGTAAAATGTTGGAATGAAATAGAATAGAAAAGTATTCATCAGGAAAAAAAAAATATTGCCTTTTTATCAGCTGATTAGTGACGTTGTCATATAAATTAGGGGCTGTGTCTAGGCTGGGGACAGTGTTCTCTGCTGCATCCTGCTTAAAACCACATCCTGTATGTTAGTGAAGTGTGGCTTCCTCTCATAATATTTATCCACCTGGCACCACACTGTTTCATCTATTTACTTAAGTAATTTAGTCAACTCCTACCGGCCATAGTTATGTTTTACAAATAGAGGTTTCTTAAGAAAATTAAGGACGTCTTTAGCTGTAATTCCTCTCTGTCTGAAAGAAATATATTATTCATGATGCACTTAAATCAGGGATTGGGTTAGCAATGTTCTATCCACCAAATGGGGTCAGCCACTATTCTACATTAAAAATGTATTAAGAGTAAAGGCAGTTGGGGGGAAAATTTGTGTCAAAGAGAAATGCCCTTTTATTTGATTGAAAATAACAGACAACCAGTAACAGAATAGATAGAATTTAAACCAATTATTATTATTATTCTAATGGGCAGCTCAAGTTATTTGAAAAAAATTAAAACGTATTCATTCATACATTGCAAGGTTGTCAGTTTGTGCGTGTGTGTGTGTGCATTCAGACAGAACGAGAGAAGTCCAGTCTTGTTGGCAAGGTAGAGGAACTGCAGATGCAGCTGGTAATGTCCAAACAGGCACTCAGTCAGCAAGAGGACAAGGTTGGATCTCTCACCCAGCAGCTGGAAGCAGTGCAAAGCAGCCAGCAACACAACAAGGAGGCAGAAGACAGAAAAGATAAAGAGACGGAGAATGGAGATGGGAATGCGGTCTTCGACTATGAAGTAGACACCAAGAGCAAGGAGGTGCTGGAGGCACGCATGCGTTCAGCCAGCGAAGAGCTTCTGAATCTTCGAGATGAACTATCTCAGGCAGGCGCTCGATATAACACCTTGGAGCAGCGATACAAGCAGGAGAAGGATCGTTGGAGGGCAGAGGCCCAGGAATTGGCTGACAAGATCCGTCAGTGCATCAAGTCCAGCAAACAGGACCAGGAGCGCATCAGTGAGCTGGAGAAGGAGATCGGAGCCACAAGAAAAGTGGCAAGTGATTCAGAAGGACACTTGAGCGTTGCCCAGGAAGAGCTGCTGGCCTTCTCCGAGGAGCTGTCCAACCTTTATCACCACATCTGCGTGTGCAACAATCTGACACCAAAACGAGTCACCTTGGACTATTACCGTGATAGTGCCAGGGCAAGTGGTGGAGGAGGTGCACGAAGATCACACTATGTCTATTCTCAGCACAATTCCCAGAAGAAGCCACGAGCCAATGACATGTTTAGCTCCAAAGCTTCAACATTGCAGTTTATGGGAGAAATGGACAGTGCAGGACCCAGCGGAGACTCTGCTAACTGCCCTGGATCTCCCACCCTGGATTTCAGGGACCCCTCCAATGTCCGCAACTTGGTAGCAGTCATCCGCTGCCAAATCAAACACCTTCGGGTAAGACAGCACTGCACTACATTTGTATTTGACTGTTTGTTCACTGAAAGTTATATTTGGAGAAGATTCTCTAACTCTTCTCAGTATGGTTTGACCACTGTGCAAGCCTAGCTTTCTTCACAAACTTCTTGCTGAACCTAAAGCTCAGCTCAGACAGACGAATGTAGTTAAGTGTCTCCCATGTCTGTTTAAATCCTACACCTGATGTAGGCCTGGTTGACACGTGTGTTGGGGTTTGAATGGATTGGATTATCAAGGGTCAAAGTTGAATGGCAGCTTTCACTACTGAGAATCCTTTCCGAAACGCAGGGAATTAGCTTTTTTAGTTTAAAACACCTAGAGTTTCTCTTTTTCATTAATAAAGATTAATTTCACTTGTGTGTAATAATATTATTACAAAATCTGTGATGGATTTTAAACATATTTAACAGATTGTTTAGTGTTGGCAGTTTCTTGATAATGTGACATTTCATTATTCCATATAGTAAAAAGAAACACTCCAGCACACGGACACAAAGTTTTTTCTTGAGTTGGAACTTTGACTTTGACTTTTTAATGAATAACTGTCCTTGTTTTCTCTCAGGTGGCAGTGGACCTCTGTCGTCAGAAGGGCGTGATGCCTTACTCAGGTTTGAGCGCTAGCGGAGAATCAGAGCGGGATGCTGAAAGCCTTCTGGAAGAAGTACTGAAACTCAAGTCCCTTCTCAGCACCAAGAGAGAGCAGATTGCTACTCTCAGGACTGTCCTCAAGGCTAACAAACAGGTATCCCCTTTTGATCTGTGTGCACTGTTTCCAGAAAAGTTTTAGTCTAGCTACAGGCGTATGTCAGGGTATAGTTTTAAATACACCCAAAATATGAGCAATTTTTTTAAAGAAGTAATCTATTCCCAGGGACAACTGGTGGATTCATTTGTTGCCTGTAATGAAACAGAGTCTATTCCACATTTTCCTTTTTTGCATTCTACGAGAGGCCTAATTCATTTCTGAACATTTTTTAAAAAAGAGAACAGTGTCATTGATACAGAGGGATTTTCTGTTGTGAGACATAGTTTTTCATCTGTTTCCAATATTTTTACTAACTTGGAATTAAGACCTGACCATGGTAACCATATTAATATTAAGATGATTGTTCTGATTAGGTAAGAGACCAGGCTTTCACTATTATCTATGTATAATCTTGACTTAAGCAGCATCAGCGTCTAGACGGTCGCCTCGGCTCACATGGTCCTGCACCTTGAGTCTACTATAGTGCGATGGTGCGCTCCTTAAAGGTTAAACTCTCCTTCCCCTCCCCTTTCCTGTGCCTCAAGCACCGCCTGACCTGCTTCTGTCATTCCCTTAGCTGTCACTCTCCCTTTCGCACACACACATAAACACTGAAGGTAATCTGTTTGGCTGTGTCGTGCTCACCTACAGTGGTTTTCCCTCTCAAGTCTGAGTTTGTTTCTCTGATGTAATCAGGGTATTTAATGACATTTGCATGAATAACCACATTAACGTCACAAATGTGATAGGTGGTCAAATGAGAAATACAAACTGGGCTTTGACCTTCAGCTGTGTGTCCTTTTACAGAAAGACTAATTGTATGTTTTCCTACTGTCGTAAGTTATCAAGGCAATGTTTATTTCATTGACCTTCCAAGCTATAAAACGAATTGCTCTTAAACGGAGGACATGTTGTTGTCGTTGGAATGGAGACTGGAATAAACAGAAAATTCTTACTTACAACAGCTTTAGTATTAAATACTAAAATCTGGAATAAAGTTATGTTCTTTTGGTACTATATAATGGTGTAATTGTCTTTTTTGTCAATGCAGACTGCAGAGTTGGCCCTCTCCAATTTGAAAACCAAGTATGAGACAGAGAAGAGCATGGTGTCAGAGACCATGATGAAGCTGCGGAACGAGCTCAAAGCCTTGAAGGAGGACGCCGCCACGTTTTCTTCACTCCGGGTCATGTTTGCCAGTCGGTAAGATTTCCTTTTTATGTATTAGAAAAAGCATGATATTCAAAGGTGTTATAGGAAACCAAGATGGTATTTTGTTTTTCCCCAAGGCTAAATATTTTTATTTAATTTTGCCCCATGACAGAGTGGATTGTTCATAGCTTTTAAAAATGTCTTTTGACTCAAAATGGTTCATTATTCCTGATTGTTTGGTCTTTGCCTCTTTGTTGTTGTTGTTCATGCTTAGATATAGTGCTCTTGTTGTGGTACAGCTTTTGCTACCACTTGTTTAATAAGCTTACCATGCTTATTATGCCTGTGGACAATCCACTGGTTCACGTGAAGATTATGGACACATGCTCTGCCCTGTGCTGACGGGTGAGGAGGCAAGGACAGATTTGTCACGTCAGTCCAGGTCACCTTAGAGGAGGAGAAGCTTAATGTTGATGGGAGACTAGTGAAACGTTACATTGGATAAGTAGCTGCTATCAAGGGTTAAACTTCCAGACCACAACAGAACACATCAATAACCACTAACCTCTGTTGGCATGTTTAATAGTTTGGAGGAGGATTTTTTTTCTGTGTTGGGTTACTGAATTAACTTTTTGTTTTTTTCTTGGGCATTTTTCTGTTTTTGCAAAGGACAGTAGATGTTTTTATTAATATTACTAATTGCTAGAGCAGCTGCTTAGACATGCATGGGCCCTTTCCAGACAATTATGAGCTGGCATTTGATTATCCTTAAATAGGATTGGAGAATAGACAGTGCTCAAGGACTAGTACTGTCTGTTGCAACAGGCTAAAGACTCTTAGAGCTTAGAAAGATCCTCTTGTTGATAATTAAGTTTTATGGTGCCATCATGTGGATAGCTGAGGTAACTGCATTTGGGTTGGGTAATACAGAAAAAAAATCAAATTTATGTATTTTTAGGCTAAATGGTGATATATGTGTGTATATATATATATATACATATATATAAATGTATCTCTTGATTTTCTACGAACATATTCTCTTTCTATTTTCTACTGTTTCTGAGTTTTTGTTTTGTTTTGTTTTGTTTTTTGATGAGACCACATTAAGACTATCTCATCTTATTTCATTATATTAATAGAGTATATATAAAATAACATAACATAACATAACATAACATAACATAATATATAAAGACTGGCAATAATTCACATTCATCCATCTGTTCGTTCTCTTGGAGTTATTATTAGCAGTCAATCAACTTCATATAAATGAAATGTTTAGATATTAGTATGATTTGGCTTTCTGGCACCAGTTGTTAAAAATGGAAGCTATGCAGTTTTCTTTATTTATTTATTTATTTATTTATTTTTCCCATGTAGCTGTAAATTCAATAGTATTGCAAGTCAAAAAGCCATAACCAGCTTGAAGACATTGTGTGTTTGGGTTTTTGTGACTTACGATTGTTTAACAAGCGGTTTATTCTTAAAGAAAACTGCAAGATTAATCATTAATGACAATAACCTTAAGCTTTTGTTTTGTCAGAGCTGGTTCTGAAATTTTGCATGTGTGTAGTGTGTTTCTGGCTTTGTGCTTGAATTTGTTCTTGCCTGCTTGTGAGTGTTGCATCTTTTCATTGTGTGTGCAACTCTCAGGTGTGACCAGTATGTCACCCAGCTGGATGAGATGCAGAGGCAGCTGGCAGCAGCCGAGGATGAGAAGAAGACACTGAATTCTCTGTTGCGTATGGCCATACAACAGAAACTGGCTCTTACTCAGCGTTTGGAGGACCTGGAGGCCCCTCTGTCTCCCCACAGCTTGAACAGCAGCCCCCGCCGCTCCCGGGCCAAAGAGCTCGCCAACAAGTCAGGCAGGGCTCCACGGAGCCCACGAAGCAGTCCTGCACGCCCCCCACTGAGGAGCAGTCCACGGGCTAGTCCGGTTCTCGGCAGCAGCGTTCCTGCAATGGCCACTCACCACCTTCGAAGTCTGACCCGGAGCCTCCACACGAGCCCTGTAAGAACCCCTCTTTCTCTTTGCACTGAAAACTCCACCCAGACAAGCAGCCGATCCCGCAGTGGCAAGGGTCTTCAGCGAGATGCCACCTTCATTAGAAGTCGTAGTGTCAGTGATGTTTTTAATGCAAAGTCAAGTCCTGGTTACTCCCCAACACGTAAAGGCTCCACCAGCTCTGTGAACAGCGAGGTGATGGCCAAAACACAAGATTTAAGAAAAGGTTTGTCAGATCGGAGAGCTTCAGTCCCTGGACGTCAGGACACCTTTATTACAACTCGTGTTGTACCTGCCTCTTCCACAAGGCTGCAGTCTTTATTTTCTTCATCCCAAGATAAACTAACCTCTTTGAAAACTCGTGTGTATCCTAACACAGCATGTGGTGAAAGTAAACAAAAGCCTGATCCAAAACCACACTTAGATACATCTGTGAGAAAGAAACAGTTGGGTTACAGGTCTAATTCTGTACAAGCTTCAGCTGCATCTCGTAACACATTTCAGTCAGACACCGTCTCTTCTCAGCTTAATGCAAAATCTCCAGGGGCCCTGACAGCCACATCTCTGTCTGGTCATAACCCACCTGGTAAGACCAAGATGTCTGGGGTCTGTAGAGAGTCAAGGCGTAGATCGTCCACCTCCACAAGTAGAACCTCTGAGGAATCGCACATTACTGTCGCTAAGAGTTCTGGTACTAAACCTCAGGGTACACCTGCCAGGCCTCGGAGCTCACACTCAAAATCCTCTCGTAGGCGATGAGATAATGTCGAGAGCAGATTTATTCTCTATTCTAAACTACTTAATGCCATACATCTTAAATAAACACTTAAATTTTTTGAAACAATCCTGAGTTTTTGCACAGACTTGGTTTTGAACCACGTAACTTAACTGACAGCTGTTTAGAGCCCCTAACTTACTGATCCTTCATATCAGAGGTGCCCAAATGCTAATTTGCAACACTTGTCCCTAGAATGAGCTTTTTAGAGAGCAAAACGGTAAAATAAAATACAAAATTGTTATGCAAAATAGTCCTAGAATTCCAAGTTACTTTGATTAACTGATTTCCTACTTGCTCAGCCTGTCACGCTAAGATCATGAAAAATTACAAAAAAGTAAGGATGCTGCATAGAGCACTTTTACTTAAAATACAAAACAGCATAAAGAGCAATTTATATTATAATTTTTTAAAAATATTATTACTATTTTATTTTTTCAAAAGAAACAATCAGTGGGCCAAATTGAACCACATGGTGGGCCAACTTTGGCCCGCAGGCTCCACTTTGGGCAGCCTTGCTTTATATTTGTTATTGGTATGTTCATCCTTATTAACCCTCACCTTTTTCACTTAATTTATTTTAGTTGGACTAAATTTGTTTTTTTGTCTCTGTCTCACCCTGTCTTTGTAGCGCTGAAACACTCCTTCCATTACTCCAAACCCCCTTTTCTCCATAAGGACCTGTCTTCATGTTGACTCCCCGGCTTCCACCTCCTTTCCTGACTCAAGACATCCTGTCCATCCCAGATATGATGCAACATTCCCCACTCTACCCACCAGAACCATGGATTTAAAAAAAAGTAAAAAAAAGAAAGAAAAAAAAAATCTCTCATCCTGTCCTCTCGGTTTTTCTGCTCGGAGTGGAGAAACATGCATGCAGCCTGGAGAAGGATGAAGAGACAAATGTGCTGCTCATTGCTCTGTAAAGTCTTTGATTGTGTCTTGTCCCAAATGGATCCAGCTTCCATCTGATCTTGTTCAAGGCTGTGTGTTGTATTGAACCGTTGACAGTATTTATTCCAAAACAAGGCACTTTTCATCTACATCATTTCCTGTCCGTAGACTTGGCTATGATCTGTTCTTAGGCAGTATATCTCTACCCTCTTGCCTTTTGTCTGGCACCCTGGTCAGACCTGTCTGGCATCTTTTAGTGTTCGTAAGCCATTAGATCATCTGTGATAGCTCTCCCAGGTGGTTGTTTTTATAGAACAATGCAGCCTTACTAACAGAAATGCTATCCTACAAGTAGAGAGCTTGCTGTTGTCTTGGTGTCACTCTCTTTTACTGAAGGTACAGTTATGTGCCCTTTTTTTATCCTGTTATGTGTCTGGCTCTTTGGCTTTTGCCTATTAGTCACACCCTTTAACTAGAGGCCAGTGAACATGCCATGTCATTGATAGAAATAGATCAGCCCATAATTTTCACCAACTCAGGTCAAACATAGTAATCAGATACAAGATTTGGGAGATCTTTAATGTGCATCTTACTTTGCAAACTATGCACACCAAGTCAGGACAGTGCCTGTCTTCTTCCTGCTGATCATGGTGGGTTTTGGAACTTACCTTTGCATGTGGTTAACAATGGCTGGATGCAGCTGTTTTGCAACAGTAATTGAGCATTTGTCATAATAAGCAGCTTTTCAAAGTCATGTAGGGATGCCATGTGGCAAACTTGCAAATATCCCAATGGCTTAGCTGTTCGGGCTGTCGGTTCATAGACACTGTCTTACATCACCCAAGAATTCAAGTGGCTTGTTTCACTTAAAACTGTTACTAATATGCTGAGCCATGATCATTTCTCTTGATTGCATAGTCATGATACCAGTTCCCATCCAGCTTCTACTTTTTCACTTCTTGAACAGCTAATCGACAATACTCATGTTGTGTATTTCATCATTAAATGTCACCATGCTTTTGTGTGCTACCAAAGTAAGCATGTTATAATGAAGTAGTGTTACCCACAGCAAGCTAGTTTTCTTCTCCTGCAGCTAAGGCATCTTTTGTTTTCATTTTGAAATGCTATTAGTCTTAACAACCTGTTAGGGTTGCTGCTTGTAGAAAAATGAAGTAATAATATTGTCCCCATAAATTTAAAAGCATTACACGTTGCTTTAAACCTAGTAGCACATATTGACATAAGACAAAGAATAAATACATTTTGCAAAGCAGAAATTTCAAAATAAAACGTTACCCCAACATGACATTGCCTTGCTGGTCAAAGACCCCAAATACAGTGACCTTGATTGCAAGGAAAAAATCATAATTAAAAAAAGGAAAAATATCAGTTGATACCTCAACATGATTTGCTTTTAGAGTAGATGCCGCTGCTGTGATTTTATAACAGCAGCGCACGTTAACATTGGCACTCTAACATCTGTCTTATTGAATGCAGTTTGAATTTAAACTGATTTGACCTGATGAGACCAATCATGATCTTTTAGACCACATTTGGAAATTACTTTTTTATTCTATTTCATGTAATTTTTTTACTCAACTGTCCTGTGGTTTAGTAGAAGAGGCCACATCCTGCTGATAGATTTTTATTTTTGGTGCCTTGGTTTTTGATCTTGTCTGTTTTTAGACTACATCACATTTTCTAAATAGAGGCTACCATTCAACACTGTAGATGTGACATTTTTGAAGGTATGTTTATTTTCTTTTGAGGAGACTCATTGAGCAGTTTTAGCACTCATTTAAGTGATATCTCATTTTGGTAAAATATTTTCACTTTTAAGCTGTAGCTATCCCAATGAACTTAAGAGCATCAGTCAATGAACTTCTGACTGACTTGAACTTCCTCTGGAATTAAATGGTTTTTATCTGTATTTATTTTTGAGAACTGTTACCATGATAAAAAACTACTGTATAAATATTATGAAAATTAAGACGATAATGTAACAAAAACATAAGAGATTGAATGTCATGATAAGGTTTTGACAAGGATAATACCATTTCTTGGACCACTAGGGGAACTGGTTGATTATTTGTGAACTCTGCTAAGAAGTGGAAATGCTTTATCATTATGTCATATTGCTCTGAAGGTTGTAAATGGATTTCTTAATCTATTTAATTCACTCTGTGCAGATGTGTGTTTAATTTAATTACCATTGTTGTATAATTTAACTGTATTTATGTGGTCTGCATTCTGTGTAAATTTTTTCTTGATGACATGCACACACTCCGCATAACACATTTGATGGTCCTCAATTTTTATGTGTATGCAAGTTCCTTTCATTGACCTGTGAACCACTTTTGTCTGAAAGTGAAGAATAAAAACAAGCCAACACTGTTTTTGATTGTTGTCCCCTTTATTCAAACACTGTATTAGTCATTTTAACAAGGTTTTCAGTTTATTACTTGAGTTTTTACATCAGGGTAGTTGTTTTGTGGGAAAGTTGGGAAAGCTCCTAAACAACTGTAATCTGTCTCCTTTACGTGATGATAAGCTCTCACTCTGAATTCCTAATGTATTTTTTTCCTTGCAGGAAAGAAAATGAGATTAAGTCAACATAGCAGAAACCCAGACCTGATTACTCTTGTACAAAATGTTCTTTCATGATTTGGTGAATTCATGTATTTATAGTCTAATCCGACGTAGACAGGTCCTGGAGCCAAGTCCCCTCTGACTAAAGTGTTGGCACTTTAAAAAAAAACCAAAAGCATAGAATATATCAAGTTTATCATAAACAACATCATTAAAAGGCTAATAGACTGTACATTACTTAAAGCATGACCTCTCTTCTGAAAATGTACAATAAAAACTAGAGCCCAAATTGAATTTAGACTTCCCCACAAAAAGCAAAGAACTTAACACTGAAGACCTGTTTCTCAGGCAGGACAAGTTTCATATCCGTCAGATGTACTTTAGAAAAGTTAAATACAAAAATAGTTTAAAATGAAAACCGTTGTATGCAAACAAGGCGATGATGCATACGTTCTGAACTTTACACAAAAAAACAAAATTAACATTCATATGATTCATATTCAATTCTTTTGATTTGTGATTTATGTGTTACTGTTTATTTTTATTTTTTTTGACAAACGTTAAATCACATTATTTAGTAATTCATCTATTTGAGTGACTTTATTATAGAATCATATTTTTTCACTTATTTAGGAAGTTTCATCATACATCATTTTGTCATCCATCATTTATATATGAATACGTTTAGTTTCAATCCTTAGATCCCCTTTCCATGCAATACTCTCAATACTTGTGATGAAATTACTCGTATGTTTCTACTGAAGTAATATTTTAAATCAAGACTTATTCTATTTTGCGCTGTGTTGTTGCTAACTTCGCCTATAGTAAGTAACAGATCTAAATAAAACATATAAAGCGAGTTTTCCTTTGTAAAGCTGCTTTAAACTAAAAATTAACCTCACTGAAACCACACAAAGTAAGTGTTTTGTTATGATCACAGATAGTCATGTCTAGGTTTGTGATTGGCTACCGACCTGCCTTTTTAGACCAAGGGGCGTGGCTACAGTCAAGGCGGTGGTACGTTCATGTGCCAACGTTACTGCTGCGGTAGTGTTGGGATGTCTACATAGCGGACCGTAAAAATGTCACTAAAGACGGTGGGCACAGCTTTAACCCGCACGCTGTGGACTACAGGAAACAGCACTCCTCCTCTGGTACGATCACCCAAAGTGAACAGACTGTCCACCACATGCAGGGTGTCTGCAGAGAGCAAACAGGCTCGCGACAAAACAAAAGAACAAAGTTGCAGCTCGCGCTCGCACGGGCCCAGTGACGACGCGCCGTCATCAGGGGAGCCTCCTCACAGAAGCACAGCGGGGGACAAGAAGAGACCCAAGGGGCCCGTGGGTGGTCCCGGTGTTACGGGTGTAAGGAGACGGTCGTATACCTCCACCACAGCTCCGGTGGACCAGAGGTCCTACCTGTGGGCTCGTTACAATGAGATGAAACGGCTAGTTCACGGTAAGCAGAGTGACCCCACTTACCGTCAGGGGTGTTTTATATTAAAGCATCCACGTCAGCAGGGCTCCTTCCTACCGGCAACAACGGTTTAGGGGAGCAACGGTTTTCGTTAGCCGGTACCGTTAGTGAACATTTTGTTCCTTCCAGCGTTTTGTTTATCCTTTTTTCAAGTAAACAAATCGGACAGATGGCGCTTTAACAATGTTGGTTCCTTCTTGCTAAATGTTTTTCAGGGTAACTGTGGAGCTCAATGAACTGAAACAATACGTCGCTTTCCCGAGAAGTCAAGCAGCTAAACAAAAAACAAACAAACAAACAAACAAACAAACAAATAATAAAGAAGAAAATGATGGGTTTATTTATTTTCCCACGGTTTCTCTGTTCGACATTGATCACAAAAACATTGGCCCACAAAAACATCAACTTATAACCAGTTTACATCTTCATATGCTTTTGTGAAAAACTGAAAACTTTTACTTTAGCTAGCTAAAAGTGAGGAGAAGTGGTTGTTAAGGGCAGGGCAGACCAAAGTTTGTTTCATGTCACTGCATTTGGCAAAAAGTGAGCTACACAGATACAGAGTATTGTTTAACGTCTTTAGGCTATTTAAAAGTATAACTTTATATTTCTGGTCAGCCATTTGATTTTGTTACAACAGCTGCAGCTGATGTTGCCATCTTTGTACATGCTAGCTTAAAATCCTGTATAGCATAATGAGTCCTAAGTGAACTGACAATCTGAAGAAGAAAAAAAATCTCAGATTTTTTCTAAACCTTAAATTTAAAAACTTTTACAGTCATATTTTAAAAAAGGTTATTAAAATAATTAACAGATTAGAGGTATTTATATCTCTCAGTAGATAGTTCAGTTGTAATGCACATATTATAAACCTAATGAGTATTGATTAAACTTGATCATGCACTCTTTCCTTAACACTTTTATACATCATGTCTTTTGAAATCTGTTTCAGCGTGAAAACAGGGGTATTTATAGTTGTAGGGTGACTTGTGGGAAACCAGCCTCAGGGTTGGCACATGTATTATCTGTTGCCCGGCTGCAGCCCTCGCTGACCTGTCCCATGGCCCACTTTCTCCAACAGAGCGACAGTGACACGGTCCTTCTATTCCAGTCAGGGTATTAGAGGCTGTCTCAGCTACAGACAGTTTGTTTAATCTGTGCCCACGTGTTAGCTGTTGCCATGTGTTGCATTATCAAAGTATGGGCCTGCAACACTAATAAAGTAACAAAATTAAAAGAGACTGCACAAGAAGTAATGAATGCTATGTTCCTGTTCAGGGAGGCATTCAGTGTAATACTCATGGTTTTGCAGGGCAGTTCCTTCTGTGTTTACTTAGTTGACGAGTCAGTTGACGTTCTCAAAGCACACATTACGCAACCTGTGATGAGCGTTCCAGCACGCGAGGTTGAAACAGCAGTGGAGTTACGTCTTTCCTCTCTGCAAAAGTACATAATCAGCAAGTTTCATAATAAAATTGAATACTGCAGATTCATTTCACATGAAGTGTTAAAATTGAACACTGTGAAGAACCTAATCCTACAATCCCCAAATGAAAATGCTGACTTGTTTTTAGCTCCCTCATCTTGCTTATTCACTGATGTCTGATTTGATCTGGATTTGACTTGATTTGTTTGAACGAGGGTTTTCCTATCTGCTCCCAGACCTGATTCCACCGGGTGCGTGTAACCTCCTCAACTCCTCCTCTATCTACGCCAACAATGAGGTCAGCCTGGCAGAGGTGGACATCTATGGCTTTGACTATGACTACACGCTGGCACTGTACTCAAATGCGCTCAACACAATGATCTATAATGCAGCACGGGGCTTTCTAATCGAACATTTTAAGGTGTGTTTTCTGTGCTTGCATTATTAATCATCATCAATTTTGGCATTGTAGCTTTTTCGGTTCATGTTTAATTATTCATTTGTCCTCCTTTTTGACAGTACCCTGAAGGTATCCGCAAATATGATTACATTCCTAACTTTGCTGCTCGGGGTCTTCATTATGATATCCAAAAGGTAATTTATTTTAATACACAGATGTACTGCTGCAGCAACAGATATAGTTGCTTTATAATCACAAGTGAAACTCTTTCCTCGTCCGCAGGGTCTTTTGATGAAGATAGATGCCTTTCATTATATTCAACCTGGAACAGTGTATCGGTAAGAGGCTGATATTATGTCAAGTGTGTGTTGCAACATGCTTTTTACACATTTAAGCAATACAGAAGTGCAGCTCAAGGGGCATGACCTTAATTTTTAAATGATTTTGATAAATGTACTGTATGCCATTTTTTTTTTAAGTTTACATCCTTGCTGCTGAAGTTAAAGTTAATTATCTATATTGTCTGATAATGTTGTATGCATTTTTTTAACTCTAGTGCTTATTTAAATGTGATGTTTCCAGGGGACTGAGCCCGATGCCAGATGAGGAGGTTCTTCAGCTCTATGGCGGGACTTACCACATCCCCCTGCAGCAGTACAGTGGCTTCTATGGAAAGGTAAGGAGGATATTAGTCATCTCCAATAATATGAATACAATTTAATGTCAGGAATTTAAACCAACAATAAGCAACATTTCCACATTAAAAAGTCTAAAAATGATCAGATCTTTGTCATGTATTTTGCTGAGCTGTGTGATTGGATTATCTAAAATGTTCTGAACAGTGTTCAGACTCAGACTTTCTTTCTGTCGCCTGTCTCCAACTGCTTGGGAAACACCAGTCAGAGAGTGAGGAAGGAAGTCAGCAAACGTGACTAAAAACAACATGACTTAACACAACGTGAATAAAACTATAATATGCCACTCTTGCCATGAACATGTCTGTCTCAGTTAATCGGAGGTATTTATTTTCTGCAATGGTGGCTGTTTAACACATAAATAAATAAATAAATAAATCCCATGATCCCAGGCTACTTCACAGCATCCTCAAACTGCAACTTTTGTTTTCTTTGTTTTGATTGAGCTCAGCTGGCTTTGAATGTTTGTGACAACATTAAACAGTTTTGTTGGAGAGAGTTTCTTCACATTATCGCACCATGTATTCTGATATTTTATAAATGCTTCTTCTCTATGAAACATGTTTGGTTTAGCACAGATGGGAAAGCTCCTCTTAGCTTTGTGGGATAAAAACATCTGTTATAATCTCATCCAACGGTTCTCAAACATGGATGTAGTTCAGAATTAAATCCGTTACTGTCCTCAAATGTTTCAAGTGCCTGGCTTTGCTTGGTCTTATCGTTATGTAAGTCCTCATGTTTAGTTTTGTAAGCCCATTGTAATTGTGTATCAGCTGAAAGCCAGTGTTTTAGTCTCCAAAAAGCTGACCAGAGGGATTCTTTCTGACATTTAGAAGCAGCACTCAGTCAGTTAAGAACAATATAAATTGCTTTCAGTGTGGGAGTCACAGATGTTCAATAATAATTAGGAGCAGTTTTGACTTAAATGGTTTGAACCAGGCTCAAATAGTTTCCAGTCCTTCAGATCTTCAGACCTCTAAGTGATTTCCTGTGGCAGGAAGTTGGCCATCCATCTTCTAACTCTCCTTAAAAACCATCTTATCCAGAAAATCATTGTTGTGGCTCTAATCTTATTTTGGATTTTGGCTCTGTTGAGGTTTAGCCTCTTAGTGAGTGATGGCTTTAGTGAAAATGGTACAAATGTAATTAGAAAGCCATTTAAAAGCTCACAGAGGTACAATGATGTTAAATGTACAAGTTCAGAAACATTTTCTGCTTGTCTTGTAAACAAACAGAAGTTAGTATGAAGCATTAAAATGTATTTTCTGTCAAAGGGACCAAAGGTGAAGCAGTTCATGGACATATTCTCCATCCCAGAGATGACTCTCTTGGCTGTGGCCAACGATTTTTTCATCACCAACGACATTGAATACGATCCAGTTCACCTGTTCAAGGACGTCTCAGTGAGTTTCCCCCCATGAATCTCACGGTATTAAATGTTGTGCCCTGTTTTTTAAGCCGAGGCCTTACCGTGTAGGAGCACACTGATCTGTTTTATTTGACTGTTTCCCACACTGTGATCCTTCAGCTGGATGCTCAGGAATCTGTTGAGCTCAGTAATGAGTAGAACAAAGAAAAATATGCCTGCTATGTCAACATGACGTGCTTTGATTTGACAAATCCCATACAACTATTTTTCAAAAATTTAAACATTTATTTTTTTGCAGTTTGCAGCTACATCTTTTTGGCAGAGAATTCTCTGCTAAATTGAGATTGTTGTATAACACTTATCTGTTGCCTCTGTGTAAGACTTGTAACTCTCCATGTAATCCTCAGGAAGCAATCGGCATGGTTCACCTCAAAGGCTACATGTACAAATGGGTCATGGAAGATCTCAGTAAGAAGTCCTTTTCCTCTTTTTGCATTCAGCCAGCACATTAATGCACATAAAAACAACATTACAGATACTTTTTGTCACACTGAGCCATCCTCCTTCACAGATAAGTTTATTCTGAGAGGAGAAGAGACCGATGCTGTTCTGCATCGACTGGTCAGTCAAGGAAAGAAACTGTTTCTTATCACCAACAGCCCCTTCAGTTTTGTGTAAGTACAAGCTATCTGTCGCCCACGTTTTCCCCGAGTCTCCTCTGACTCATAATGAGGGTTAACCGTTCTGTTGCAATCTGTTTCTTTCCCTTTCCACAGGGATAAAGGAATGACGCATATGGTTGGGAAAAACTGGAGGGACTTCTTTGATGTTGTTATCGTGCAGGCAGACAAACCTCACTTCTTCACCGATTGTATTAAGTGAGTAAATGGTGAACAGGACAATGATCATCCAGTTCAGAGAAGTTCAAACTCAGTGGGACCTCATGAATCACTGACCTCATGAATCATTTCAGTTTTTTGTTTTGGCGAGTGAGCTCAAAAATGTCCTTAAATATTGTTACCAACAGACCGTTCAGACTGTTGGATGGGAATGGAGATCTTCGGTGGGAAAAGATAAACAGTTTGGAGAAAGGACAGATTTATAAACAGGTACGTGTCACTGGCGGCTACTGTCTGACTCCTCTGACAGCTTAACGTTGCCTAATGTTTGAGATGCTCCTCGTCTTTAATCATTAGGCTTCATTTTCTGTTTATTAGTTGTATGTAGCTGCTACATGTTGTCAGTGTTTCGTGTTTTGACTTGTTGCAGTCTGTGTGTCTTCTTGGATTAAAGAGAAAGGCCTGTTGGTTGTGTGTTTTTGTTTGTTTTGTTTTTTTAGGGAAACTTGTTTGACTTTCTCAGACTGACAGGCTGGAGAGGTTCAAAGGTTCTTTACTTTGGAGATCATCTTTATAGTGACTTGGCTGTAAGTGTCAAACCAAGGTGATGCCTTCACTGACAGGGAATCACCAAGGACAGTTAAGGTTCCATATTATCAATATGTGATGCATTCAGTGGACTTTTGTTATCATATCATTTGGAAATGTTTCATTCTCAAAAAATGTCATTTTTTATGATTGCTGAATTGGCTTTAATTCCATGATTTCATGATTACAAACTGTGGCATATGAAATTTACTGTTATACAGCACTCATCAGGGTCTTTTCAGACACAAGCAAACAAAGACATAGATTAGTCACATACCAGCAGATTCCCACTCTCTATGTGTTACATAATTCTGAAAATTTCCCATGTGGCCTTAATAACATAGGTGGAGCCAGAAGAGGCCGCACAGTGAACTTTTAGAGCGCTAGATGGCAGTACAGACTGCTTGATAACAATTTTTAAAAAAGCAGAGTAAATGATATGGATTACTGTTTAGAAGGTCTACAGAAATGTAAAAACATATAAACTATTACATATTATTGAGGTACAATTTAATTTGGCACACATTCAGCAAAAAAGGCAAGGCAACTTCATTTATATCGCACCTTTCAAATTCTGGGAATTCAAAGTTGTCTACATAAGGTGAAAAAAAAATTAGAGCAGCATTTAAAACAGTGTGCCTTTAGTAGACTGGAAGTACCAAAATTCAATAAAGGAAATAAACATGTTTTGGAAAAAAAAACAATGAAAGCCACAGAGGAGCAGCAAAGTTTTTGGTTTGGGATTTTTTGTTTTGTGTTTTGTAGACCAGTTTCAATATATTATGAAATGAATTCTCTACACAACAAGAGGCTAATACTAATACTACAATCCACCTAAAATAGAGACATCCCAAATGGATGAAAGAAAACAAAACATGTTTGTGTTGAGCAAATTCAGCAATTCTGCACGTTTGAGGATCAGTAAATATTTAACTTTTACTGTGTATTTTACCTCAGGAACCAAATATTTTGCTAAGGATTGAATCCCCCTGTTCTTCTGTTGCTTCTTGTTTGGATTAAGATACTGCATTTTAATCCATTGCACCATGATACAGTTTATCATTGAACAGGTGAGAGTTTGACTGAAGCACTTTCACTCTTTGTGGTAGGACCTGATGTTGCGACATGGCTGGCGTACAGCAGCAATAGTTCCTGAGCTGGAGCACGAAACCAAAGTGGTGTGCACCCACCGGTACGCTCTGAACCTCACCTGGCTACAGGCCTTAACCGGCCTGATGGAGCGCCTCCAGGTGAGAAGTTGATCCCAGGATTTTACGGAGCTTTTATTAAGTTTTTACTCACCAAATAACATCGACACACCTTTGCAAACATTAAGGAGTCAAAGAGTTAACAGAGACAGATGTTGACATTTCAGAGCCAGCAGTTACTCATGCTTGGTAAGCCTGAAATTGCTAAATGACCTGACGGCAAACCACAATCTGCAATGACATTAATTTCCAGCAGCATGTCATCAGTGTAGCACTGGTATGACAACATGCTGCTGACCCAACAGGATGCCAAAAAATGACAGGCCACCAAGTTACTTGAGCCACTGAAACGTGTTTCCAATGACTTGTTGTCTTGTTATCAGGTAGTATTAAACTGAAATTAAACAAAAAAGCAGAAAAACTCCTTTTTTGCTCTGGTTTGGTCCAAAGATGACTGACTCTGTCTGTTTTTGTGTGGTAAAAATTTGGATTTTAGACCCTGATTTGTTTATATTTTGTCTTCCTCTTTCTAGACACATAGAGACTCAGAGTCCAAACAGGTTTTTCAGGAATGGCAGAATGAGAGAGAGGAACTCAGGTTAGTGAAATGATCCTAATCCCTAAATAATCCTAAATCAATCTATCAGCATTTGTTATCATTATGTGCTGTTTATGTGTTAATGTATGATAATTACAATTTCATATTTTATAAAAATGATGACAGGTCATTCTGGATGCATAATGAATACTTCACCTTTTGATGACACACGTCATTTAAGGCTTCTCTTGTTGTTGAGTATTTTTAACTGTTTGTGTTGCTGCTTAGGTAAAAGATTTGGAAATCTCCTGTCACCACTCAGTAAATGTCTTCATACATACTTAAAAATCACATTATCTTATACCCTAACCTTATTATTTGCAGGGTGATGACAAAGAACTTGTTCAACCCTCAGTTCGGCAGCATCTTCAGAACATGTCACAACCCCACCTACTTCTCCAGACGTCTCTGTCGTTTCTCCGATATCTACATGACCTCCCTCAGCTGTCTTTTGAATTATGATCTATCATACACTTTCTACCCCCGACGCACTCCTCTGCAGCACGAGGCTCCTCTGTGGATGGACCAGCTTTGCACAGGCTGCATGAAGACACCTTTTCTGGAGGAGATGTCTCACATTCGATGAGAACTATCTTCTCCCCAGTGACTGTTAGTGTTTTGTACTTTAGAGCTGGTGAATACTTGACAATGCCTAAGGATTTCTTTCATACATCAGTGTTTGTTTTCATTGAAGAAGGCTCCGCACAAAACTCTCTACGCTGAGAAAACAGTCTCTTCTCTGCAATGACCCACTTCCTAAATAAACCCACTAGAGGGTGCTATAGATCAAACAATAGGTTTATTTAAACATGTTGTGGCACAGTATTGTTAGCTATTCTAGTTGCTGCTTGAATCAAAGTGGTATAGAATTTAATGAAGACCACTGAGCTACCCTTGCACAATTGTAGTAAATAAAAGAAGAAAAATCTGACATAATTATGTGTTTATCGTCTTTTGACCCACTAATTCTGAACACTTCACTTTTTATGTGCTCATTGAAAGGTAAAAGTAAAGCAAGTTACTTAAAATTACTAAATTATTAGGAGAATTAGCGTAGCTTTAGCGTTGGAACTGACTTTGATCTCATAAAATCCATCAATTAAGTTGTGAATGTAGAGCATCCTCAGTTACATCTCCTACATTTATTTGATTGGTCGTTTGGTTGCTAGGCAGCGCAGCATCCATTCATCAGCACTGTACTCAGCTTCATAAACTCATTCACTTCCAGCCGCCCGCCTGAGGACGACAGCAAAGGTACAGTACTCTGTGTACGAGAGGTTTTTTTGACAAAATGTTCACACTGAGTGGTTGTAAATAAGCGATGTGATTTTTAAACTGAAGTTGCGGTTGAATTTAAGTGGCTGAAAGAACAAGTGAAGCGGTCTTGGTCAAGTTTTGCAGGCTGTCCCGTGCAGGAATTGTGGGTGTGGATGCTGCTTAGCATCGTAGCGTTACGGCTAATGTTGCTACACGGACGTTTGTGTTGATTAAACCGCATGTTGTTACTTATGAAAAATGATTAATAAACTGCAGAGACAATCGGTCTTTCCTTTAATGCCTTTTTTTAAGCCTCAGTAACAGAAATGATCCAGAAGTTTGATTTCCCGAGGGACGCCATCATTACAAAAACAGACTTCTCTCATATTTATCGCTGATAAATCAGAGTTACAGGTCGATTAAAGCTGCGATTTTTTTTTAAGCTATTAGCATTGTTTTTTAAGATATAATATTTGATGAGGAGAGTTTGGATGAAACCTTCTTTCAGTTTGGCTCGTGTAGAAAGATGATGATCACTTAGGTGACCTGAAAAAATTTTTGAATTTTTTGTGTTTCCCATCAGATGTCAATACAGATAAGTCACATTTTTTCTCCTCAATTTGTCGTTTAAAATATTTCGAATTAAACCTTTAACAAAGTTCAGATCGACATATTGAAGCTATCAGTTCTCATGTCTAATCAAAGACAAGTTTTGAGGTCTTTTTTTTTTTTTTTTAAATTTATAATATGGAGACCCACATTTTTATTATAAATTGTACAAATAAGACAAAAATATTAAATGAAAATACAATGAGATTAACTCAAAAGCATTAAGAAATGTAGTATTTTAGGTTGTGAAAATGAAACTGTGTGAGGAAAAGTAAAGATTTTTAGCTACAAGGCGTCATTTGATACCAGTTTTCAAAGAGTGCACTATTGAAAAATGCATTTTCAAATAATGAGACATTTTATTAGGTCAAGAAAAAGGCTGTCAGTTCATTTTGTGTCCGTTTTTGGTGTTATGGTTTATCTCTTGGACTTTAACATTAAATGAATTTCTCTGATACAAGGATACAATGAAGTTCATTGGTCATAATACAACAGGTTGTATAATGAAATTAAAATGTGGTTCCCTCTTGATTTATTAATTGATTGTATAAAAAATGAAATAAAACTATTAAACATGGAGGAGTGCAGATGGTGCATTAAGCAGTCTCTCAGCCTGAGGGAAGAAGCTGCTCTGTGGTCTGGTGGTACGGCAGCGGATACTTCTGTATCTTTTGCCTGACGGCAGCAGGGTGAACAGGCTGGGGTGGGTGTTGTCTTTTAGGATCCTCTTGGCTCTGCGCAGGCACCTCACCTCCCCAATATCACTGTTGCTTGGTAGATGGGTACTAATGATGTTTTGGGCAGTTTTAATCACATGTTGCAGAGTCTTCCTGTGTTGGACCATGCACATCCCATGCCAGTTTGTGATGTTTCCAGTCAGGATGCTTTCAATCGCTCCTTTATAGAAGCTGACAAGAACTTGGCATGGGAATTTTGCTTTCTGAAGTTTCCTTAAGAAATACATCAGTTTCGGAGCTTTTTTAACCAGGGCAGAGATATGTGAAGTCCATGACAGGTTCTCTGTTATGTTGATTCCGAGGAACTTAAAACTGCTCACTTGCTCCACCTCAGCTCCACTGATGTAAACAGGGTTGTGTGTCTTTGCCTCCATTTTCCTAAAATCAACTATCAGCTCTTTGGTTTTGCTGTTGTTGAGCAGTAAGTTGTTTTCTGTGCACCATTCTGCAAGATGGTTGATTTCCTCCCGATATGAAAACTCATCAATTTTGGAAATCTGGCCGATGATGGTGGTGTCATCCGCAAACTTCACAATAGAGTGCTCTCCATGTTGGGGGTTGCAGTCGTGGGTGTACAGCGTGAACTGGAGGGGGCTGAGCACACAGCCCTGGGGGGCTCCAGTGTTGAGCACTAGAGTGGAGGGGGAGAGACTGCCAATCCGAACTGACTGGGGTCTGTTTGTGAGGAAGTCCAGTATCCAGTTGCAGAGAGTGGTACTGATGCCCAGAGTGTT
>JAQMCX010000002.1:21406576-21476556 GCA_029814765.1 Acanthurus leucopareius | reverse complement strand
CACCAGACTACAGAGCAGCTTCCTCCCTCAGGCTGTGAGACTGCTTAATGCACCATCTGCACTCCTCCATGTTTAATGATTTTATCTTTTTTTCTACAATTAATTAATCAATCAAGAGGGAACCACATTTTAATGACATTATACAACTTGTTGGACATATAGAGATGAGGAGCTTATTAGTTATTAGTTTTGATTCTGCTGGAGAGATATGTTTGAACTTAATGAAGAGCTGCTTTGTCACCCACTGTGTAGCTATAGGCTACTTATAGCAATCCATTTTCAACATTTTAAACTACCGTAATTTCCGGACTATAAGCTGCTACTTTTTTCCGACGCTTTAAACCCTGTGGCTTAAACTATGATGTGGCTAATTTACAGACGAATATAAATGAATATAAATGAGAAAGTGTGTGATGAAGTAATTCTGAGGCTGTTAAATTCCTACACTGAAGAAGACAGCTTTAGTGGTTTTAGTTGTTAAATTTAGTGAATGCGGCTTATATACAGGTGCGGCTAGTCTGAAAAGTACGGTATCAGCATAGCCTATAAATGCTATTTTATCATTTCATAAATGTAATTTTTATACTGTTTATACTGTTAGCTTTAGACTGTTGCACATATTAATTTTCTAATTTCTATGTAGCATCAAAGGAAATTTACTTTGCATCTCCTTTGATCTTCCATGGAGCGATGAAATTACAGAAATTAATAAGACAGTGGGAGAGACGTAACAGCGTATTCTAGCAATGCATGCTGCTAGCCATAGTAAAGAGGCTGCTCATGTAAACGTGCATTGCTAAACCCGGGCAATGTTAAGACTAGGCTTAAATTTTGCTAGTACAGCAGACTTAGAATCCATTCTTAAGACTGGTCTTAACTAAGACCAACTTGGGAGTTAGGACCAGTCTTAGTTAAGACTAGTTGGTGCAACTGGCCCCAGGCTCCTGGAACCCTAACCCTGGTCAGCATCAGTTGGCAGTTATCTTACTCTAGCAACATATACAATTCTCAAAATCACTATGGTACGTAGCCCCTGTGATCAAAGTGACTTTAAAAATTAAATGACACTTGATGAAAAGTTCAAACTGTACCACTTTAGTTGAGGTAAAAAAATTATGACATTACAAAAGCACTTTGCAGTGTTATAAAACATAATAAAACAAACTATGTCATTGTAGTTATTATAAAGAAAAATATTCATGACCGATTAAAACAGTCTCATGAAAACTAAATACCTGTGTATTTATTTATATATTACTTTCTCTTTTCCTCAACACCCTCTGGGTTCATTGCCCCAAGAACGTTTATCTATGTCTTTCCCTCCACATTTCCACAACTGTATGCATTTCAACTTCATAATGCAAATGAGGGGGACTGGCTTTTGTGCGACTGTTTGTATCTTGTATTGCCACAAAAACAAGTTTCATTAAGGGCAAGATACATTTTCCTGGTTAAAATAGCCACAGTTTATTTATATTAAAGAAGTCTCGGTTATTTTCCATTTATATGTCTAGATAGGACAACAATGTTGTCTGTACCCTGACCTCGGTTGCACGTCATATCTTTAACAAAAAAGTTAGTAAAATATCAAGTGCAATAGCTGACGTTGACAGCCAGTTAACATTACATTTTAGACATTCTTTCATAGCTGTAAAAACATCATAACTGTAACACCATTTTCTATTAAACACGAACAGGACAAATACAACATCAACCAACGTCTGAAAAAACAGGCTTTTAAAGCCAGTTGGTGCAAAAAGCAGCCTCTAAACACACTGCGGATGTCTGTGCCTGTATGAGAGGTAAAAACATTCCATACCAGCAGGCAGCTATAGTCTGTATTTGTTGTTTAAAAAGGGAAACTGGAAGACTGTGGAAAAACAAGGTGACTGTGAAAAAACAAGGTCAATGCTGTTTTCATTGTACTTTTCACCAGTCTTGCTTCTGCACCACAGAGGGATTAATCCAAAATATGAATGCATACGGGCATTGTCAGCTCTTGAGCCTCTTTTTGTGGTACAAGAAAAAATAAGTGTCCTCTTCACATTTGATTACCTTTGTCAATTTCATTTCTCTTCTCCTGCACTGATTCACTGATGAGGAGGGACGGCCGACCATAAGCTTAGTGTGTCCCAGCCTTTAGGCCAGGGGCGACCATTACGTCGATCGCGATCTACCAGTCAATCGCAAAGGTAATGTGGGTAGATGGCATAGCATCAAAATAATCCATCCAATCCATCCAATCCAATCCAATCCGATCTGTACAGTCAGGAAGCTGTGCGCTATTTCAGAGCAATTCAAGGATACAAGGATACAAGGAAGTTTATTAGTCATTATACAACAGGTTGCATAATGAAATTAAAGTGTGGTTCCCTCTTCATTGATTAATTGGTTGTAGAAAAAAATGTTAAAAAAATATATTAAACATGAAGGAGTGCAGATAGTGCATTAAGTAGTCTCACAGCCTGACGGAAGCAGGGTGAACAGGCTGTGGCTGGGGTGGATGTTGTCTTTAAGGATCCTTTTGGCTCTGCGCAGCCACCTCACCTCCCCGATATCACTGATGCTTGGTAGATAGGTACCAGTGGTGTTTTGAGCAGTTTTAATCACTTGTTGCAGAGTCTTCCTGTCCTGGGCCATGCACATCCCATGCCAGTTTGTGATGTTTCCAGTCAGCATGCTTTCAATCACTCCTTTGTAGAAGTTGACAAGAACTTGCTTGGAATTGGAATTTTGCTTTCTTAAGTTTCCTTAAGAAATACAGCCGTTTATGAGCTTTTTTAACCACGGCAGAGATATGTGAAGTCCATGAAAGATTCTCTGTCATGTTGATTCCCAGGAACTTAAAACTGCTCACTTGCTCCACCTCAGCTCCATTAATGTAGACAGGTTTGTGTGTCTTTGCCTCCTTTTTTCTGAAATCAACTATCAGCTCTTTGGTTTTGCTGACGTTGAGCAGTAAGTTGTTTTCTGTGCACCATTCTGCAAGACGGTTGATTTCCTCCCAATATGAAAACTCATCATTGTTGGAAATCCGGCCGATGATGATGGTGGTGTCATCCGCAAACTTCACAATAGAGCTCTCTCCATGTCGGGGGTTGCAGTCATGGATGTATAAACAAACAAACATACAAGCAGCCTGGTTTAAACTCAGTGAAAGGTATCTGGACATATTGATCTCTGTTAGCTCGTGATGATTTCTCATAGGTTTAAATATAAACACACCATTAAAAGAAGTGTTCTTCCTGATCATGTTGTCTTAAAAAGTGCATCTGTGAATCTGACTGGTGTTGCTGTCTATTTCATGGCCACCTGCCTGCAGTGAATCAGAAGCTGCCAGGACTGTCTAACTTTTTTTTTTTATATCTGCTAACCTTTGGAAAGGTGTTAATGTTATTGGCAAGAAAGTACGAAAGCCTTGTGGAAAAAAAAAAAAAAACAAGTGAGTGGGACTGAATTAATTTAACAAATCCAGTTTTTATACTGTCATATTGACTTTCATCAGTTGCTATCGACATATATGTGTATCACAATTCCTAAAATGAGACGATTACACAGATTTTAGCCTTTGAAAATCAACCGGGGGTAAAACCAGTCAGGGGTAAAACACTCTGGCTTTCTTTGCCGGTGAGCTTTACTCCCCCCATCCTTGCAGCCCTTCATCCTTCAGTCCCCTCCATCCTGGATTTCTCTCGCTACATTTGCAGTTCAATTCCTCCATCCTTTACCTTTTATCTCTCTGTTTTTCCATTTTCCCCTTCCTCATCCCCTCTTCTCCAGTTTCTCCATCCCTTGCCATTCACAACCCTCCCCTCCTCCTCCTCCTCCGTATCTTTAAGCTTCCAGTTGAGTGCCTGTGTGTCTGTCACTATGCTTGCCGTGGGAGGCTGTGCACTCAGTGGCTTGTGTGCTCCGGCAGCCAGTCCCTCCACACGGCAGCCTCCTCTATTATTAAATGTAACGGGACCTTTTCTTTCACAGCTGAGCAGTGTCGGGGTCTCTGTTCCGTGTAGGAAGATTTCCCCCATGCAGACGACATTCCTTTGTTTGCCTTAAAACTAAAAACAACAGAAGCCCCACAGAGGAAACACAGACTCACATTGTTACACTGTGTTATTATCCCTGTTCATCTGAAAAAGCCTTATAAAACCACAACGTCTTTGTTAATTCATTTTGTTTGTCTTCCGTTTGGCCGACCAACAAAGAAAAAGCAGATGGGCTCGGCACGGTGGGATTTGGGAATCTTAGTTTTTTCGGCTGTTCTGGGACGTCGAACACTGGAACGAGGCCTCAAGGCAGCAGCTCATTGGCTCCTGCCGACGTCCTGATGGGGGGGGAGGCGTTTGAAATCACTGTTGTGTTATTTATCATTAATCGGATCTCACATGATAAGCAATTAGTCTTTAATTAATGAGGTTAAATCACCATTAGCCCAACTGGTGTTTGTAGCCATTTGACTGCAGGCTGATATGAAATTAATATCGTGACACACTGGTGGGGGGATGTGGGGGTGATTTTCTTGAGTGGCCGACATTATGCCGTTCAGTTTTTACATAAAGTTATGTGAAAAGCATGAATTTTTCCATCTTCAAAGAAATCTTTCATCCGTGGCCTTCATTTGCATCTTTGTGAGATCACATTGCAAATTACAGCCACAAGAAAACTAATTATGTTTTCATTATAACCCAAACAATTAGAAACTATAAGGACTCAGCAAAAAATGTTTAATGGTGTAAATAATAATTAAAAATGATTTAAGTCAACTCTGTCGATAATGAAATATATGATGGAAATTGGTAAAAGGATTCACACTTTTTAAATGCATATCAGATCAATTTAAAGTAATTAATTCCAACATATTAAGTCAAATTCAAACAAAACTAAAACAACAGCAGCTTGAACGCCTAAAAATTGCATTTATGCACAACTAATTTGCATCAGAAAATATGTTCGGGGGAAACATAATTCTAATGAAAATTAAGTTTTCTGTGAAAATAACAAGAAAATATAGCTGATAATGTACCGAATGTTGATACTGAATATATTAGTGAAAGGTTCACTGACGATGTTATATATTTGTTTTCGGTCAATATAGACAGTCTTGAAATGTCCTGCAGCATTTAACAGCCTCTCTGAGGTGAAGGCTTCTGCAGCAGCTGGTTGAAAAGGCTCGATACAACTTTTTAACATACAAAGCAGAACTTTCAAAGACTCATAAACAGACACTGATGTGCAAAATCGGTTGAGTTTCCCTTTAAGGCTGTCTCAAATAATAAATAAATGATGGGAGTTCAGTTGTTAAGCAAACAAATATGTTTTATACCTTCAGTGCTTCTGTTTACCTGCTTTTTAAATCAGATTCGTGATTGGATTTGGATTGGATGCGTTGAAAAGCGGCACCAAAGCTAAAATGGAGAAGCTGCACATCTCTTTTTAATGTCACTTCACTGGATGCTTTCTTTTCTGCAGAAGTGACCTTTAAGGTTTAATTGATTACTTCCACTTTCATGGGCTTGTCTGTGCAAATCTGTCTGATCTCTCCTGATCCTGTACAATATGAGCACGATTCTTTTGACTCAGACATACAACTCCTCCGGGAAAGAGTCATTTTTTTAAACCACTTTCTTTAAATACTCTTTAGATCCATATTGCTGTACTCTGTAGTCCAATTTCCACCGCTGATTATTAGCAGGTGTTTTATCACTTGGACTTTTATCTTTCATTTTATTCACATCAGTTATCTCATTAAAGATATAGAGAACCCTGCAGTTTCTTTCATTCGTGAGCCTCCATTATGAAACCACGGGACGTCTCAGAACTTCACCCAGCTTTGCCAGATTTTACATGGATTATTTATACGCTGGTTTATGTGAGGCCATTGGCTGCTCCTGAGACGCTCCTCTCTTTCATCATCATCATGCATGTAGGATGTCCATTTGGCTCTTTGTCAAACATGCAGGTCTGTGAAGCTGCACTCTTTAGCATCACAAGTTCCTCTCCTCTGCCCACTCGCCATCTCACGCTTTCGCTTCATGTCTAATATGTATTTGAGCCATGTTGTAAATTACAGTCCTGTCTGTGATGTCTGAAACACAAGCCTGTGCTCTAATTAACACACAGACAGCGAGTCGGGGATGAGAATCTGCAGTAAACGAAGGCGTATTGTGTCATTTTGAAGCAGGAGAAACTTGACTGACAGGATGACGGGAGCATGGAGAGAAAATATGTTATTTGAATTATACTTTATTAACTATTAGATTCTTAATCATAAATTGACCCCCCTTTTCCTCTTTTATATTAAAAGTCACCGTATTGTGTTTTCTGCATTGATATCTTAATTATAGAGCTTCCCCAGTCCTCCTGCGGGCACAACTAAACAAACAAACATTTAAAGCCTTATGGTGATACTTAAAGGTCTTTTTTTAGAAATGGGATGCATCACACCCCACCCCCCCTGTTGAATTATTCATTTTCAGACTGCATTGGTGTGCATTCTCTGCTCAGAGGAGGATGTCTGCCAGACCGCTGCAAACAGCTTATTAGACTGAAAGTGTACTGTCTCTTTGATGGGCTTTGAATGAGTCACCAGCTCTCTGCTTCTGTAGCTGTGAGGCCTCCATGTTTGTTCTTGATGTGCATCGCAAGTTGCCTTTTTAAAAGTGGACCATTTTCTAGTTTCAATACGCACAATCTCTGATCTCTGAGATTTATTTGAACTGGTTCACTCAGTGTTTCACCTCAGAGCCACAATCTTTGATGTCAACCCTTTATACATTCAGAAAAGTGTTATGTTATAGCTGTAGCGTCTTGAGCTGGTGGCTCTGACTTCTCAAGAGGAAAAAATGTTATACAAAAAGTCTATATTTAGCAGGTTTTTCATGCTCGATTGAGGTGACTGGATCCTGAAAACATCACTGAATAGTTCTTTTTAATGCACCACAGCTCTTCATGAGATTAGGCCGGTCAGGCCACGCAGTAACCCCTTAATAAGGTTTTAATTAAATGCAGTTTAATATAATTGTGACTTTATTTCATGGTGCGTGTAAGTTATGAACCAGGGAAGCATTTAGATAAAATGAATTGGTATGCTGCTATTTAATGGCCACGTTTTAAGATGCAGGTCATGTAGCTGAGTACAGTGGAAGTCAGCGTACTGTGCTGCAGTGCTGCTGCGGCTGGTGTGAACAGTTCTGACATGATGTATACATTTTAATGTCAAATTTTTACCGGCTTGGTTTGGTCTTTGTTTCTGTTCACTTGATTAAAAAAAACAGATTAAAATGCACATTTTTATCATAAATAGAAACATGACTGATTGTGTAATTACTCTCAACAATACAAACTGCACACTACTGTTCCCAGATGCCAAAATTGGATTATTTTTTAAAAACTTTTGCTGAGCAGTTGTAGTATTACATTTAGATTTAGTATTAGAAAGTATTAGATTTCAGCCTTTCATCAATCACTGTGATTCTTAATGCCACAAACTCTCGTTTTAATAATTCATGGTTTTGCAACAAATCACTTATAACCGTTAATGCATGCTATATTCTTGCATTAAACAACTAAGTATGATTTATCTCTTAGTCATTATGCGGAACAAATGTCTCTGGCTGCAGACAAAAAAGTTGTCCTCAGTTAAGCATGAAGGCAACATAAGAGACAAACCCTATGTGCTTTTCCTCTCTGTAATGATTTCATATTGTTTCTGCACCACTGAGCTGTATAATAGAGAGATTCAGGGGAGGGGACCTCACACAGCACACTGTGTTTTCTGCAGAAACATGGATGTGAAACTGCCATGATGGCAAATGCAAAGTTGCAGCGTAACTGGAAAACTGGGGGATTGCACGGGCAGAAGCTCGGTATGAAGATTGTCTCTATTGTGGGACACATTTCCTGACTCAACACTCCCGCCCTCGCAGCAGTCTGCTGTTTTTCAGGGTGACACATGCAGACCTTCGCCTCTATTTTTGAACACACCTGCTGTTCCCGAGCAGAGGCTTTGACCCCCCACCACACTCTCCACATCATTAGGTCTATATCTGGCTGACGACAGAAAGTGGATGTCAAACCTGACAACAGACATGAGCTTAACAGAACAAAAGTACTTAATTGGATGTTTTAGGATTACTCTCAATCTCAAAATCTTCTCCTAGTCTCATTGAACCTTTCGAATGCGCCCGAGCTATAAAGCTCAGTAAAATTATGCATTGACGGAGCAAAAATGTGTGTTGAATAATTTAAACCAGCATGACTGATTAAAATAATGATCCCACGTTGCCCGCAATAGTGAGTAGTGTCATTTTTGTTGCTTTGAAAATTTGAAACCCAACACAACATTTAGCAAAGTAGCCTATGATGCCGGATAATATAAACATTAAAAATTTAAATGCTGAAGTCCAGCAGCCAAATATATAATCTAAAAAAAAGTAATTAGAATTAAAACAAGATTAAATGCAAAACAGACTATAATGAAGTTTTGCATCAGAAACTTTTAAAAGAAAATTCACAAAGTTCTTAATTTTCGCTATTAACTTTTTAAAAAATGATTAGTCTTAACGAGAATTTCAGCTTTTCCTGACTTTTTTATTAGTCTTGAATTAATTAGCATCTGTTTAAGTCGTTAACTAATTTACAAAAAAAGTAGGATTTATCCTGAAGTAAATTTTCATTATATGTTTTATATAAGAGTGTCCAGGAGAGGGCACTGTTATGCTACATTCTCATGACCATCACTTTCAGCTCAGTAATAAATGCACTCACACACTCACACACATAGTTAGTCTGCTGAAAACTTGAAGACACACAAACATAAAATCACACACTTTCTTAACCAACTTTCTTTTTGACCTTTTCGGTGCAAACGTTTCCTGAATCCACGAGCAGCTCGTGTTTAAACTGGTCAATACTGCAGTGGTGGTCAATGGAAATGAAAAAAAATCAAATTTACCCTTCCCAATATGAGTTAAAAGTAAAAGGATTAAAACTTCCCCTCAAAGTTTTTGGCATTTCTCCACCCGTCGAGGGATTTAAGGTCGAGCCTGTCTCTGCTGTGGTGAGTCATCTATTGATCACCTGGCATGAAGACAAAGTCCTTCTCAGTTGCAGAGGACCATCCATCACGGAGCTGCCTGGAACACAGCGGAGAGATAGCATGGCACTGAGGATCCATTAGGACTGAAATAGATCTTTCTCTGCAAGAGAGATCAATGAGTAACATGTCCCCGTTGCTGTTTCCTTCATCCTGCATTGGATCGTAACTGTCATAAGAAGATGGACTGCTATGATTCATTGATCTTAAAGGCAATATTTTAAAGAAGTCCCTATTAGGACCCTGTTACTTAAATTAGTAAAAAATTTAAAAAAAGAGGTGGATTGATGAAAACAAAAACATGCAGAAGCACTTTCTTATCACCTGCTGGTTATCTGAGTGAGTCCCCCACCAACGTAAACAGAGTGAGAACAAGGAAACTGATAATTGCATTCAAACAGAGTGGGACACAAAGTGGGTTAACGCTCATTCGATTCGAGCACATTACAACAACACCTCTTTTCTTCTGTCCCGTCCACCATAATATCCCGACCCTCTAATGAGAGGCAATGAAAGGCAGCAGTGTGTGAGTGTGTGTGTGCGTGAGGCTGTTTGCGGCGGCTCCCTGGGGCCCGAGGGCCACGTGACTTCATTGGGAGGAGGTTTTTTTTTTTTAAGTGAACTTGCTCCATTCCTCCCAGTCAGACAGTCGGCAAACTGCACTGTAACTTCTTTTTCAGCTGTGTTATTTTCAGCTTCGTGCCCGAAGCGTCTTGTCTTTAAGTGTGTAAATCCAGCAGAGGACGTGTAACTGATGAAGGAGGCCCGAGTTACAAAGCAAAGATAACATTAGACGTCCCCTCTTTTCCTTTGAGGTGAAAAAAGTAAACTAATAGACCCTCCTGTGTTAAACACTAAGTCCAAAACTGACAAACAGCCACAGCTTTAAATAATTACATCTGCTGTGGCTTCAGTCGTGCACTTTCGCGCTCAGTCAGCCACTGAAATTTGAAAAGTGTAATGAAAATGAAATGCTCACAGCGATAAGGCTCCGCTTATTTCCTCATGCTTCAAAGCACAATTGCTCTTTGAATATTCACTCACTTCAAATATTTGTATGGCACCCCTTCCTCTGCAAACTCACCCTCTCCAAATATCCGACTGTATGTGAACTCCTTGTTCAGTCAAGTATCTGGAAAATATTTAGAATGTATACACTTTGCCATAGGCAGTGTGTTCATGACGATACAGTCTAAATATTGTGAAATGATTAACTTGGTTCTTTAAGGGGCTGTTCAACATTTAAGCTGCTACCTTTTTAGAGTAGAGAGGCCCTCTTTAAAATATAAACACTGACCGACCCTTCAGCCCTGAATACTGATGATATAATCGTCTTTTACTATGTATGAAGTACTGATCATTTAAAAATATGCTTTTAAAAAACTGGGTGTCATTTTTGATAGAGATTTGAGTCTGAAGGAACACAAAGAAGTTAGATTTAGTTCTATCAGAGACACTTTATAATGAATTTCTACATTTATAGCAAATGATTTTGCCGTCAGATTTAGTGGAGGTTTAGTGTTTGAAGGAGTTCTCATAAATTTGAGCAGCAATGAGAAAAATAATCCCCCAAAACAAAAATAGTGCTCCCTTCTTAAGAAGTTTTAGCAGGAAGTGCAGACCAGACAGACTTTTAATCAGAAGTGAAGCTCCTGTACAGCTTCCGTTAAACATACTTATGTTATATCTGACTGTTTACTGCACGTCGGTGTCAGAGGATGAGTTTCTGATGTCCGAGTACAAATAATTGCTATACATCTGCATCAAAGTGACCAGATGTTACATGCCACACAGCTGTGAATGAGCCTTTCAGTGTGACGCACACTGCAAACATCTGATGGAGATCAGCTGATATGAGGACCACTTCAGCCTGAACCTACACAATGCTTCATTTTACTCATGTTTTTTATCATCTATCTCAAAATACTGAGAACAAACAAATTGTAACCAAGATAGTTGTAATGTCGTGTTTATCTGCCTCAGCTTTTAAGCTATGCAGAGTTTTGATGCCAGGCACTAAAACAAAACTCATCATTTTACAACCATGGCTTTGCCACCTGAAACATCCGTCTCTGTTTGAATAAAGATTTCAATAATGAAGTATTTTTCTACAATGTTAAATGTTCAAAAATGAATTAGCGAATGTTTCGGAAGAAAATATCAAATGGCACTCGTCTATGAAGTGTTTAACACATGGAAACTGTTTCAATTTGATTGAAAGCAGCTAAACAAACCACTTACTAACATCTAAGTTTCATTCAAACTTTGTTAAGTCCTAACTGATCGATGAGAGAATAGCATCAACTTTTTTGTAATAGGTTACACCTACTTTTTAGCAGTCGGAGGAGCACAGACTAACAGTGAGTTGAAGGGATTTCTCCAAAACTTCTGCCAAAACTCCTCTAATTTTGGCAGAAACCACACGTTCGTGTAGGAGGCCAACACTCAGAGTAAGAGGCTCATTGAGAAAATCAGTTTTCAAGGTCTTACGGTGACGTTTGGACAGAGATGTTTTATGTGCTGTTTATTACAGTATCACAGTGTCCTCAGGTGCCTTTCAGGTTTCTCCTGTCCTGTCCCAGACTCTGTACTCAAGGTTTAAAACCTAAAGATTATCTCTCTCTTGTTGTTTCGGCTCCTTGGCTCCGATTTCATTTTCCTCTCTTACACTTTTAAATAAATAATATTGTATTATTATTCTTTGCTGTGCTTTGAAGCAAGAGAAAGGCTATGGGAATAAACCAAAAAAAATGAAATATTAATGAGAAGAAACGTGGAGCGTTAAGCCTGATTGTTTTCTATTGGTAGAAAACTTTTCTGCAGCCAGCAGGCCTTTACTTTTGCCTTCAGCCTCTCGTTGCTTTGCAGCGGAGTTGATTTATGATGTTTGTCCAACCTAAAACACATTAAACCTCCACACAAAGAAAATTAGATTTCTTTTTAAAAGCACTGAAAGGATGAATTATAATGCAGCTCCTTGACAAAGGCCTTTGTACAAATCGCCTGTTTAATCAGCGCCTGCTTCTTTTTAAGACCAGAACAATGCTCATTTTTTTTCCCTCCTCCTCTGGAACAAATTTCCTGCCCCATGAAAGCAAACCAGGGGATGAATGAAGGAACTTCTCTTCTCCTCACACACACCGACTCTGCCTCCGCAACTGCCAAACTGCTGCCGCTGCCCCCACCAGACAGGAAATAAATAATGGAGCTGATGTGACGGCGGCTGCCCATTCACAGATTCATGTGGGAGGAGACATCCCACATCTGTTCACACCTGTGACAGTCACATTAATCTGTGGTGACTTATGGGATGAATATCTTTAGAATTTTATGATTGTGGCTCTAATTATGATGCTGTTTATTCTGCTTATAGTTAAGTAAAACAGGGGCTGTGAACAATATGTACTTCACTCAGGAAGGGTGTCTTTTCTGTAAAGGCTCCTACATATTTTTTTAACTCTTTGGTATGTTTTGTTTTTGTCTGGGTTGGTGTTTTGTTGGTGTCGCTGTATCAGTAGTTTCAGTGAATCAGACGACATGGATATCAGGCAGGGAACGCCATTTCTTTTGTCCTCCTGAGAGTCTTCCTGCCCATCAACTTCCTTTAAGACAAAAGAGAAGCCAGAGCTGCCCGGAGGACTTGTTTCTTTTCCTGAGGTGATGTGATTAAAGGCCTCTGTCTGGACTGCACCCATCCAAGTGCCACGCCGCACGCCACGGCTGTTTCAGTTAATTGAATTGTCAGGACAGCAGACGGGATTGAAGGTAGCAGCGACTGACGCGATGAATCAGTGGAGAAGCACTTAAGTAAAGTTGTGCCTTTGCAAAGGATGAATAGCTGGGCTGTTTGCTGGGATCTGGTTGGTGGTTTCTGGGTGTTTCAGCTAATTAAAAGAAACTGAGCTGATGGTTTTGTTCATGTTGGATGAAATATAAGATGATTTTGTATTTAAAACATGGTCATGATTATAAACAAGTGTGCAGTTTGGTATAGGTTAGCATAAACAGCTAACTACCATGTCCTATATTGTGGCATTATTTATTGTTGACTGTGCACGACGGAACAGCTGCATCTTTATATTAATCATCCTGTATTGTACACATCAATATGTTGTACATGTATGCAATAAGGTTTTTGTTTCCACTTCTAGGGCTCCTCATTAACATGTACAGCAGATGATGGATGATTCCAGTTCCTTTTTCCTTTTGATCAATAAGGCCACTGTCAAAAAACCTGGAGTAAAATGGATTAAACACAAGAGAATAATCAATAAATAACAGTCTACAATCATATTAGCATTCATATTAACTGGATAAAACAAAACTTTGACTGAACACTGAAGGTATCATCAAAGTTTTTAAACTTCATCCTACGAAAAATATGAATATCTGTTTCAAATATCAAATATGACTGCAAAAAATTCACTTAAAACCACAAATTACAACCTCATGTTGTCAATAACCAATCGTTGTTCAAAACATGGCTCTTTGATTGAGATTGATTACATCCTAAATCCGGTTCATGGCTTTTCTTGTATGTCTGTTAAACACATGTTGGCTCCCTGAAGTGGCACCGGTCATCGAACTAACTCCCTGCATGAGACAAAAAGTTATTGATCACAAAGGCACAAGGTTCAATCCTCCCTGAATCAAATCAAATGGGAGTCCATTTATTCATTTTTGATATTTTCGGTCTAGACCAAAACGGTGGACCCACTGACAGATGGCCAATAGCATCTATCAGTCAAAGCCAAGTCCCTCAGCACGGCTAAAAACAAATCAGTCCAATAAATTATCATTATAATCAATGAAGCCAAAAGTCTGTCTGGTCAGATTAATTACCGCATGACCAGGAGACAAAGTGAGGCCCATTAACAACAAAGTCAGACAAGGACTGTGGTTTTTTAGAAAATTGCAGTCTCAGAGGAAAGAGGTGATGCAACCGTGGAGAGATGATGTAATTGTCTATCAGCGTGATTGGGCCTGTTTGGTCAGCACATTGATTAATTAAGTGCTTGTCCGCTCAGTTACTATGAGTGCAGTTAATGTGATGAAGACAATATTGGTCCTTAGGGAGATTAATTAAAGTCTAGGAGAGATTTTATTTGTATATGATTTAGGGGGGAAAAAAAAACAGTTGTCAATGAAAAGTCTTGTTTTCCCATCGAACACAACTGAATCTGCCCTCCTGACACTCACAACCAAAACAGGTCTAGCCGACATAGTGCGAATGCTTTGGAAGTGACTGTGTATCAGATCGCTGACCGATGCTATAGACCGCAGTCCTTCTTTATTCAATAATCCTGACAGCATTAATGCATCGTTGTCACTGCTGTCACTTTTTTCAGACCCAACAGCCTCCTGAAGGAGAGTCTCTCTCTCTCTCTTTCTGTCCAAACATTCATTCAGCCTGACTCAGAGCAATAATGCAGAGTAACTCCGAGCTACATTAACCCTTCTCTTGTTTGCATGCCAGAGGTGATGGTCGTACAAAAGAAGGAATTAGGAGGGAGATGAGCGGGACAGATTAGAAACTTGTTTTGGAGGTCGTCACCTGCAGCGTGCAGCAGTTGAGAGTGATGAACTGTTCGGGTGACGTCTTGTTTGACCAGCTGTCTTCCAGCGACACAGAGATGGAGAACTAGTGTTGCAAGACTTGTTCTAAGCAAATTCTCCCCAATGCTGAAACACTCCTCCGAATTATGCCTGCAGCCATTTTTTTTTTTTTTTTTTTTTTTTCTCAAAAACATCAAGCAGCTGAAATGTTTGTTTGGTGCCTTGTGACGGTGTTGTGTGGTTTCAGACACAGTCCATTGCAAATTAAAGCAAAAACCTCTGCCATTATTGTTATCGCTGATCTTGATGCATGAGCGAGAAGATGTTGCCTGTACGTGAGAAAGGCTGCCACTAACACTCCTGGTTCCCTGGGAGACTGGCATGGTCAGCAGCCCTCGCTCGAGCCCCCTCCCCCCTTTTTTTCCTCCCTCATCCTCTGAGCTGTTTCTCCCCCCTTGTTTGTGAAGGAGGCGTGTGAGCAAGGAAGAGGCAGGGCACGTTAGCCGAGGCTGCGGGAGTGGAACTCAGACGGCAGGCAAAGCATACAAACACACACATTCACACAGACACCCACACACACACACAAACACACGCAGACACACACACACACACACATGCTCAGTCAGCGTAAGTGACACAAGTGCTGGCTCCATTCAGCACTGAGTTGACTGACTCACTGCTACCCATTAGCCGGCATGCCGCAGAGAAAGAGGAGTTTCACTTTTGGAGCCTACGGAGGGTAAGAATGAATATCCTAATAATTTGCAGAACAACTGAAGCTTTTTTTTTGCAGCAAACAGTTCTCATTTGTGTTACTGTGTGTATGTTTGCTGGTGCATCTGTTTCTGTCTCCCTGTTTGATGACTGTGCAGATTCTGAGTCTGTGTTTGCGCCTGCATGTTTGTGCCATTTGCCATCATATGTGTGAGAACAGCTTTTTGTCTTGAAACGCCTCATTTGTCACATTTCTGGCTTTCTTTCATTTATTGTACCCGACTATTGTGCTGCTGTTGCTTGATGGTGAATCATGAGAGGTTAAATTCTGCACAGTAACGGTGAGGTATCAGATGTAAAAGCATAAACAAGATAAGGGGACAAAATTAACAGAAAGAAAACTAAGGTGCAGGTTACAGAGAAGTATTACTGAGGCCCCACACTCACACGTATGCTTGCTAGGAATTAGACAGAAATATGTGTTACACAGATCAGTGCTGCATCTCCCATGTTGTCAGCAGGCGCTCGTGTTCATGTGTTTTATGAGGCTCTCTTCAGACTTTACAGGATACTGAGCTGTAGACGCACAGTCAGCAAAAGAGGGTTTTTTTATATATAGTGAAAAGGTGAGCAGGTGCCTCAATGCAACAGCATTCCTGACATTACTCCAGGATAAGTTTCGTACATGTTTACTGTTTGTGTGTGCATGTGTCAGTCTGGAAATACACCACTGGCTAACAGTTGTTAGAGACAAGGGGTTGCTAGGCTGGACTGTGTCGCGATTTCAGCAAAGTGGCCATAGATTTAACGAACATTAGTGCACGTTGGTCAGGTGGAACCAAGTGTGTTTAAGTGACACAGTTTCTATGCAATTTTTCATTGTGTTTAAATAAGCGAGTGCAGCATGTTGATTCAGTGTAACAGGTTAATGAGTTCAAGGCAACAAGTTGAGAGTCACCTTTAACTCAGCTGGTAAAGCTGCGATCACTCAAGCAAAGCAGCCTTGGCTTTGATCACTTCCTTGGCGACTACTGATGTCTTCCAACGTGTTGTGTTGTGTTGGGAATTAGCCTTGTCGGTGTTACCTGTTAAGCTAGCAGTTTCCTTTGTTAGGTTTCGAAAATACTGTTTAAAAACACTTTAATAAAGTTTAACGAAGCATAAAACTCACTTTTTTGTTGCTTGTTGGAGCTTATTTTCAAGTCTGTGTTGTGATCGTTGCTGCCCCCTGTCGCTGTTGTTCTCTCAAGTAGTCGGACTCACTGGATGTGGAGTCGGATTTCTCCACTTCTGCTGTCTGCATTGTTACCGTTTTACGAGGATGCCGTCACTGAATCCTCAGTTTAATGTCACCTGATGTAATTATAATTTGCCTGAGCCTTTTTTTCCCAAAGGGCAGAATGATAATACCTGCAGCTACGTCTTCCTGTCAGTGCCTGGTTTCTGTTCATCCAGCCACATGGGGCGGTAGTGAGCCCGTTATGGTTAAGTGCAACACATGTTACACAAAAAATACTTTGAGACAAGCACCAAAAAAGCTGAGAAATCATTGAGATATAAGGGACGTGTAGAGGAAAGTGTTGTGAAATGTTTCAGCCTGTTTACGGCGATCATCCATTCTTCTTTTCATCCATGTTTTGGGGCCATTTGAGTTGAAAATTCTGGGTGATTCTGGGCTCAGTTTTCCGTTTAAACAAAGTGCTTGCTTTTCTGTTTAGCTGGTCTTGAACGCCGCGGCACTTGGCATTTCAATAGGTCAGTGTGATTGCTCGCATCAGCAGGTGATCTGTAATACTCTCTGCCCTCTGCATCCCATTGGCATTCATTGAACAGAATGCAGCCCCTCTGTTCCCTGCAGCTCAGCCTTTCTTTAACACAGCATACGCAGTAATTTTTGCATCAAATAACAATGGAGCTGCCACTTAATTTGAGTTTCTATGTGTGAGGGTTTTGTTTCACTTTGGGTAGGTTATGGCCCTTTCTGTCTGCTATAAAAGGCTGCTATAAAAAGCGGGATTTTCAGCTATAATGCCTGTAAGTTAAGTGAGACTACGATATTGCAACACTGAGTTCTCATATCCTTTTACTGACGCATCTCTACGTTTTCTTCCTGCTTTTACTTTTTTTATTTATCGGCCTGACATGCCTGTTGTTTACTACGTGAGACTCACAATACCCACTATATATATTTCTCTACTGTCTGCACTGCAGCTTAAAGTGGCTTTTCTCCCTATAAACTACTAAATCATGAAATAAACTCTGAGCTCTGACTTATGTCTTAAATAAACTGAATGCTGCAGTGGTGCAGCCTTCAGGCAACATGATAAATAATGTTGTCTGTTGTTGTGTCCCATATAAAGACTGAAAGAATGCACGTCAGCCCTGTTCAAAAACAACCGAGCGCAGAGACCCACATTGTTTTGAAATGCGAGCAGGCATGGATTGTAGTTGGAATTCTCTGGTCAGCTGATTTTTAAAAATGACATTTCTTCAAGTAAACAACACAACAGACTCTTTGTGGGGGAAAAAAAAGGTGTTTCCCCAGTGATTCATATACTGTGTCACTATGTTCAAGCAATTAAAATATCCCACAAGTTAAACATATATTAAAGTTTTAGCATAGTTTGTAGCTCCTGTAAAAAGGCATTAGAGGCTGCTGTGAGTAAAGTTTGAGCTATTTTGTGATTAAAATCTTTTTATCCCACTTGCACTCACTGTTGTGTGAAAAAAAATGTGAAGCCTCCAACTCAGATTTTTTTTGATAATCAGGTGTCTGAGGCTTACTGCTTTGAATATTTCACCATGGAAGACAACACAAAGAGGGTCTTTTTTTTTCTTTTTCTGTTCGTTTGGACAGAAACGAAATGTTTGCATGACAAAAGATGATTAGACCGCAGGGCAGGACTACTTGAGAACAGGAGGCCATTCAAGTACCTTTCCAAGGGCAGAGGCAAAACAAACAGGAACAGCAACGGCAACCGGAGGGCCCTTCATTGCCTACTCAGTCCACCTTGCATATTTACTCTGACATCCACATTCGCATTCACGCCGGCAAGCCATCCACAGCGAAGAATGGGGCGGGAAGGCGCTGTCTAATGCTCACGAGGCTACCATTTGTTCAGTTATTTGTACTTTGATAAGAAGAACACAAGAGGGATTTGTTATATTTGTCTTGTACTTTGCATATCTCTCTCCACAGCCCCATACATCCAGATTGGCCTGTTTCAAACATGTGTCTTATGCAGTCTTGTCAGTCAGTGTTACTGCACCATATTTATGCCTCTTGACAACAAAACAATGTCGTTCTGATCGCAAAATAACACTAATTTGGCACAAATAATGATAGAAATTCTGTTGGATGATGACAATATGCGTCTTCTCAGTAATAGAAAATCACAAGATAGCAGTTCAGACGCTCAGTTAAGTCTTAGTGCCGTGTCTGATGTTACCTCTTTTATTCCAAACAGAAATAGATACCTATCACCATCTCATCTTTGCACAACCAGTTCACCTGTGGCTGCTTTTAATTTGCCAAAAAACGTTGATATCTTGATGTACACCGAGTTCTATCAGACAAGCAGTTCGAGGTGACTAACTAACCAAACTATGCAAACAATTCCTGCATCTGCAATAAAAAGCCCTGCAGTGGTTTGCTGACAAAGAGCTAAACAGTTTGCTTCAAATGTATATTAACACAGTAATGGACTTCATTATGGCTGTAATGACACAGCAGAGGAGAGCAGATTGTGAACAGATAAAAGAAACAACAAAACAAGGAGTGAAACTCTCACATTAGATGTTACAAAACTATTCAAACCTGAACTCATATGTTTCTTTTGCACAGTAACTTTAATGCTAAGTAGACATGAACATTATTGATATCTTAGTTCATATTACAATAGCAGCAACAATAGGGTGTCAAAATATTACTTGTGTTTTTTTGGATCAACAGTCAATCATAAGAAAATTACATTTAAATATCAGTCAACTAATTAAATATAACTAAGTGAGTCTGAGTTGTACAATTGCAGAATAAAAGCACCTACGATGACACAGATCATAGAAAACCAGTCATGTGTTTATCTGTTGGATGGGTGTGATAGATATCACAGTGCCTGCAAGCAGTCAGCATAGCCGTGGTACCACTGTGTGTGTGTGAGTGTGAGTGTGTGCGTGTGTGTGTGTGTGTGTGTGTGTGTGTGTGTTTTCATATAAACTGTATCCTACTGTACTGTGGCTAAATGAGGACATTCAACCACCTTATTTCTCTGTCAATAGGCTCATTCAGTCTTGGCCGGGCAGAGATACAGTGTACAGCCAGGTTTTTGTCTGCTAAGCACCATTGTTTGACTGTGTTTCTTATCACTACCATGAGTGTTAAATATATGCAGATATTGTTTACCATTGTTTACGGAATTGAGTGTCTGTCTCTATTTTCGCCAGCATCCAGTTTCCGTCCTAAAGCAGAGTGAATCACAGACCGTCCGCAGTCCATTATAAGGATTGTTTACTGTATGTAGGTGTTAATGTGAGAGGGAGGCCTCATTGAGAATAAACAGGATGGGCTCACATATGTATTCATCCAGCACTCACAGAAATAAATATAGACAACATGACAGTTTTTCCACCACGGAGCCAAAACATCTCTATCGCCCCCTGGTGTCTGGCTGCACTAGAGGTAATACATCTCGTCACCTTTATGTCCGTAGCTTGGGCGTGTGACAGAACTTAAGTGCAAGTCGTATTTTCTCCAAAGACAGTTTCTTCCATTTTAGATTGTTTTTATCATGCTGTTGTCCATTTCAGCCAAGTCTTTACTGTTCTGAGGGGTCAGGTTTTAATTGGTTTGTTCGATGCTAACTAAATAATAATTGTTTTTTAATGTTAATTTAATATTAATAACAAATTAATTGGTTATTTGATGCTAAAAAATTAGGAAACATGCTAAAAATGAGGAAATGTCAGTGTTAATATTGTCCTTTGTGAACATGTTAGCATGCTCACATTAGCATTTAGCATAAAGCACCCATGTGTCTTTTTCAACTTTTACTCCAGCTAAGCCAAAGGGGAATTTTCATGCAAAAATGTATTAAAAAAGATATTTTCTAAGCTTACAACTACAGCAGCATGTGTGAGAAATTTAAATGCAAAAGCTTATTCTTTGGTGGGTGAATCACTAGTAAGCTATGTGATCTTCTTACCCCTGTTTTGGTTGCAGTCTTAAGCCCCAAACTGGCTACTGTAGAGGGATGTAAGTCACTCGTACTGGGTGTAACTGGGTGTAACACCGACTGAGACTCCACCAGAATTTAATGGATGGAAGAGTAATGATTTCTGTGCAAGATGGTTTCTCTGGACTCGTGAGCTCAGCATTAACTTTCACGACATAAATTAATACAAATGGCTCTCGATTAAATCATGTGTTATGATATGCACACTAACAGCAATGACCTTATACTTTGGTATTGAGCTTCTTTTTTCCAAATAAATATTAATGTCAAGGGTTTTATCTACATTCTGTTAATTCTAGATGAAAACTAAGCAAACAGGCTGCATTAAACATCTGCTGTGATCGTTAAAGTGAAGTCCGAGATGCATTAATACAGTTTAGTCCGAGATGTGTTTGCTTCCATCTGAGTAATCCCAAATTTAAAGATTATTATATATCATATACACAATTAGAACTTTAGAAACATGTTAGCGCAGCAGATTGGCAGCTGGACAACAAAACTTGTTTACTTTAAGCTGGATTTCCCTCCGGGCTGAATCCTCAGCCCTGTCTGGTGACCTACTTGCCGTGGGCAGTGTTGCTGACTTGACGTGCTGTATATCACAGAAGAGCACTTTTAAAAAGTTAAGCAGGGAGGAAATTAGGAGCTGTGCTTAAAGTCAGATTTAGTTGAATGAACTAATTGTCATGGCTGCTGACATGGTGATGCCCTGAGGTTTCGACGACCCGCCTTGAGCCTCCTTTATCCCTGATGTTTGTTTCCATGGAAACTAGCTAGTGGTTTATACCTAGTTGAGGGTGCAGAAGAAGCATGAAAAATAATTTGACAGTGTTTGGCTACCATCTTCTGAGCTGTGATTTGTACGTTTTTTTTTCTTTTTTAAATGCATTGGTTCGTCCAGTGATTTTTCAAATAAAAAACTGGACTCTGCACTTTGTTTTCACTGCAAGATTTGAATGTGCAAATATGACTCAGAGCCAACAAATGCATTAGCACAGGCAAATTAGTTGCAGTCTACTTTTGTCCACTTCAACCATTGTTCTCCGATCGAGGGACAGGATATTCTTTGTCCTGCTGTTGAGGCTGAGAGGTTTTTTTTTTTTTCTTGCATCTCGCTGTTTTCAGCTCTGCTGCTTCTCTTTTATCTGTGCGCTGACCTGCTCAGTCCAGGTATGCTTTGATTTAGTCCAGGAATGCCTTTTGTGTGTCGCTCATGGATAATTTTAGTTTTGTATTAAATAATTGTTGGTTGCAGGAAAGATTTATTTAGGGAAAAGAAATTAGATTTTAATTATCAATTGACATACAAAGTGGATGCTTCAAATCTCAGCTGACAGACTTGAAGTGCTTCATAAGATCTTTAGATAAATTGTTCTATTTTAAGTGATTGATAGAAATGAAGGCGAGCAACTTTCACTGTAGCTTCCACAATATATTAATTTCTCCTGTCCACTATCTAAAAACAACTCTATGTCCCATTAGGCAGCTTTGCACATGAGACTGCACTTCTTTAGCTTGTAGCTCGTAGCAGGATGTCAACAAGTACAGTGTTTGGATGCGCAGCGTGAAGGTGCATGTCTAAGCAAAGACAGGGACTTGTTCATTTCATAATCTTCACAAATTTTTGGCAAATGTATCGCTTATCTATCTCAGCATGTTGACAGAAGGTTTTGGCTCTTCGGTATCATGTTCTGTAACATTACCTTTTTATTACATGTTTCCCATATTGGTTTTGGTGTGTCACTTTGGAGCCTTTATTCAATAATCCAGACACACCCCGGTTGATTTCATTTTATAGGAATCTGATGAAATCTGAGAACGGCTGAGCAGCTCAGGATGAGGTTTAGAAAATGTTATTCTTAGTGATGTAGTACTTATGAAAACAGCCCCCCCCCAGCTCACACTCAGCTTCGCAAGAGCAGAGCCGACGGCCCCCTAAGTGCTCCTGCTCTTTCCCAAGGACCAGTTTGCATTCCTCTTAAGGTGAAGCTCTGTTTTATCTGCGCTCACGTGTCCGTCACGCTCACCGAAATCAACGCCGGTGGTAGATTTGAGATAGAACAGCACCACGAAAATCTGTCTCAGTGACATTATGTGTCACATGGAGGCCCGGGGTTGAAAATGATGAGCGATCTTCTGCACTGAGGGGGATCAGGCGACAGGCTACTGTAACAACACCAGTCTGTTGATTCGTGACTCCACAGTACAGTGAACAAACAAACCCCCCCCAGGGTCTGTTTCCTCTCACCAACACAGTTTTCTGAGAAGGAGGAAGTTTGAAGCTCTCATTTATCTTTTGAGAATTTCTCACAAAAAAAGAAGAAGTAAACTCTTTTTTTTTTTTTAACTTTGGGTCCCAACAGTACCTCTTCGGGAATTTCTTGCAATAAATGAAACTTAGGGACCTTTGATATGAATGAAGACAAAAGCCCCTTCCTCAAGCTGACTCATGGGCTTTTTTCTAAGAGTTTAGCCATTGTAGTATCATTACTCTGTAAGGACAACAGTGTCAGTATTTACATATATGACATTTGGAACAGTTATCCAGCCATTCAGGGGAAAAATCCTTAAAACTTTGGTGATCTAATCTTTTTACTGGCAGGCCAAAGTTTTGACTCATGCTGTGAAATATGTCCACGTGGACCCGAGCGATTGGACAAATGATGTAAAGTCATTCATGGTTTCCAGATCATGTCTCCTACTGACATTCCTCCAGTGCCAACATCAAGTTTACACACATGATTTTGAATAAAGTGTCTTTCTGTCTGTAAACATGGAAGGACTGTCGTGAAGTTTTCATAATGAGGAAATTAAATTTTTCACATATTTTGGTTCATAACTGAATATCTGTAAAACTAAAGACATTCCTCCCAGTGAAAATGTGATTATTAGCGTGCCGACACTAAAGAAAGATGTCTAACATTATTAGCATCAGCATGTTAACATTGTCATTGTCACCAACATACCTAAATACAGCCTCACAGAGATACTAGCATGCCTGTAGACTCTTAGTCTCGTTTTTACACGTTATCCAGACACAGCAAGAGTCACTTCCCTTTCCAGAATTAGTTGTTTGATCCTTCAAGTGTTACTGTGTCACAGAAATCAGTCATGTTTTATAATGTAGGAGATGAGTAAGAGGTCTGAACTCTGGTGACTCTCCAGAGAAACCCAGATTGGAAGTAGCTTTGAACTGGTGGGATGAACCTGGACATGCTGTCACAGGAGACAGGAACTCAACTTAAAGGGGAAAAAACTATGTAAATTAAACCTTAAAGCTTTGGGATTTTTGTACTATGTGTTGTCTCTTGTGTGCTTTGGTGGTAAATCATCCTGAGATGTTTTTTTTGAGGGACAATCTGAGGCAGTTGGAGACACTGCAGGCGGCTGCAGGAGTCCTGGGAGACATACCGAACTTTCCCTTTTCCCTGTGTCATCTCCACCAGCTATCACAAGAGACGGGGCTGCAAGCATGAGTCATTCATTTCGCTGTAGTGCAACAGCTATCAAATATCCACTTTGTTGTTGCCAGCGAAGTCAAATGCTTCATCCCACGAGGAGTTGTGGTGTGTTTACGATTGTGATTTTCTGATTAGAAGCAGAGAAAGAGTATTTTGTCATTGTTGTGTTTCAGATTGCCTCGTGGACTTGAATATCATGATAAATGGCCTTCTGGTTGATGAGCAGAAGGAGAGTCTAGTTTGTCATGAATTTCATCTATCAGACATGAGGGTGATGGTTCTCCTGCACACAGACAGTGCCATCTATTGGTAAAAAGCGTGCTCTGCATTCTTAGCCTCTTGTAGAGTTTCCATTGCAGTATCTTTTAGTTATTGTTTCCAGTAATTACTCCTTAAATCAGTTTACCCAGAGTGACTTAAAGACGGATGACAGTTTTATTCTTGACTTTCAGTGAGAAAAAAAGGCTCAAAGTGTGGATCAAACCAGGACAGGATTCATTTTGTCACAGGAAACACAAGACCAGTAATCATCCTTTCATCCTTAGAAATGCTACTTCAACAGATGGCAGGAGTTATTTCAGGGTAACCCGGCCCACTGCGTAACCAACCTCTGTCAGCTCGCTGAGCTTTTTGTCGGTGAGAGGAAAAGATGTTCCATTATTCCTCTGCACACTTTCTGTTTACACACTTAAATGAGTTGGGAAAACTCAGATGCAGATGCATGGAAACTATCAGTGAGTGTAGGATTAAGTTATTTCCGTCCTGGTGCTGATGCATTTTGCTCTAATTTGCCAAATCTCAACCACTAATGTGACTATTTATAAGGTAGAATTACTGTGTTTTTTTGTGTGTGTGGGCATTTATCCAAATTAAAACACTGAATTCCTCACTTTACTGCTTTTCATAGACTTTAAAACGGTGACTCCTAAAGCAGGTTTTTGATAGTTTGCAGTCAGTTGTTTTTGACACAAGTGAACACAAACTATTGACAGCCAGCATGTCATGAAATTCAACAATTTGTAGGAAAAAAATATTTTAAAAATTAACATTGATAACAGCTTTACCGTAATGTTTTGTTTGTCTGTTTGTTTTTCAGGGTCGACAAGACTTTCTCCAAGGCCAGAAGCCTGTGGTGAGTTATTCCTCTTTTTTATTTTTCCCCATAAATCACTGACTTTGTTTGTCATTGAAATTTTATCAGTTTTTCAGTTTCTGCTTTAAAAAAAAAAATCGCCCATGCTGGATTTCAATCATTAAAGCTTGTAGCTCTTTGGGCTGGTGTTCAATGTCACTGACTCAGATTGGCATTGTAAGCTTTAAATGTGTGAATCAGTCCACCGGGGAGAGTTTAAAGAAGATGAATGAGCCTGTGAAAGGTAGAGCAGATGGGCAGCAGTCGGGGAAACTGATACCCGGTCGGTGCTGCCATCTCTGCAGTGCTGGCACGTGCAGGCAGGCAGGCAGGCAGGGAGCTGAGCATGCACACCTCTATCTGCCACTGCAGATAGACCACTCCATCCCTGAAAGCTTTAGGTGTGGTGGCACGGGTGTGGAGCTTCAAACCCCCTCTGTGTGACTGCAGCAGGTTGAACAGTGCCTCGCCGCAGTGTCATTACTCTCTCCCCTCTGGAATACAGATACAAGAGGATATCTCTCACCGGCTAGGCCTTACCTACTCAGCACAGGCTGGTTTTGATTGCAGAGACCGCAGTCAGTCTTTCAGGATCCCACTGCATCAAACTATAACAGAACAACTGCAGCTCGTGGTAAAGAAGACAAGGAGAGACACTGGAGGAGCAAAAAAAAAAACAAAAAAAGGATTGAAGAGGTGAATCTAAAAGTGGATACAAAACAGGAGAGGACTTAAAGGAGCTGTGGGTGTGAAGAGGAGGAAGAAGGAGAAAGGAAGTGAGTGGATGTGATGACATGAGAGGAAGAGAGAGAAGAGAGAAGAGCAGTAAAAGACTGATGTCTGCAAGAAAAATGCATCCAGAGTTCAGCTGAGTCACACTGTCAGCCGCTGCTCGTCTCTCTCAGCCATATTCCTTTGTCAGAGTCCTGCTTTTCTTCAAAACCAGGAGGAATTCAACAAACACTGCTTAATGAGTTTGGAGGATCCAACCCAGTGTGTTAACAGAATTATATTACATAACCATCACGTGTTCACGCTCAGCAGGAAAGAAGATTTTTTTTTAAAAAAGAAAACCTGTGGCGCGTCAGTGAAAGAGGCATCTGATATTTCAGCTGCTTTTAGAAAGGATTCTTCTCTTTGTGAAGCCTGAGGACGAATTTAAAAGGAAAAGCACTAATGAAACCGGGAGAGTCGAAGCCAAAGTCTTCCTCCAGGTTCTGTGTGTTTGAACAGAATGTGACTGGGAATTAGAACTGTGAGTTATTAAACCTTTTGAAGAAAAACCTGTAAAAGCACAAACCAGAACAATGCCGTGCTCACCTTTCCGCATTGGAAGGCCGAGAAAGTTCTGGTGAGTTTCTTTTGATGATAGTTTTGGTGTTAAATGCATGACTCAACAATTAAACAGTACAGTTTATCCGTCTGGTTGGTGCAACACTCCAATATTGTTCCATACCATCAATCAAGAAAAGATTACAAGGGATTATGCATCAGTCAATCAATCAAAATCTCCATGTGTAGTTAAAATACTAATATAATGGCCATGAAACATTCTTTTTAAAAGCCAGTGCCAAAGAAGTGGTTGTTTCTTGAATTTGCATCTCAGGATATCAGCATGCTCAGCTGCTCTCGGGTCCTCAGGCAGATTGTTTCAGCAGCTCAGAGCATAAAAAACTAAAAGATGCGCCGCCAAAAGCTCTTTGTCCTGCACTTTGGAACGACTGAAAGACTTAAAGGACCTGAGGGGGCCGTCCTGCCTCACAGATTAAAAACACTGCAGACGAGAAGACTGAGACTCTCTCTCTAACTAAAATTTCAGTGTTATGATATATTATTTCATTGTCTGGCTCTTACACTGATACTTTTGCCACTTGTACAGAGGTAATACTGTAAGCTGGCACACTGCGTACTCAGTGTGTGATGACGCCTAATCTGTTACATGTTTTTTAATGTCAGAAATTGCTCAGTTTCGCTCTGTCCTCTATGTTGTCGATTAAATGTTAAATGACCATCTCCTCCCATCTGGACTTTATGGGTCATATGCGATAAACAGATGATCGTCGAGTCCCCTCTCCACTCTCTCCAGGGGAGGCCTGTAATTGGTTGTAATCCTGTCTTGCTAAGCTCCCCTGATGGGAGGAAATGGGAGAGGAGGGTTAATGTGGATGATGGCTGTACTGTGATGTTGTGTAAGAGCCTCGCTCTGTCTGCGTCTCTCCTATACATACACAAACATGCACGCAGACGCCTCGCTGCCCCCAGAGCAGGATGGATTATTGTAGCAGGGTGTCCCTTAAATTACTTCCTGCTCAGTCTTTAATCCCACTGTTTTATCGCTGCATCAGATCAGCTGACCGTCATGCAGGACAGGTTTGCACTTATGAACCATCCCTACGTGCTACTTTCACTAGTGAAGAAATCAGATTGGAGGGTAAAGAACTTTGAGACGAAAAAAAGAGACAAAAGGAAATCTCTCCTTGCACCCATCACATTGATTTAGTTGTCTACACAATTTACATCTTGTTGCACAGAATTCAGGTTTTGTGCCACCCTAAAGTTTGTTTTTCTGCTTTTTATTATCTTCTCTACATATTTGAGTTTCACCATGCACAGTAATGTTCAAGCAGTTTGACACCAGAAGGCAGTTTTAACAGTAATTGAAATTTCATCATCAAAGCTAGTTTGAAGCTAAATTTTGAGCTACAAAAAAAAGGAAGCTCACAGAAGTGTAAGAGGGAAACTTGAAACCTCCACTGTACATTCAATGAGAATGTAGTTTTTATGAAAATGTGTTGTTGTTGTTATGTTCATGTCTGGTCAGAACTTGACAACATTGACTTGTATCTATGCAGAGTTTGTAACTTTGAGATGTGTTTACACATTCCTCTACAAAAGAGGAAGATTTATGTCCACTTGCCTTAGTTTTAAATACATACAGATGAGCTTGATTTGGTAAAAAACAAACCACAAAGTGAGAAGAAGTAGATTTCATTTTTATATCATTTTTTTGTTCATTTTTACAACCAGATATTTGAGCATTTTTGTGGGACACCTGGGACCTTGTAAAAATTTGGAAAAAAATGCAATGTATTGCAGTTCTTATTAGTCCTATTATTAATTATTAATTAGTACATAATAATGATTTTGAATCCGTCAGTAACTTCAGAATCTTAAGGGACTTTTCCTCATGTGTTAATTTATCAGGAGAAAAATATTTTTTGTTTGTTTGTTTGATTTTTCAGAAGGATCTGTTGTTTTACAGTCATCTATAGTTTTTTTCTCAGGCGTTCCTACTAGAAGTTATTTTAATGCTGCTGAGTGACCTTGCTATTTATTCCCAATTGTGTAATGCCATTTTTCATTCTATTTTTATGACACTCTATGAATTATAGTCCCATTTTATCCTTTGCATCCTGTTTCTATCCGTAAACGCTCAAGAGGTGTCAGTGAAACACTCTTCTGTTTGTTTTAGCTGATTTCCCATGAGATGTCTAACTGCATCATCCTCCGGGTGTCGGATCTGCACATGCGCTCCCGGCCGCACTGTGAAGCCGAGCCGGGTGTCAGTTTGCTTGTGCACGCTCATCTGTGTGTGTCAGGCCGAGTTGTCTGGAGGAGCGGACATAGTGGGAGAACAAACTGTCAAGCCCGATCAGACTAGACTGTCTGTCTGGGTCTCCTGCTGTCTGACCAAGTATAGCACCAAAGTGACAAGCTCACCTCGGGTTCCAGCCGTCTCAATAATCCAAATCCTAACATGTCAGCCACCATCAAGCACCAGCGCAAGATGTCTGAAAAAAAGAAAACATAAAGCACGGATGACAGCGGGCTGTTGAAAGTTGAGATGAGCGCCGGGTAACTTTGACAGAGCATTTAAATTTTACTTCCTGTGATTTTTGGCTCTTCTTTGGTGGCAAAGTTGCTCTGCTAGCTGTTTTAAAGTTCATGTCTTTGCCCTCAGACGGTCTCTTGTGACTGCGGCGTCTTCGGGAGACAGGGCCTGTGGTATCGAAGAGGCAGCTGAGGTCTTTATGCCACATGTTTATGGATGGGTAGCCATCCGGGGATGTGTGTATACATTGTGGAGCCTCTTTATGACACCTGTCATGCGGGGGTTGATGTGGTAAACCAGTGGTAGGAAGAGGACTTTCTACTCCCTGCTTTCCTCCCTTTTCCCCCCCCCAATGGGAGAGGAAATCCTTGCATGATCAAAATGTTTCCACAATTCTGCACCTTTTAGAGATGCTATCACTGAGGTTTTCTTGTTTTGATTGATAGGAGGGACGTAGCACAAACTGTTTGACATTTAATACATAAATAGATCTAATATCAAACACAAAAGAGCACAAAATGATCCTGCAGGGACTCTCTGTTGTTGAAAAAGGCACATCTGCATGAGTGTGATTTCCCCAGAGGGTGTGTTTCCAAGGAAATCTGGACATTGACATTGTGAGAGATAAGCAAGCTGGAAATATGAACCTCTTGGAAGAGCGAACATGCTTTATTCAAAAACACCTGCTGTACCTAACCTTTAATGCCCACTGAACAAAGCCAGCTGTCGGTGGACGTGTGGGCCCATCGAGGAGTTTCCTCACGTACCAGAACCTACAGAAACTTCATTATTTATAATTCTTGTCATTTTGCTTTTGATTTCACAGCCTTTTTTTCTATATTTTTATCTATATATAGGAATATAGCCTAAACTCCACCTGTGACTCACAAGTATAAACAGCTGGTGAGTGTATTGATAAGAGCCACTGAATAGATTTCCCATATCTGACTGTTCGGACAAAGGGACTTGGAGGAGCAGTTCCCTGGGGAACAAACTGTTTTTCAGACTTAACTGCTGTCTGGATTTTGTCCAATATTTGCTTTCATCTGATTGCAGCAGCGGTAACTTTTATGGCCGGAGGGCAAAAGGGACCAGAAGGCTTTTTTCCAAAACAGATCAGGGAAACCCCTGGAGTAGGTTTTTTTTTTTTTTTTTTTACTTCCTTCTTACACATTTAGAATGAGATAAGTAAACTCAGAAAATGATGCAGTTTATTTATGTAGCTGAATTTCCCACCTGATAAAAAAAAACCAAAAAACGCCATATGAGTCGAAAACCAATCTTTTCATCTGGACAGCTCGCCTTTGATGCTACAAGTGCAGCCATGTAGCCATGTAGACGTGTAGCAGATGCAAACACTGCTCAGAGAAATGGCTTCACACCAGAGACAATCACCCTGCTGTTCGCTAAGAGCATCAGGTCAGCGTGAGCGGGGCTGGAGGGGCGGCCTTGAAAACAGGAAAATTGCAGGGGACTATTTGTGTGGTAATTCATAGCACATGTGCAGGCAGGGGAGCAGGTGCTGCTACCTCACGAGGAATCTGAAAAAAAATTTATGAGGAGGGTCGGTTCCTGATATCTGAGCTCTTCACTGTCATCGCTGTAATATATGATGACACAGTGAGCAAAGCCTCATCACTGTGTGTGTGAGAGTGTGTGTGTGTGTGTGTTGATGTCCAACCTCTGAAGTAATTTCCACACACATTATAAACGGCTTGCTTGTTAAATATCATGTTGTCGGCAGTGCTTATACATTAATTGAGATGAAAGCTCTGGTTCAGTAGGTGCATGCTGACGAGCAGGCGAGGTCATGTACAGAATTTAACCACTTGTAAGCCACACACACTCAGACGGCCATGAACTTTAGCCTAGACAAAGCTTAATTTTACTGATTTTGATGACCCTTTGATTTTTACTCTCATCTTGAAAGAAATTTTGATTTAATTTTTTTGTGAAATCTTTGTAACTACTGGACGGATTGGATATTTGGCTCATTCATTCGTGGTGCCCAGAAGATGAACCCACCCTACCTTGGTTATCCCTTTATTTTAACTCTTAGCCACCAGCATGTTGGCTTTTGTTGCTGTTGTTGTTGTTCTTGCTTTGTTTTGTTTGCATATTTTTTCTATTGGATTCTGAGGAATTTGATGCAATAATTTTCTCTCAGGGTGAATAAACCTTGGTCATTCCCTAACTTTTCATTCAGGTTCAAATTAATCTGTTGTCATTTAATTTACAACTCTGATTTAACCTCAAATTTCTCATAAACTAAAGAAATCCATATCAGCTTCAGCCACTGTATTTGGTGCCAAAACTAAATGTTAGCATGGCAACAGGCAAATTTAAGACAGGAAACATGGTTAACATTTCAGGCAACATCAATGTGGCGCCATGTGCAGCCTCAGAGCTGCTAACAGGGCTGCAGACTCTTAGTTCTCGTAAACAAAAAACAAAAAAAACATCTGAATAGTTAAAACTAGAGGGGTTATTCAAAAGTCATTGTATTTCAAATTTGTTAAAAAAAAGTATGTTTAACCCCATGCTGGTATAACTCTCATGGACCTTATACACTGTTTATCTGGTGCCTTTGTGTTCGTAACCTGAGCCGACTGTACAGGTTAAACAAGAGGCAACCCACTACGAGAAAAAGAGGTCATAGTTAATGTCACAGTGAACATGCTTGCTTTTCATATCTGCTCAAAGTGCCCCCCCTCTAATGTAGCCCAATTACCCAGAACAAAACAAGATAAGCATTTGAAAAAAAACGCTGCATGATTATCAAACCAGTCACAATCACAGTCACAGTGGGGTTCGAGTGTGCTGCGGAGAAATCGTAGTGGGGATGTAAAGTTTCTTCAAAAGTCAGAGAGCAGTTGGCACTCTCACTTTGCATTGCAAACACACTGTGAGCTTGATTAAACACAGCTAATTTGTTTAAGAGTGAGGTGAAGCACGTTTTAACAAATCTTAAAACAGCAGGAAAACCTTTAAACCCCTTCAACCAACACTTTGATTGACTCGAGTCCTTAGTCACAGATTGTAAATCTGACAATTTAAATTCCAAACATATTTTCATCACTTTATGATGTGTGGAAAGTAAAATGATTTGCCATGATTTGTTATGAAGAATTTTCACTATTGCTATAATAAAATAGAGTCTGTAGAGGTCTGTAAAAAATGAAATGGCTCTAATTTATTTTTGGTATTTAAATATTTGCAGTTTATTGCTTTCTTGTGAGCAGAGATGCAGCATTGAGCGAGGACAGTAAACCCTGATGAAACGATGCGTTCAAGTACAGTATTAAATACCTCATGAGTTCAATTGTGCTCTCTCGGTTGATTCTTGCGGCTGAGTGCTTTTTGCGGTCATCTCTCTACCTCTCCCTCCTGAGGTGGACCACCACTAATTAAATTTCAACCTGTGGGAGACACTCAATGGTTATGCATTAATAACCATTCATCCATATTTCAGAACAGCAGCCATCTTGCCTGCTGGAGACCTCTGACATGTTGCTGGTGTGATGTGTCTGTGACTGGGGTCCTAAACCTTTTACTGTCTTTTGGGGGTCGCTGACTCGCCACACACAGTCTCTAATACACACACATACTGATTTGCATTCATGCTCGCTTGCTGTGCTTATTTTGCAAACCAGCACAAGATTTAATCAGAGGAAACTTTCTCTATTAATACAAATTAATGAATAATGACTAATTGCTGACTCTTGATTCTGTTGTGCTAATCCTTTGGGAATTAAAGGATCCAGATGGCTTTAGTCATTATTTGGGTTACCGTCTTGTCTAACTTGTTATGGTCGAGAAATAGCTGATAAAAAAGCTGGAAGTGAGAAGGGCGGTGAGTGAGTGAGTGGAAGATGAGGAAATTTCAGGACAGCAGCAGTTCTCAGGGGATAAACGGTGGGGAGGGGGAGCAGAGAGATGGGGAGTCACCACAGGCCATTTCACCGGGCTAATGAGATGGGAATCCCTGGCAGCAGGGGCTGGTCGGAAGGGATTTACTGTGGGATCTGCAGAGAACCTCAGAGCAAAGAAGAGCAAAGAGGAGAATTCTATCAATTTAAGACCATCCTTCTCTGCAGCAGATAATAATAGAGTCCTGCACGGCTCAGGATTTTCTTCCCGTTCGCCTGTTATTTATTATTTCATCAGCATACAAGAGCGTTGAGCTCTCAGGCTGCCATCCTACATGTTCATGGCTTTGATTTAATAGCAACCAGCTACAATGCACTGCACTGAAACACCACTCAGTGCACCAAATCTGCCCGCTCTTATCCGATAATGTGTTTTTATCTATAAGCACCATTGACAAAAACTCTCTCATACACACTATTTAATTTTTTAACCTCACTCTGAGCTCCTCCAGAAACAAATTGAACCATAGATGTAACATCTGCAGTCTGTGCTCAAGGGTTTAAAAGAGAGATAGAGACAGATTAGTGTCCCACCACAGCGGGACGCCTCGACAAATTCCTGCTAATCTGGAGAGTGTTAAAGTTTTGTCCAGTGATATAATTTTTTTTTTAACCACTAAGCTTCGGACAGTGAGAGGATTATTTGTTTTGTTTATCACAATACACAGCTCTTAATGGTGCACAGTATGATGACTGTGCTATAATCCCTTGTTATCTCTTAATGTCTGACACACACACACTCACACACACACACATATGTGTACACACACTTCCATGTTTCCATTACTTTTGGGGACATTAAATAGACTAACTTTCTTTTTACAGGAGACTTGCCTTAACCATAACCCCCCCTAACCCCTTTTTTTCCCTTTCGGAGGCTGAAATATTTTAACTCTCCTTTACCATTCCACAGTTTTTAATGATTATTGACCATGATAGGGGAAATTACTAAAAAAAGTAATTTTTTTTTCAGCAAACTTTTTATTTAGTTTATTTTAAATACATAATTTACTGGCTGCATGTCTGCAGTGGGACCTACCTCACAGTTTGAGAACCCAAGTCGTCACTCTAAACTCGGTGATTCATTATATGGGAACTTATGTTTAGTCCCTATATGGAAGGCAAGTCCCCACAATGTGACTCAGTAAACTGATTTATGTCCCCACAACTTGAGTAATGCAAACCACACACACATACTTTATGGGTAGATATATATAATGAGTGGCCATTGCAGAAAAGCACAAATGAGTCCACACTCTCACTGTATACACAGTTATTTGGCCGAGATCTAGCAGAAAAAGGCACTATTGGTAACATTAGTCACAGCTCTGCTGGGAACTGTGGATGGGAGTTTATTGCAGGAAATGCACATGTTCAGCTGGGAATGAATGAGACTCATTACAGTAATTAAAAGCCTTTCCATACACACTTTCTCATCCTGCACAAGGAGCATTAAGAAGGCTGCAGTAGCTGTTCACCTTTGGGGGCTTAATGTTGGATATAATCAGCCTGTTCAAGTCATATCAAAACGAACATGAGCGTGCATTTGGGTGTTATTTTTTTCCACGCGTGGTTGCCACAGCAACGGCCCTAGCTGGCTCATGAGGCTGTGTGGTATTAAAGGCAACCCCCGTTACCCGAATCATCCCTGCTCTCCTTTCCCTCTCTGAGCGGCAGACTTCAGTCGTCCCCTGCCTGGATGATGGGGGAGGGTCTGCTGCTTTGAGAGGATAAATGTGGTGGTGGTGATGGTTTGAGGGGTGTGTTTGTGTATGTGTGTGTGTTGGGGGTTTAGAGTTCAGGATTTCAGACAAGTGCCACATCATGTGTGTGGGTGTGGGTGTGGGTGTGGGTGTGTGTGTGTGTGTGTGTGTGAGCTTCAGGGCAGACAAAGAGGGTGGAGATGGAGGAAGTGACAACCAGAAAGCACATATGTGTGTGTTAGAGGGACTGAGTGGGAGGAGAGAGAGTGAGGGAGGAGATATCAGCGGCAGAGAGGATGCTCGCTGAGAGTGTGCGGCAGTCTGAGGAGCCGAGATTGAGGCAGGCAGGTGGACGACCCATGGGAAGCAGCAAGTGAGCTGACTGAAGCTGGAAAGAGGAAGAAGAATCAACGGAGACAAACAGAAAGAGGAGATAACTGAAAGAGAGGGTGGGAGGCGATAAACTGAAGGAGAAGCGCGGACTGTGAATCATCCGGCTGAGTGCTGGTCACTGTCCGGACTTCCCTGGGAGCGCCCGGTGCTCAGCTAACACTGTGTGAGTAAGTTTGCTGGTTCTCTCCGTGCAGGACATCAGGCTGCCCCGATGACATGCTGGGACTTCTTCACACGGCTGATTTCTGTGGTGCATTGCAAACCAGCTGGGGTGTGTTATGTAATTTGTTGTGGTGTGGGGATGAAGCTGTGGCTTAGAGCTGCAAACTGATCTGCAGGAGGGCTTACATAGTAATGCTATATACGGAGCAGGCAGGTGTGTGTGTGAACAGCAGTATGTAACGTGTGCTGCACAACGTGCTTGAGCATTTTGTATCGGACTGAATGGAACTTTTTTTCTATAATTTTTATGTTTTCCTGATATTGACAGATTATTTGGATGCCTATTTTCTGTGATTATTGTATACTTTGTTTTTTGTACAATATTACTCTACAAACTATCACTTTAGTCAGACAGATGCATACAAATCTGAAACAAGTATCACCTTTTTTTTTTAATGTAATACAATCTTTAAACCAACTGTTAAAAAGGAAGCATTTTCTTGACATGGACGTGTGTGTGCGTGTGTATGTGTGTGTGTGTGTGTGTCCTACATCCATCTATTGTGCATAAGCTCTAATTAAGAGTTCAGGGCAGCTGATGCACGATCGTATCCTGTTCTCCCATGGGAGAGCTGCTGCTGGGGCTCCTCGCCTCCTTCATGTTTATTGAGCCTGCTGAGAAGAGGTTCGTATTCCCAGTTGTTCCCATTTCATTCGGATGTTGCAGGACCTTCCCTGATTGAAAATTCACCGGTTGTATAATAGCAGGCACAGCTGTGTGTCAATGATTCACGCTGTCTTTTCTTCAACCTATATTTGAATTGGAGTACTCTCTTTTCAGTAAATGTGCAAACAGATTTCCATCTTGGTCAGCGTCCCTCTTGAGCAGCTGGTTGTTTGAGCTTATCTCCATCCTCAGCACCAGACTGATACAGCTCCATATTTGTTGAACTTATTTCTAGACACTCACACTTTTTACCTGTGGATGATCAGTTTTTCAGGTCTAACAGTTGTCTGTTTAGTCTCATTTGCTTGTGGAGCTTCGTTCCTTCTGGCTGCTGGACTACAAAGCACCTTGCAGATACAGAGAGATGATGATCCATATTTTATTGTGGCTGCTGTAGCTGTCTTTGATCATCACAAAGAGCAATATACATGTTTATAACTGCTTTATAACTGCTTTGTGATAATTTTAGATCCACTTCTGCGCTAGTCGATCACTTTGTGTTTAAAGTGGATTGAATTAAACAAACAAATTGAAAGCCTGCTGTGTGAACTGACCAGTTGTCACTGTCAATAGGGCGCCATATTCAGCGGGGGTATTGATCAGTGATCCTTTGTGGATAAATCCTGCTATATCGAGTTTGGAGCAGAGGATGTGTGGCAGTAGAGCTGCTCAGTTTTGCATTAGCAATGTGTTTCTCTCCTGGGTTTGTGAAGAGAAACGCTCCGCTTGAATAAATGTCAGACTAAGACTATTGTGGCCCCAGATCCCTGAAGTGTTTGTGAATAGAAACCAAAGTAAAAGAAATGAGGAACCTGCATGTCGGAATATGATGTGATATCTCTTGGAAATGATTTTCACAGCGAGAACTCATTAATAGAACTCATTATAAATGTGACACATGTATGTCGTTAGACAGTTATGGGCATAAAATTATAGACTTAAAATGAATAAATTCAGAGGAAAAGAAAGCACGTCTGTCACCGGCGCACTGCAGATTAGACAGAATAGTTGATTCCCACTGAGAAAAGAAAGTGTCACAGTTGTTGAATTCATTCATAAGAGACCTTATTTGATTTGCAGCCTCTGCTTTTTTACAGTGTTATAAATTAGAGCTCCTTATTTGCATCCTATATTGCACCTTTCACCACTTTGAGCTTCCAGATGCGTAAATAAAATAGACTGAATCATTAAGAAAGAGATTAAAATCATATTTTTAACATGGAGACACCCTCTGCCTCTGAGCTTGGAGCTGTTGCAATGCGTCAGACCACCGGCTCACACAAACGCACGCTGTCTCGAAATGAGACCAGCAACATTTCCTGAGGCTTGGCCTTTTGATGTCCTGTTGCTTGATCTGAGACAAAGTGACCTTTTCTGACCAAATGTTCTCTTGCATCTGTCCGATTGTAGGAAACAAGATGGGAGCGACCCCCGAATTTCTGCAGCACTAGAGCCACAGCTGTTCCAGTCTTCGCTCCCGTTCACCTCCTCATCATTCCACAAGGTAGGAGGGGGAGGAAGAGGGTGGGAGTTGGGGGGGGGGGGGTCTGTTAAGTTTGCACTTTGACCTCTGACCTTCCCTGACGTACCGCTGTGTGACCTTTCTTCCTGTGATATTTGCAAGGTGTCTCTCCTCATCTTGTCTCTACACCTGCTTCTGTCCGGATGCATTTTCTGTATTTTTTTGAATCCCTGAAGACTGTTGGACCAAGATGTTCTGCTTGTAGTGTTACTTTGATCTTTTTTTTTTTTTTTCCTTGTGAATGGATAATTATATTTGTCTATTTAATTAATACAAATCTATTTATAACAGGGAGTTGTCAGTTTGACATCAGCGGTTTCTCATTCAAAGCCCAACGAGTCTGATTCCATCACGGCAGACAAAACACTGTCTGTCTCAGCCTTTGTCAAACAAAAGCTGTTAAACTCCCCACCATCATCGAAGACACCAAATTAGAAAGTAATTCGTGTCTAATTAGTCATTGTGTGTGCTTCAGTGGTTATGCAATCTTACTTCGATGTCTCTTTTAAGGTAAATCATGTATTTTTGCAGACTTATTGTTAGAATAAGCGAAAAGTTCTGTTCTTCCAAAGTGTCTTTTTTAAACTTGTGGTACATTTTCTGACATATATGTCACAAGATTCAGTGTAGGAGGCTGTCTTGCAGTTTGTCTCAGTTCATTTTAACAGATTTTAATATTTTTGAAGGTTTCATGCATTAATGAATCCACTTAGCATGATCTATTAGTCGTCCTTTCAGAGGAAAACACATGAATCAAGATTTAACTGCTGCAGTTAAAGATGCAGAATAAAAAGAGCAGGAGGCAGAAATTATTAAGGAGGGAATCATTTCAATAAATCTGTTTAGACTGTCACAGTATTAAATCCATCCTCTACCTCTTGGCACGTTTCATCATCATAAACGAGCAACTGATGTGAAAAAAAAAAAACCTGCCAGGGATATTTTGGGAACTTAGACACTGAACAAAGCCGAGCTTGATGCTGATTAAAAGTGGATTCAATCTCGCTCGCGTCAGGTTGGCTTCCCGAAGTTCCTCACGCTTCGGATGGGGGCTTACACTTCTTGCGAATCGAACCCCGGTGTGAGCAGAGCAGAGGGAGAAGGCAGATTAAAGGAGAGTTTGGGAGATTGGGTTGTTTAACTGTCACTCCTGATCCCTGCAGCAAACACCATCTGTAGGTGCCTCGGGCTCACTAGTTACAATAAGTCCGACGAGGAGAGGATTTGTGAAACTTCTGTGTGTCTATAGATTTGCATGACATGTAAGCAGCCACCAGATGCACCGTTGGAGATATTCCAAACATGGTTTATAGTATTTTCTCCATTTTTCTTCACATACTGGGGAAGAAACAGCAGAAAAAGTGCATTAAATGTGTGATTTTAATGGAAAAAGAAAACACCTACTTTAGTGTACTTCACAGAGAGTTCACAGCAGCTAAAATTTTAACTCTGTAACCTAATTTTATCCAAACCCTTTGATTTAGGATCCAAGAAAAGCAACATATGAAGAGCATATTGAGGGACAGCATGGTAATGTGATGTACTGTAGTATGACAAGAGCTTAGTGGGGCAAGACTCAGAGGAGCGTATCACTTTAATCAGAGCCATGCGAGAACCAGGTCAATCTGTAATTAACCCCACCAGGTCGTATGGTCACTGAATACCACACTGCTGCACTGTCAAATGAACAATGTCGCATGTTTCTGAGAATGAAAACAAAAAAAAACAGTCACAAACAGACTTCATTTACAGAGTTTTTGCGGTAATTTTCTCAAAAACAAGCCTGTTCAAACAAAGTTTGCTTCCCAAGACAAAGAAAACACTAAGATGCTGGTAAACCTGTGCTTAAACAAACAGCTTTAAAACAACAAAGTTTGGTTGCCAGTGCAGACAAGTTGTTTGCCGTGACACTATACAACTTGAAGTCACATCAATCAGGCCGACCTTTTATAGCTCTCCATAAATTTTTGATGACAGGAAGTTCCTAAAAACAACCTTATATTACCTGGAACAAAAAAAAAAAGCAGAACTAAGAACCAGACATACTGTGCATCAAATAAAAAAGACAGTAAAAAGCTCTGTTTCCTTCTGATATCCCTGCTGGTGTAAGTTATGATGAGCTCTGCGAGTTGCACCTGAGAACTGTGGAGGAGAGAGGAGGTCTTAAACATTTAATTTGCCTCTCGATTCAATAGCTGTCATAAAAATAAAAGGTCTCACCTGAAACACCTGCTAGCATGGCTCTCTGTGGATCAACACACCTCCTCCACTCTGGACATTTCAGAAAAACTAGGTTACTATTTGTCTCCACTTTGTTTTTACTGCAGTTTATGTGTTTATGCAAGTTCATTTTTTCATTATTTGTCTTTTTGACTCTATCTTTCCCTTTAGTTTCCACATTTTTTTGCTTACTTATAATCTCCAAACTCATTTTGGACTCTTTGTGAGGAATAAACAGTTTGTCTGTGAACAGGAGACTGTTGAACAACCTGTTTTTGAGCGTGGTTGGTTTGGACTCCACCTCTGGCTCTCTGTTAGAGTTAGAGATAAAGACAGAGGTGGATGACATGTGGTTTAGGTTTCTTCCTGCAATGCTGCGCAGAGAGAGTGACAAAGAAGGATCAGCCGAAGACGAGACACCTCTAGCTGCTGTCAGAGGATTACTACTCCACACTTCAAGCAACATCACCTGTCTTCGCATGCAACCTGAGACTAGCTGATAGTTTTGCATGTTCAGAGCAGGCATCAGGAGAGCTTCTGGATCTGGACTTCAGGGTTTTTTGTTTTTTTTTTCCGGTTCAGCCCTTTGCCAGTCATGCTTGCAGTTTGCAAGGATGCAGCTTTACCTCAGGTGTCACAGTGGGACAAAGTCAACTGTCTGCCAACTGACAAAGGCACAGCAGTCACAGCGCGTTTAATCCCAACCTGTTGAAGTCAGTCGAGTCAAAACATCTTTTGAAGCTGCAGGACGACGATTTGAAGGGAAGTTAGAAATGGCCAGAAATCATGACAGCCTCAACAATGCTCCAGCTGTGACAAAGGCACGCTGGAAGACACCCAGACTTGTACGAGTAAGTACCTTTACTGTCGAGACACGCTGGATGGGAAACATCTCTAGATGGCAAACAAGAGGGAAATTGGCAGCATTTTCAGAGGAGGCTTGGACAACTTCCTCTGCAGACTGAGAGTAAAGTTAAAATGCAAAATCTGACAGTTTACATAGCTTGTTTATCTATTAACTCAAGAAATCAGTTTTCAGGGTAGAAATTTCTAGTTCTACTTTTTGGTGTTTCTTTTAAATGTAAGCAAACATGTGACATTTCAAGACATGGTCAGAGATAATGCTGCTCTTAAGGGCTGTATGTCACCAAATACAGTTTTATGGCTTTTATTCAGTTGTAGTACAAGTCCAAACATAATATGTAGCTCAACACTTCTTCCTCTTGTTCTAATCTCTGGTTAATGCTCGTGAAGCCAGTCTTATTTACTTTCAGGGTTTGTGGCAGGCTATTGTTTGCACATGGTGGAGGACTTTACTCAAACTCGCGCTGAAAGCAAAGACAAGATTGTTCTGTACACAAATTATTTGACTATGCCGGGCTTTAAACCTCTCAGCTTTCGCTTGACTACTCCACATCAACATTTCCATGGACTGTTGTATATTCAGCATTTTTCTGCAGTAGTTAGTCGTCATGCTCAACTGATGCATGCCCGGTTTTGTATGTGAACATTCAAAGGACAATACCCCGACAGCTGTGGTTGAATTCTGAAGAATTAGCATTTAACGTGGGAAACGCCGGTCGGTCACACACGGCTGTGTGTTAGCGTGACAAACCACAGGGGAGAAGCAAAAAAAAAGCTCACATGCTGCAATCAGGTAAAATGTTAATTAAATTAAATGTCAGTCTGAACGTTGGCTGTGTTGCAAGACATGGGAACAGAAAATGTGTGCTTGACCAACTGTGCAGCACTGAGTAATGGGACAACAGTTTTTTTTTTTTTGCATGAAAATGTTCAATATTTGGCAGAAATGTTTCAGGCAATGAATCATGATGCTCTGTCTGGGCTGCTGGAGACACTTGGGCCTCTTTAAAAGCCCAGAAGACACAGTAATTCTGTTTTATCACACTGATATGTTTACTGAATGGGCTTGAATAGATGAAATGTGTTAAGATGTCAACCACAAAAAATGTCACTGTCTCTGTTTGGGGTCTCAGATGTAAATCCATTTATATGCTTTATTTTTATAAATAGTGATAAGTTTGCAGATGTCTTAATGCAGCAGATCACAAATGGTCAAAAAGGTGGATTCAGGTGTTTTATAACTTTTTATAAGCAGTCTAAGAGAAGATGAGATCTCTCCGGGGTCATATGCAGTTTTTGGGGTTTTAATAAGGTCACAATGAAAGAGAAAAAGTATTTAATGAGAAAGAAAAAACTGTTCCTGGCCAACAATCATGAGGTACTTTTTAGAGAGGACACCAGATGTCCGAGGGCACCGTCGACTGAATAGTAATTGAAGTGTTCCTGAGGGCTCAGAGCAAGGATAAGTCCATTAGTAGAAAACAAGGAAGTAAGGTCAAACAAAACACAAACAACTGTGTTTTTCTGCCACTGGATGCGCAGCGTCGGCGCTCCCACGTAATAATGTGCTGAGCAGGGCTGAGCTGCAACAATCACACACACACTGCAGAGATAAATTAACCTCAGCTCCGAACAAATAAACTCAAAACCCCCTTTCATCTCACTCTCCTCTCTCCAGACCACAGATTTATTTGAAATGATTGAAAGGATGCAGGTAAGATGATGCATTGATCTTTGTTTTTTTTGTTGTTTTGTTTTTTTTAATGTCTGGGCTTGCTGCTGTACTCACCAAGCAACTAACCAGTCAGTGTGTCTCTTTCTAATACTGCAGCACTTTGGCCCTTTTTTCTCGGCCGCAACACGTCTGCACACTCTGTACATGAGAAGGATACTGAGTCTGGTGGTTACAGGAAGGGGGGGTGGGGGGGGTAGGGGGGGGGGCTGTCAGAGTGTTATATGTGTGTGTCTCAGTGTTTTCTGGTGGCTGACAGCACAACGTTAAGCTTATTATCCCACCTCACAAACCGTCTCCTGGATTCTGAAGCCTCTTTTTTTTTTTTTTTTTTTTTGAAAAGATGTTTATTTTAATCACGCGCGTTCCGGCACCATTACAGGCGTCAGGAGTTTGATAAGCTTATCAAAACTCATAATGTTTTAATGCTTGTTTTGTTAGCACTTAGTGCATCGTTGAGTACATATTGTTTTTGTTTTTGTTTTTTTTAAAAAACTAATCATAATAGCTTTTAGTGGCCGTAAAATCCGTCACATCTGCAGTGTGTGTTTGCGTAACTGAATGTTTTGTAAGGATATATCCCTCCCATGCAGGACTCTGCTTCCACAGTATGCCCTATGATGTATTTTGCATTTCCTGACATCATGTAGACACTTTTACCTAGCTTATGGATTTTGCATCTCTTTCTGCTTCCTATCTCTTTTTTACACACACATTTACACACACACACACACACATAGCTCAGGTCCAAAGCGAGTTTCAGTGTCACTTAGCTCAGCATCTTTTTAATCCCTGGGTTCTCATTACAACACTTCTCCTGTGTGCTAACAGACTTTTTTTTTTTAGTCACTCCCAAATGCCTGCTCTTTAGCATCTGTTAATTGTTTTTTTAGGTCTCCTCTCTCTCTCCGTCTGTTTTAATGTATCTCTTTCTGTCTCTTTGCATTTGTTCCTCTCTGACTTTGCTTAGTTGCCTGCTGCATTTCTCTCGGAATAACTGTGTCGTTATGTAATAAGGTTGATAATTTTCTTCCAGTTTGTGTTATTGTAGTAAATTAAAACATGTTTATTACAATGCTTTATACTGATTTTTTTCTTCTTCTGTGCATCTAATTAACACGTATGTTGTATGTATGAGTGCTGTGATGCTGCTGCTGTGTTGCTGACTGAGCGTGACCCTTTTCTCTCTCTCTCTCTCTCTGTGGTTTTCTTATCTCCTCTTGTAGGGCAACAGAATGGATGAGCAGCGATGTACCTTTCCTCCCCCACTCAAGGTACAACTCTTCATGCAGGGACACAGTATTATTCACATGATGCGGCCATTGTCTCACAATAGCTCCATTACATCTTGCTCTGCCAGACAGGCTGATTGCTTCAGCAGCACACAGTAATATTCATATTGCAGTGAAATTCTCTCAAGCCCTGCCATCACTTTTATATCAGTTGGTTTGAATTAAAAAAAAATGCTGCATCCTCTGCTGCTTTGCTCTGCAGATGGAAACTGTGACTTATTAGTGACAAAGCATTTAACGGGAAATGATGCTGATGTAATACGGCGTTTTAGAGCATCGATGTGCAAAATAATGGAAATACTTTGATCAAACTATGCATTGATTCCTTTGCAGTTGCCAGACTGATTATCATTGCATAACAGTTATGCAATTACACTGAAACAGAGTTCCTTGGGATTACAGAGTTGGACAGTGTGGTTATTTTTATTCTTTGATTGGGGGAACAAAGCTTTTTTTCTCTCTCTCTATTTTTACAGACTGAGGAGGACTACATTCCTTACCCAAGTGTCCATGAGGTACGATGATGATGTGATACAGTAGCTATTTTCACAGTCAGCGTCCCTGTAATCATTCCAATTATTTTTGTCCCAAAGTATTGTCACAAACACACTACTCTGTTTCTCAGCTCTTGTTACTTTGCATCTTTGGACAGGTGTTGGGCAGGAAAAGCCCCTTTCCTCTCATCCTCCTGCCACAGTTTGGGGGTTACTGGATCGAAGGGACTAACCATGAGCTGAGTGACGCAGTGGACACGGAACAGCTGCAGCCTCTGTCCCCCAACACTCGAACCAAGCTGGAGTGCAACACAACAGCCATGATCTACCGGAAACACTTCCTGAGCAAGGTGAGCCACTCAGCTTCATCACTGATATTTTTATTTCCCGTCTTAAAAATTCAACCTCTTAGCTGAAATGAAAAAAGTATTTATGACAATATAGGAGAGTTAAAAAAGTTCCCTTTAATTGTTTCAGAACACAATTATTAAGATTAAACCAGACAAAACAGGCAAGACATAGAACATAAAACAATCATACAATGATATAGTACAGAAACTCTGATGTACATTCACACACACACAATCATTTATTAAACAAGTTCAGGCACTTAGTTTTGTGTTTCTTCTTCATGCATTCTGATTTTTTCAATGTACTTGTTAATTCATTCTTAACTTAGATGTAATTTGCTGCATACTTCCATTGATGCATGAGCAGGATTTCTAAAGCTATAATTTATTATCAAGACATTTATTATTTAAATGTATTGTTGCAAAGTTTCAAAGCAGAAAAAAGTATATTTAAAAGGTTTTTGTGCAAACTTAATGTAAATTTGCATCATCCTCACATTGAATTTCTGTTGACATTCTGCTAAATACAAATTCAGATTGGTGTGACGAAGTAGCACAGCTGTATTTCCCATCTGGTTGGTTTCCAGAAATTGCATGCAGCCTCTTTTTGTTTTGATCTGCAGTTTTCCTTCCATTGTTGCTTTAGTTAGACCTTTCTGACATCTTTGCAAAGCTTAAACATCTTCATCTTCTTCCCTACTTTTACTGTAATTTTTATGGTATTTATTTCATAGTTTTTCCCATTCTCAGTTATGTGAATAAATACATTGATAGAAACATTAAATAGTCACGATTTTTCAGCGACAGAGTTCTACAAATTTCTACATTATTTTACAGATGTGTTCTGCTGACGGAGTGATATCGCTGAAGTCAGAGTCATGAAGGGCGTCTTTGTAACGTCTTCCTTCCTCCTTAAATGAGCCTCATTACTCTCGGATGATATTTCACAATCGCTTTCACTTCTTGCTCATTACAGTAATGAAATGAATAAGCAATAAGCGAATCCCAGTTGAGTGAACGACTTACGCCGACCAGCCTCTCCGCTTGGCACCTCACACACTGTTGCTAATGAAGATGCATTAGACTTTGCCACCTGTTCTTGCACGAGCATAATATGAACAAATATGATCTGCATGCGGCAAAACGGCGACAGAGGACGTAAAGATTTTTTCAGATGGGAAAAGTATGGATGAATGGAGCGCATGCACATGTCTCATGAGCTCTGTTTATGACAATTACTAACGGCTGCCTCTGTGCACTGCACCCCCAGGAACACTTTAATTACTATTCAGTGGACAGCGCCCTCGGACATCTGGTGTTCTCTCTAAAGTACGATGTGATTGGTGACCAGGAACATCTCCGTCTAATGCTCAGGTGATGCTCATTTTGCACACATGATACAGCACTGTGTCGCTAAATCCGCAGGGAAAATTTAATCTTTAAATTTGTTTTCTGCACATCAGCATCTCTGTCCTGCACATCTGCAACTGAAGTGATGAATTTACAGGCTTAAACTAAACACAACCCAGTTTGATGATTTACAGGACATAAATGATAAGAGAATTCACTTCTCTTTGTTCCTAAAATGCTCTCAGTGTTGACTGAACAAACACAACCTGCCAGCATGGGTGTCATTGTAAGAGTCATAAAGCTGGAGAGAGTGTTAACAGCACTGTCATTCCCACCGCAGAGTAACAGATGGAGTATTTAGGCCAGCGAGTGGGTGAGGATAGAGAGAGGGAGGGAGAGAGTGAGAGAGGCGAGGGTGGGGAGGTTTGATGATGGTCCATACCGGATCATCTCTCTCCCATCTGATAGGTTCTGAGAAATGTTGCATCACAGCTTTGAAACCACGGTGATTGCTTTTATGACAGGAACAAGCTGAAAACCTACCATGATGTGATTCCCATCTCCTGTCTGACTGAGTTTCCCAACGTGGTCCAAATGGCCAAGGTAAGAGGAGGTGTTTCTGTGGTGCAGAGACGGATCTGCTGTGACCGTGTCCAACCACAATCTGACATTATGTCTCTCCATTTTTTTTTACTCCAAGCTCGTCTGTGAAGAGGTCAACGTGGACCGCTTCTTTCCCGTCCTTTATCCAAAAGTAAGAGCTGACTCATTCTGTGCAGCTGAAGCTGTTGTATGTGATCTTTTCAGTCACAAACATCTGATGATTTGAAGCTTTGGGTTGAAACATTTTACCTGTTTTGAAACAACATTCAGGTGCTCACAGGAAACACTGTCCAAGAGAACAGAAAGAATTAATTATGTACAAAAACCGTAAAAGATAAAAACTTGATCTGTTCATATCAGACTGCTGGAGCCACAGAAAACCTTCAGACAAACTTCTGAATACATATTTGCACAAGACATAAATTGTGAATCACTTACATTGGTGGAACATAAGATTTCTCAAACAGGAAACATGATTTCAGCATACAAAATCAGTCTTAACAATCATAAGAGCACCTTTTTTATGTTTTAAGACAGACATGAAATCTGTGAGCTTCTTTAATGTTTCTGTATATTCATATGTTTTTTTTATTTTGCAGGCTTCAAGATTAATCGTAACCTTTGATGAACATGTGATAAGCAACAATTTCAAGTTTGGGGTCATTTATCAAAAGTTTGGACAGGTGAGCATCGAAGCCTGGTTCTGTGAAATTGATGCATTCTTTATATTCATTCTCTTTAGTCTTTGAACAATGAGACAGAACAGGATATTTATTATAATTTCTTATTTCCTCGAGGAAGCTGATTACGCTCAGTTGTCCTCAGACTTAATTACAGCGTTCAGTCCAGCCCTGTCAATGTGGCCGTCTTCAACACTCCCTCTCATTTTCTGAGGCAATCACAGCCCTCTTGTTTACTATGTCGGGGCCAGAGGAGCTAATGAATGCTTTGCCGAGGGCACTTGTACCTTCAAATGGAGACATCAGTGTGTAGAGATCTGGCTCTACCAATCTCTAAAAGCCTGCAGTGGTTTATGTATATTGTAAATGAGACAGGGACCATCTCAAGAAGGCAGTAAGGACCCTCTGCTGACCCTGCAGGATGCTTTTTTTATTCAGGAGCTGTGCTAAGTGAAAGGCGTTTTGCATATGGAAAAGAAATCAGAAATGCTTATTAAGCTTCCTGTCAGGCTTTGTTTCTGTGTGTTTGTGTTTAAGTGGACTTTTGTGTAACATCACCGCTGCAGTTGGTGATAAGAGACAATCATCAGTCCATCATTGTGGATCATTACTGCAGCCTTTCCCGCAACCCATCTCTGAACTGCTGTTCCACCCAACAGTGTGAATGATTGAAGGATCTCTGTAATCTCACATGCAAATGAGTTGTGTTCAAACACTGAGAGCCAAACACACACTCGATACTCTTTCGCTTTCTTGCATCCAGTTAACAACCCTAATGATCTGTTGCACTAAAAACACACCTTACATAAATGATTATTTCACTCTGTTGGCACTCCAGTATGCAAATGTTACCTCTTGTGATCAATTATCTTTTTGTTCTCGCTGCTTGTTTATTTGTGATGCGTTCATAAGGGCAATTATTAGACATTTAAGCTGCAGTGAAGAGCGCACAGCCTAATATCTGCAAATCATTCTCAGCATTTTTTTACTTAAAGCTGCTGAAAGCCTTGATGCTTATGAGTTTTTTTTTTTTTTCCTGGTGTCAGACATCAGAGGAGGAGCTGTTCGGTAACAGCGATGAGAGTCCTGCATTTGTTGAATTCCTCGAGTTTCTAGGAGACAAAATCGAGCTGCACAACTTTAAAGGGTGAGCATCCAAGTGCACTAAATATACTTCACCACGAGTTTCATAACATGATGCCAACTGCAATTTACATTATATTAGGCTTGCTACAGGATTGATGGTCATGCCACTGCAGAGATGGGGGCGAATATCTTGTTAGACATGGTTTCTGTGTGCTTGCAGCTTCCGCGGAGGGTTGGACGTGACTCATGGGCAGACTGGCTCTGAATCTGTCTACTGCAACTACCGCAACAAAGAGGTCATGTTCCATGTGTCCACAAAGCTGCCTTACACAGAAGGGGACACCCAGCAGGTACTGTAATGCAACACCAGACAAACACACCTTTTATGAATCACCACAAGCGGTCGGACAGGTTCCCTCTGGATATTGTGGAAGCATATTTTGCATCTGCCTCCCTGTTTTGCAGCATATATTTTCAGAGGAAAAAAAAACAAACTCTGGAAGTAAACATGAATCACTTTAAATTCATGCCTTGGCGTCTGCATATGTGAGCAATGGTCTTTCTTTCACTGTGAATTAATGCTGGGCTGTGCCGCTTTGATTAATTAGCAAAGGCTCACGCACAATTTGTTATCACAGTTTGTGCAAACACGAGGGAGGCGACGTCTGTATGTTCAGTTTTCCCAGCCAAGGGTGTTAAATTTATAGGATCCTGTGAGCCAACTGGTGCTTCTTTAGGCTTTAATCTGGGGAAACAGCACCTCCCGGTGGTGTTTTACAAACAAACATGCTTTTAATCGTGGGACAGGGAGAGAGAGGATGGATTTACTGCACAAATCAGGGCTTTATTGTACATTTTTAAGAGGAATTGTCTTCTTATCATCTTAAATAAACGAAAACACTGTTTACTTAGTATCTCTACCCACACTGCCCAGCAGTAGTTTCACTCAGTTTAATAGCTGTTTTGAGTTTGAAAAACTTCTGATTCGCGAACTTTTGTGTTGCCATTTGTGCTAGAAGGGTTTCTTCCTTATAAATTTAATTCCAGGCAGTAATAATTTTTTTATTTAAGATCTTATGGTGCTACGTGGTTGCTGTGTTGCAGTTGCAGAGAAAGAGGCACATAGGAAACGACATTGTGGCGATCGTATTCCAAGAAGAAAACACCCCCTTTGTTCCAGACATGATTGCTTCCAACTTTCTTCACGCCTACGTTGTTGTCCAAGTGGTCAACCCCTGTTCTGACAACGTTCTCTACAGGGTAACACATTTCCCTCATTACATGCAAAGTGTTTCCTGTGATTAACACTTCGTTTAACTCCATCTTGCTCTTTATTTGTCAGGTGTCAGTGACAGCTCGGGATGATGTACCATTCTTTGGCCCAGCTCTCCCAAACCCTGCTGTCTTTAAAAAAGTAAGACAAAGCATAACTTCTTGACTTGAATACTGAGTCCTGGAGGTAAAACACTTTGCTCATGTCTAAGTTTTTTACATGATGATTAATATTATGTATCTGCTTCTCTCCTTCCAGGGTCCTGAATTCCATGAATTCCTATTTACTAAGCTCATAAATGCAGAGTATGCCTGCTACAAAGCTGAGAAATTTGCCAAATTAGAGGTGAGTTCATAAAAAGCAATTAAAGCATTTCTGTTATTTTGCATATCTGGTCATGCAATGCAAAATATCCTTTGTTTCTCTTTGTTTCATTTCTCTTTTCCTTTGTCTAAACTATAAGGAACGAACTCGGTCGGCCTTGTTAGAGACCCTTTATGAGGAGCTCCACGTGAACAGCCAAGCCATGATGGGTGTTGGCGGTGAAGATGACAAACTGGAAAACGGGAGCGGAGGAGGAGGGGGCTTCTTTGAGTCCTTCAAGGTAACTGGAGGGGCAGCAGCAGAGGCCGGAGCTTCAAAGTAAAAATGATGGAAAAAACATCTCAATAAGTAAATGAAAGAAAGGCCTTGATAAGCTAAAGCATGTTTGCATAGACAGAATCCTTTTTGATTATTTCGGTTTTAATTTTAAGATTTTAATTGTAGATTTTATTTGTGCTATCACTGTGATTAAAACTCAGTTAGTCTTGTTTAGACTTTTCTCTGTTAAAGACTTTGAAATTTCAAGAAGTACACTACTCTTCTTTCTTAAAGAGGATTAGAGAAGAAGATAGATATTACTCCAATGTGTGTTTGGTAAATATGTAGCTGGGGCCAGCAGCTAGCTTAGCTTAGCTTAGCCACACTGAACTCAAGACTGGAAACAGAGTGAAACTACTTGTCTGTCTCAGAGTTTCTTCAAGAAAAAACACATAAATCCTGAAATTTATATATATATTTTTAACACTTTTACTTTAGTATACACTGAACAAATTAAATTTCATATGTATATTAGCAAGCTGTAGTGGTGAAGCTACCTGGATTTTGTTACCGTCAGACATAAGGTTTTCGGTCTTTATGCTAAGCTAAGCTAACAGCTGCTGGCTGTAGCTCGAGTGATATCCATCTTCTTGTCAGATCTCAACGAGGAAGTAAACAAATGAATTTCTCAAAATGTCAACAACACCTCTCAGTGTCATTATAAGATTAGAAAGATTGTTATTACAGAGCAGGAACGATATAAAACTGACATCAACAGCAGTTACACGTATCAGTTTTTATACCAGCTGTTAGATGTTTCTGCTGCAGATGTAAAAAAAGGGTTTCTTCTCTCTGGCTCTGCTCAGGCTGTGGGCTGTAAGGGGTTTTATCAATCTAACTTAATCTCTATCTGTCTGACTGAAGAGAAGCTCTCCTGGTCAGTCCTGCTGGGACAAACCACTCTTTACTCCCCAGCTTTTCTTCATCATGCTTTCTAACTGTTTTTTGTGCCTCATGCTCCGGTGTTCAGTCGCTGGTTACTTGTGTTAAATGTTTCTATCATCTTTGTCATGATGCCAACTGAAATGTGCAGATTTCTTTTACCATCAGATGCCTCTTCACTCTGCTGCATGCCTGCAAAAAAGGTGCACTGGGCTTTAAACTTCTCCCGGTCAGACATCTGCGAGCCACTTGGCTCTTCTACTTCTTCTCTTCACCACCTTTATGCACATAATGACTCATCTGAAACTCCCCTCTGGACTCTAAAGCTTAGCAGTGTTCTCTGTCGCTTCCTTTCCTGTCAGGATTAGCATCAGGCCAGTGCTCTCTGGCAGTAGTGGTCAGTATTTAGGGACACCCCCGAGGCTCCTCTCGGCCAGTAACGTCATACAGCGATGCTGAGAGGTCACAGGGGTCACAGCGCCATCTGAATGTATCTCCTCCTCCTCCTCCTCCTCCTCCTCCTCGTCTCTCTCTCTGTAGCGAGTGATCCGCAGCAGGAGCCAGTCCATGGACGCCATGGGTCTTACTTTCAAGAAGCCACACACAGTGTCCTCTAGCCTCAGCAGCAGCTTTAACCACGACCCCGCAGACAGCCCCAAATTCCCAGGGATAGTAAGTACAGTACAGCCACTCCTCCTGATCTCGATCTCGAGTGAGGCGGGTCTCACTCCCTCTGCCCCCCCACCCACCACCACCAGCAGTCCTACTAAAGTTCATGTCCCTCTTCTACCCCTCACTTGCCTGCTACACTAACTTCTCACAGAGAGGGGCTGCACACTGGGATGAGTGGAGCATTTATACCTGGGTGTTAAACCTGGGCTCTCACGTTGCGATGGTTACACATTGTCTGCCACCGCTAGTGCATCGACCGGACACTTGAATAGACTTGAATGCTTCTGGGACACAAAGTGAAATTCTCCCCCCCCTCTGGTTAAAGCTGCTTGTAATACTGACAGTTTTTACCTGTGTTTTACTTATTTAAATCCCAGTGCATCTGCATTGTTATGCGCTCATATGAGTTCTGATAACTGTGGGTTGTTTGTCCTGTTTGTTGTGTGTGTGTTTGTGTGTGTGTGTGTTTGTGTGTGTGTGTGGATCTGTGGTTGATATTGTGGGTTATTCCTCATGTTGTGGGGACATAAAAACCATGTTGTGGGGACTTGCCATCTCTGGGGGAACAAAACCTAAAGTCTCCATGATGTGAATCAGTAAATCTTAGGGAGAAGACTTGGGTTGAGACTTTGGTTATGAAATTGGTGATTATGGTTATGGTTAAGATAAGTCCCCAAGAAATGAATGTGATGTCTTTTAAAGTTGTGTGTGTGTGTGCATGCGTGTGTGTGTGTTTGTGAGAGAGAGAGAGAGAGAGAGAGAACTTGTGTGTGCATGCCAGATAATTCTTATGAGTTTTTTCCAGTGATTGTTTATTTTTAAACTGTGATAATGAACAAATGGCTGTCAACAGGTAAAAAAACTCTTAATACACTTCTATATGATAAAAGTTGTTATGAAAACACTACAAAAAAAGTTAAAGTGGGGATTTTTATCCCTAAGTTTACAGAAAGACATGTTTTTTTAATATTAAATTGTTATTACAAGGTCTTAACTCAATAGTTATTATGCATATGGTCGCTTGTTTAATATTATATACAGTTTAGTTTGTGTAATTTGTGTATTTTAATGGAAATTCTCTAATTTATATGAAAGTAAAAGTCGTGATGAAGTTTCCTGCTTTAGGCACAGGACAAGAGCTTCATCATGTGTTTACAAGTTCTGGTTAACAGGCACCATTTTTACTGTGGATCACCTTCAAACTGAACTAACCTTTATTAATAACCAGCATTCTGTGTTAATGAACGTAACTCGAGCTTGCTTCTTGTCCATAACCCTGTCCTGATAAGAAACCTAACGTATAACATGCTGTTTGTCCTCCTCTGCTGTTTTTTTTATCTCTTCTTCATCCTCTCTCTCACAGGCTCACATAACTGGCTCATCACTTCTTTCTCCCATTCAGCTGCCTGTGTTGCACCCATGGAGCCAAAATGTCCTTCTTTGTACTCTCCAGTTAACACGTGCTTTGTATTTTGTTCGAAACAACATGACTTACTGCATGGAATCACATATATATTTGTATATATCTCATGTTTTTTTCTTCCCCCCACCCTTTTATCCTCCTCTTTCCTTTTGTCCTCTGTCCTCATAACATCTCTCTCTCTCTCTCTCTCTCTCTCTCTCTCTCTCTCTCTCTCTCTCTCTCTCCCCTCTTTCTGTGTGGCTCAGTCATTGCTTGTCCCAGGCAAAAGTCCCAGTAAATATGGACGTCGAGGCAGTGCCATAGGGATAGGAACAGTAGAAGAGGTTCATGTCTAATTCTAACTACTCTCTAACGACTCACCTTTCCTCTTTGCTCCTTTGTTTCGTCTGCATGGCTCCATTGCATCATGCCGAACACCTTTCTCTGTATGTTTTAGCGCTCTGTTTCCAACGTAGTGTGCAATGCAAGACGTAGGTTATTCTAAGAGAGAATCATCTCAATCTGCGACAAAAACAACAGCAGAAAAAGATATTCTCCTTCACATTTCTCATTTATTAACTTAAAATTTACACAGACTACCATTTCGAATCATTTAGAGTATTACTCATCATGGATCATTCATATATGAGAAGATAAGCAGCTCTGATATGAATGTGCCACATAGACAGTGAACAGTTGTGACAGCAGGACACTGTGGCTTCCTGCAGACTATTAATATAGATTTTCTTCTGTTCTTTCTCCCCTATCTGCTTTACTGCAGTATATGTTCACCTCCTTTAGTCCTTTCTGGCTTTCCTGTATTTTAATTCCAGTTGTTTAATTCTATATTTATTTTAAAAAAGATGAATATTAATGACTCCAAGGCCACCCTACAGAGGAATTATATATAAAAAAAGAATCCTCCTCCTGCTCTTTGAAGCCACATTGAATGAAAGGCTTTTTCAAGTTCTTATTTTGAGAGCCTTAAAAAGGGAGATGGGATGAACAAAGCGGTCGCTGAGAAAGCATATTTAGTGGTGGGCCCTGGAGCCTTTAAATCCATCTTTCATCTCCCGCCTTAGTGTGCTCTGCTCTGGCTGAAAGACTGGCACCAGGGCTTGACATTAAGCCACTAAGTGCATATTTTAGCTTCTCTTTCATCACTGCAACAACTAGAAGGGAGCAATGTTACTGTTCAGCCCGATCGTTCAGGATGGGTTTATGAAAAACGTTAAAGTCAAATTTGAAATGTTAAGTCAAAATAAGCATGATCTCCCCTCAGTAAGAATAAATGAATTGATAAGCTCGTGAGATTAAGTAATAAGGAGCGTTTTTTGACTGATACTGACCGTCTTTCCTCTCTCCCTGGCAGTCGTTAATAATCCCGGGGAAAAGTCCGACCAGGAAAAAGTCTGGTCCTTTCAGCTCCAGGAGAAGCAGTGCCATCGGTATCGAAAACATTCAAGAGGTCCAGGAGAAGAGGTGAGAAAAACCCCTTAACATTACTTCTTTATCTATTTAGTTTGTATCCACACACCATTTTATACCCTCTACCTTTGCTGTTATCCAAAACCTTATAATCAAAAATTAATCTTCATAATTAACCCTGTTACTTGTTTATGGTGCATGCAGATTTGTTGACTTTGTTGATTTTGTCTATTTGCTTTTTTCCACATTTTGTACCACATTTCTTATGGAGCAGTAGAGAGAACTCTCCAAACACCCAGAAGACCCCTGACAGCGGTCACGTCTCTCAAGACCCCAAATCTGACAACTCGTCCAATCAGAGCTCCCCTGAGGTGCTCACAACCGCCAAGAACAGGTGTGTATAAAACACATGGATGCAGCCATGTCACGTAGATCGATCAAATGTATGTTTTCGTAACCGCAGGGCGATTCTCAGATGTGGCAGCATGTTGAATGACTGTGTCCTATACATAAGATAAAATCAGGTTTGGCTGTGATGGAGAGTGGTTAACCCAGGGTGTAGTTCTTATCTCGGTGGCAGGGCCCCGTCCATCCCTGAGGGTCAAGACCTCTCCCGCTCCTCCTCCAATGCTAGCAGCTTCGCCAGTGTGGTGGAGGAGAATGAGACAGAGGCCACAGAGGACTATGACACAGGCATGGTGAGTGCTACTTTCACCGTGTGTGTGAAAAAGAAAACAAGAAAAGTGCTTTTAAGTCATCAGCTTGTCTTAGAGTCTTATATATATGTATGTGTCGCTGTGTCTCTGCACAGGAGAGTTTGTCGTCTGCCGGGACGCCGCACAAGCGAGACTCTTTGACCTACAGCACCTGGCTGGAGGACAGCATCAGCAGCACCAGCGCCACCAGCCGGGGTAACTCCCCAGGTGAGCAACGAGGTGTTTGGGGAAACAGGTCCAGCAAATTTAAAAAATTATGCTACATTCAGTTCAAATAAGAGTTTAACAATCTTATAAGATTTTTTTAAACAAAAACAAACGGCTGCTGTGCTATTTTTTCTTTATTTGATTAGACTCACTTATCATTTTTGTAAATACCTCACAATAAGGGCAGAAAACACAGATGATCACTTATTTACTGATGCAAAACTAATGCACACCATGAGTCATGATGAGTAATGCTTGAATCAATGCAAAATGTATTATTAATTCCTTTTGCTTGTCATCAAAAAATACTTAAGGCCATACGAGTAAATGTGATTCGTTAATGCTTAACGGGTCATCAGCACATGAATGTTATCCCTCATGTACACAGTCGACATTGACAGGTCACCATGACATTAACAGGTTAATGGTCAGGCAGAGTGGCATCTGAGGCTGCTGCGTTTTCCTTATGAACTGTCCTTCAGTCAGTCACATGACCTGTAGGTTAGATGCCAAGAATATAAAATGCCGTCAACTTTTCCTTCAGGGCCCAGTAAACCTGAGCGAGGGAAGGGGACAGACATCCGTATCAAACTGGACGGACCACATGATCATCGGTCCTCATCAGTGAGTCGACCTCATCCTGCACTACACTGAAATCTCTTTTTTTTTTTTAAATTATCAGCTACTTTTATATCACCTTCATTTCCCTGAATGATTTTTTACTGCAATTTTTTAAAATTACTTTGTTAAATGAGTCGCTCCTGTTGTTCTCCTGTTTTTATTGCTGTTTGTGCATCTTTGCATGAAGAACTGTTAGCTCCGCCCACCTGGTTGTATCGTGGATGTACATCTTCAGGTTAGATTTCTTCTCTACCTTCTCATAATCTCTCAGACCACAAATACAAGCAGTATATTCAGGTGCTTCCTGTGTACCTATTTCTCAAAATTACTTAGGAATAAACTAAACCAGGACATATTTTGTATAAATTTATTTTTAGTTATTAATATGATTAATGATGTAAATAAAATGCTATCTTTTGTAACTGAGAGTTTTGACCAGACGTCTCATTTATTCCCAAAGCATTCCCATAAGTCACAGTCCCTCTGAGAGATGAGACAAGTGCAGGCGTTCGCCATGACCAGTGATGAGGAGGAAGATGAGGAAGATGAGAGAGAGAAAAAGCAGGTGGAGCCTGGCCGGTCTGCTGCTCAGTGAGGGTCAGAGTGCATCATATCCAGAAGCCTGGAGGACGCTGGACAAGGATGACGCACAAAGAGGGACCAGCTTTTGCACAGTGTTGTTTCCTTTCACTCTTTTCTTTGCCTGTTCACACATCTGTTGCCTAGTTGTATGTTGTTTGTTTGTTCTTTTTTTACCGAACCTCTTGTTTTTAAGTGCACATTTTAATCTACGTCTTTAATAGTTTGATTCATAAAAACATAACTTTGTTTTTTTGTCTTGGTGGAGCCCAGGTCAGGGTAAAGGCAGCGCTGCTGTGCTCTTTAAAAGATTGTGACTTTTGCTGCAACATGGAGAAGATAGTTGCCTGGAAGGTTTTACCAAATCAACACAGGTTTCAGCTCAAAAATAATCTCCTAATGTATAAATAATACCAAATATTCAGCATCGAAGACAGATATTTTATGACAAAAATCTAATTTGATAGAGAAACGTTCTGTTGGATGTCGTTAAATGTGATTATTATTTAGGTAAAATCCAAACTGATGGGCTGTTTAGCTGCAGAAAAACAAACATACTCTGTCTTTTATCACCCAAATCTCCACAAGATCAGATTTCAAACTTCACACAAGTAACACTGAAGAGAGAAATGTATTGTAGATAACATGAAATGGCCTTAAAACTTCAACATGCAATTACTTTGTCCCTCAGATTTTTTTTTTTACCTCATGTTTTGACTCATGTGGTCTGCAGCCAATACTGGGATTACAGTATTATATTCATTGTAAAACTAACATATTGAGAATCATCTTTCAAGCACACTAATTTCTTTAAAAAAAACTGCTGGTACAATGCATTTATACTTCAGCCCTGTCTGTATATGCTCGTGTTTGGATGTGTGTCAATGACTGATTTAACTGCTTTGTCTGTCTTGTCTGTCGGTGAGGAGACGAGTCTCCACGTTATGTTCAGAGTTTCTTTTTTCTCTGATGTACGTTTTTTATTTATGGATTTGGTTCTGGGTGAAGTGGCATTTATGGCGTGCATCTGTTCTACTGTACCTCTATGGTGACTACATTCTGCATCATGTCACCTGGTTAAAACTGTATGTGTTGCTTTGGAGTAAATTATAATGTTGTCACCTGTAAAACTCTGTTTCAAGGGTTAGATCTCTTCAGTGCAGTAAATTTGCAGAGCAATTATGATAAAAAAAAGTAAATATTTATTGCTTTGAAAGTATGAAAATAACCCTTAAAAGAACTACTGATTTTGTAAATAGATATTTAGTTGGAGTACATAGTGTATAATGTATAGGCTTTTGATTTTAACTGACGCTGACCGACACTTCGAAATTACTGCCAAGAATACAATGTATTGTTTTAAATCACACACTTACTTTCTGAATATTATTTTAAGAGGAGTTTTGTAGAAGAAAGTTATTTTAAAAAAATATAAAAAATAATGTTGTGTAAAAGGGAAATCTCACAGTACATCCTGCTGATCATTTCAGTTGCCTTATCATCACACAATGGTGGTGTAAGTAGAGATAGAAAAGCAAACAGTTAACAGGCAGCAGGATTTACAATGAAATGAATGTTTTGTCGTTGTTGTTGTTGTTGTTTTTATTGTAAATAAAAGCTCTGAGATCTTTACAGTCTCTAACACTCTTTTGCCCTGCATCACCTTGCTTAATGACTTTAATTTATTTCCGTCTTTCTTCAGAAGAGTGAAATATTCTCACTGTCACATGGTGAACATCTCCTGCGGTGAAATGCCTACAAACTGTAGATGCTCCACTTCCTGTCGTCTTAATGAAAGCTAAGAAAGAAAAGCGCATGAATAAATGATTTGAAGTGGCTGCCCACAAGTGTCTGAAACTGGAGCGATCTAAAAGTGGAGGCTTCCCTGGCTGTGTAACTGTGTCACATGAGAGAAAGAAACATATTCAGTCTTAATGAATCAAAATGAAATAAAACTGAATCATGGCTGACGTGGGTTTTCCACATGTATCTCCTCACAACACAATAATGGGCAGATAGTAACATAGTATGTAGCCCCTTATAGCTCGGTAAGGAACTACGCTCAAAAATTTGACATGGAATTAAAAAATCAATGTAAAGTGTCCTAATTTCTCTGAAATTTTCTATCTTTATACCAAATGCTGAATTATATGCAAAGCTATTCATGCTGCAAGTAAAATGAAAAAGGTCAGTGTGTGTGAAGGTCGGTTTTTGCGTGTAACAACAGCAGTAGCTTCCAGTTCTGTGAGGAGGTGTATTTTAACTCCACTGCTAAGTTTTTATCAGCCGACCAGCAGATATTTAAAACAGAGTCAAAATCACTGCACTTGCCCTGAATGTTAAATTGATAATACTGGTACCACAATGACAGCTATAATTTGGGAAATTTAGTGATATAAACATAATATTCAACATTAAATGTAACAGTTACAGTTATTTTTCCTCAAGATAATTGGTTCAAATTCTTAGAACGTCATTGATGATTGGATGTGAGAACATGTCCCTACCTTCACAATGTTGCACTAATAATCTCAAATTATTAGTGCAACATGTTAACACGAGAAAACCTTTGTCTGGTTTGTACCCCCGCACATAATCGTTATGTTTGTTTACGCCAACGGAAACACTCATCAGACTCAACAATTGGCTCGTGCCACCATTCAGTTTACTTCCTATATATATCACTCAGTTTTCATTCAGTAGCAGGAGGACAGAGGAGCAGCGTGAAGGCCAAAATCCTCAATCAGAGTGGCAAAAGTAAGGACGTTAATGTCTTTCACTAAGTTCATTCATCTGCCACAGTCAGCAGTCTCTGATCGTCTCACCCAAACCAGTTGCATTGTCCCGTTTCTTTGTTTCACACCACTCAGCTGTTTGACTGAAGCCGCTCAGCTTTCTACACACTGGCAGACAAAATCTGCGCTGGATCTACAGGACTGACCAACTTGTGCCGTGAGTACAATTAATTTTCCATTTCTTTTTTGTTTTTTGAGAGCTTCTGTTAAGCCAAAATTGTTCCTAATTTCACCCGGGTTGAAACAAGAATCGAACTGAACTAAACCGCGTTTTTCATTAGAACATTTGAAAAATGGAACTTGAGAAAAGAGACTAGAGGAAAAGTCTTTGTTGAATTTTGAGTTTGGTTTGTGGCCTTTTGTCTTTTTGTCACTGTGGCTCCATCTTTCACTTTCTGTCATGGACCGTCACTGCTAACTCTGTAACTCCTGTGCTCTCAAGCAACCTGGTGACGTCACAGGCTACAGTGGTGAAAGATGGCGGCGTCCGTGCTAGGAAATACATAAGGGAACATTGTTTTTTTCTTGTGTATGTGTACATTTTTAATCAATGTCTGGTCATTGTTGAAAAGAGTGGACTTTGATTTAGCACATGAATGAACTTGATTCACTGCCTCATTTCCACTTTGAAGCATTGAGTGTGGTTATGTTCTGACCTGCCTGCATGAGAGCAAGAAGGCACTTACTGCGCTTGGGTGGCAGTGTGAACCGAGCACCAGCGTTTGGCCATGTCTGGGGCGAGTTGCCGACGGCTCCGAGGGTGCGAGGGCCCGTCCAACGCTGCTTGCAGCTTTAATTATTATTATCAATATTATTAATAGTAGTAGTAGCAGTAGTAAGTCGTAAGTCGTAGTAGCAGTAGTAGTAGTAAGTCGTAGAAGTAGTAGTAGTAGTAAGTAGTAACAGTAGAAGTAGTTAGTAGTAGTAGTAGTAGTAGTAGAAGTAGTAAGAGTAGTAAGTCGTAGAAGTAGTAGTAGTAGTAGTAATAAGTCGTAGAAGTAGTAGTAGTAGTAAGTCGTAGAAGTAGTAGTAGTAGTAGTAAGTAGTCGTAGTAGTAGTAGTATTATCAGAAGTAGTAAGTCGTAGAAGTCGTAGAAGTAGTAGTAGTAGTAAGTAGTATTCGATTCTTCCTCCAAGCTTACACATGGCTGGTCAGGCGGAACCTTTTTGTGTTCTAAGAAACAGGAAACGCATAGAATTTGTGAGGCACAAGTCGGAAGTGATCTTCGGAAGTCACATTGAAGAAGAAATTCCCGGTCATTGAAATATTAGGTAACGTAGCACTGTTCAAATCAAGCTTATGAGTTGTGGCAATTTTGTCTGTTTGTGGCAGAAATTTTATCCATGTATTTTTTTTGGTGACAACTCGCGACATTTACATCAGAGGCGACGCTAAATTGCTAGCTAACATTAGCATCAGCAAGCATCAACCTATGTACCACTGTGTGCCTGCATGGGCACCGCACCGGTAACTGAAACTAGCTTGAATTGTATTTAGATTTTGTATCGTTTCTCTTGCATTCACTTGCTAAAGTCAGTGCATTTTAATGTTGTAAATAATGTTCAGGACACCAGTTTCTGTCTTGACCACCAACCGGCTAACCTTAACTTAAGGTTTTGACGTGCAGTTACAACTGATAACAGCCTTCTGTCAGTTGACTCTTCATCGCATTTTATTTTATTTTATTTTATTTTTGCTTAGAAAGATTTGGAGAAGAGCTTTATTTAACACACAATTCTTTTTGCCCACAGGACAAGGGACCACTCAACCCATTCCTGATGACTTTATTTAGATCATACACGGAGTATTAACAATGTTTACTTCAAAGATTGTCCCTCGTCTAGGTCTCTTACGTAGAGCTTCATGTAAGTATGCACAGATACCTATTTTTCTATTTAACTATAAAATTTCAACCTAAGATAAAATACTGTTTAAGTAAAGTCACTCTAGATGACATATTTTGTTTTCCTTTATTACTAGGTGCTCTTCAAGCCCATGGAGAAATTGTAAATGGATTTGTACAGCCGGCTCTTCCTGTGTGCAGCTCTCCGCTAACACAGAAACTGAGAAACTTCACAACAGCAGCAGACAACACATCTCCTCCTCGATGGGTCCAGCTTGAGCCAGAGCTGGATGAAGCTCTTGTGCCACGTAAACTGTCAGTAAGTCCTCTGGAGAGCTGGCTCTCCCTGCGCTACTCCCTTCCTCCCCTGCTGGAGTCTGCTCAGCCACAAGAGGACATAGGGTTTCTGGAGGAGAAGATGCTGCCACCAATCTCTGTCCCTGTTATGGAAGATGGAAAGGGTTCAGTAAAACCTCTTAGATGTAAGAATGTTCTCGAGATCCGACGGCGGATGATAAATCGTCATAAATACAAGAAGCTGCTCAAACGGACTAAATTTTTGAGGAGGAGAGTGCTGGAGGGCAGGGGGAGAAAGAAGCAGGTCAGTTTCCTTCTTTTGAAGAATTGTGTTTTTCAAATAAGGATCCTGTTATACTGATGACATAGTTTGTTTCTTTCTGTTTTGGTGAATGTTCGATAGTTTTAAAGGAAAGACGATATCTAATTCGGATTGTTTTACTCAGTGCAGTTTATTATTATATTTGTTGTGTATTCCTAGTTACAGGATCTTTAGTAAACTGTATTGAGTGTGTTTATTTTATCTAAAATTGTGGATGCCTGATGTGCTTCAACTGCAACATAATTATTCTAAACTAGCTAAGTATATAATTAACTTTACACACTGACCCTGCTAACTGTGTGTTTGTCCTGAGCAGAAACGATTTGAGGAGGATCTGAAGAGGATTTGGACAAGAGCAGGACTGAAGAAGGCTCCAGAGGGATGGACTACTCCAAAGATCTTTATTAAACAGCATGGAAACAAAAGCGACTGAGAAAGACTGATAGTGACACACTGGCATGTTTCTGCATTTCAACTTCAGACACTGCAGTTTAAACACTCTGCCAGATTTCTCTACTTTGAAGCTTTGTTGGAGTATGTTTCCATTAAATAAAAGGAAATAATAAAAGAGGAAATATGTCTTATGTGTGTACTATTATTTTTATCAAAGTGTACATAATAAAGATCTTTCTCTGTTAAATCCGAGACGTAGTGTGCAGCTTTCATTTTATATTTCTTACTGTAGGGGGCAGTATTATGCAAAAAAAGATATGCATTTACCCTGGAAATTCCACTGGCAGGTTTATGGTTTGTTGGGGTTTATTTGGTGAAGTAATCTTTATTTTTTTAAAAAGGTAAAACTAAATAAGCAAAATGAAATTTCAGATTACTATTTGACTTTTAAAAAAAAAAAAAAAAATCAGCAAACAAAACTTCTTAAAGGTACAGTGTGGTATTGGAGTATTTAGCGACATCTAGTGGCATGAGTTTAGACTGCAGGTCTCCCTTGATCAGATAAGTTACAAAAGCTACGGTGTCCTTCAAGGACAACCACTGTCTCAAGGCTTCATGTGTTGGACGATAAGATAACTTTTTTCCGAATGTGCACTTGTGCTCCTGAAGGACAACATGAACATGCAGAGAATTGATGGAGCACTGTGAAAAACTATGGGAAGCAAAGACCAGCAGGCGGCACCCTATCCAGTTCTCATGTACCATGATGTAGATATAAAAGACTAATTCTAAGGTAATAAAAACAAAACAAATTTTATTTTCAAGAGATAACACTATAATTAAAACATACTTTGGAATATGTTATTCCATAACTACAAAGTCCATTTTGCTAAATGACAATAATTTTTACACACTGTACCTTTTAGCAATGTAACCAAAATACCTTTTTCCCCCAGTAACCATCCTTTTTAAGAAAATAAGACATGGATTTGTAATCATTTCCTCATGTTAAAATGTCCTCATAATATGCATTTCTTTTTCAACAAAATAATTATTGATATATTCACATATGTAACTGAATAATTTCATGTTTAAAAGCATATTTTTCTTTTTTCTTTCCTCTCATGTAAAGGGGTTTTATCCTCCATGTTTTTTTTTCCTATTATGTAACTTTTATGTATATAAATAACCCCTTAACTTTCATAACATTATTAAATACACATATATTTCGGGGGCATTGCAGCACCAAAGCAGTACAGTGTTGGGTTTCATCGGCGGGTGGAGGCGGGGCATGTGGAGGCTCCAGCCCGCAGGAACACAACAAAGCTCAGCTGAGCTGCTGCTCGGTGAACTTGAAGCGTTCTTTTGTTTCATCCATTGATGCGCACACCACCTCTGCCAGACTTTTACCTCCGCTGCCAGCACTGTGAAAAAAGATGCACCTCGATATGACTCTCCTTCAGAGTAAGTTCCTCCGGCTGCTTTTGAAAGAGAAAAATAACTTTTAGAAAACTTTCTTTTTGCCATAATTGGATCCAGGTTTGAATAACCCGTCTGGAACAAAAGCCCTAAACTTTTCAGGTCTGGTCTGCACCGCTGCACCGCTAAAGATCTTCTTTTAAACTACATGTTTGGTTTTTTCATCCTCAAATTGTGTTTGCAGTGTTATCTACAGCCCTTAATTTAACCCAACAACAGCCTACCTTATAAGTATTTTTACTGATTTTAGCAGTTGTTAAAGTCAGTCACTTTTTCATTTTTTTTCTTCGTGTAGTTGATAATTAACGTGTCTATTTGCGCAGACATATTATTAACAAACCACGTGTGAACCTTTTCTTATTTTTTACTATTTTAGTGGCACTAAAAGCTAAGAATATTGAGGTTTTAATAAGATGAAAAAAGTTGTTTATTTTATGCATATTTGCATAAGCATATTTCTTTATGCATATTTCTTTATTTACATATTTCAGTTCGCATATTGTAAGATTTTTTGCTGTATTTTTATTTACTTTATATGCTTTATCTCACATTTCTCATCTCCTGCGTGAGTTGTTTTTCCTGCGTGAGTGGTATGACTCAAGATTAAAAGTATTGTTTCTTCTATCGACATTCCTTTATTTTGAAATATGCTCCCAAAAATAAAGTGCGTCAACGTTTATGGATTTGTATGAAAGTGAAACGTAGCAAACAGTGAGGCTGCATGGCTTTGACGAGCCTCGGTCTGTTGATATTGTGTGTATGTGGGATTTTTTTTTTCTTTATGGCTTTGGCCCAATGTGTTTCTAGTTAACTGCGGTCTGAGTTTCGGAGTCAGCACAATTCAGCAGCCAGTCATTATATGTGTCAGTAATGAGTGTTTCACCACGAGTGGGCTGCTTTGAGTCTTTGAGGAGGGGGGATTACCGCCCCAGCCTGTTTATGATGCGTCTATCTAAATTCAGGGCCACAGACAACAAGGCAAGGAAAAGATTAGAATTGCTGTTTTGAGCAAAAAAGAGAGATTTTAAACATGTAGCTACTCATTCAAGGCATAAGAAGACAATGTCACAGTAGGCAAACATCTTTTGTTTTCTGCACAGCCCGATTAGGTAATCCGCTTTGAACAGTACAAGGTGCCCACACACTGAGATGATTGCCCCAGTATATTGTATTTCACATTTAGGTATTATTGTACATACATAAAACGTTAACATAAAGATCCTGTAGGTAAACATCACCAGATCCTGCACAAGTTGAGCTCTTCCATTAAGTACATGTATGGAAATATAAGGAGTAACAATGAATTCTTATCAAAAACATAAATCCATTGAAAGCAAAACACATTAAAAAACTTATTAAACAAGTTTTTAACTCACAAGAATTGCTTTGTAATGTTAGCCTATGATCTGTTATTTTTGAGACAAACACAATGTAAAATGCATGCAGTGACTAAAACTACCGGAAAAATCTTGGCTGACATTTAATGTACACCTGAGTGTTTCCACAGGAGAGTCAATGGGCTCCGCAGGTCTGTGAATGCGTCTTTGTATGTTTAGCTGAGTCTGCAGCTGGACACGTTTGTTAGATTGATCTCCATCCTGTGATGGGGTTGTGAGTAAACTTCATACACCCACAGTATCCATGAATCACAGGCATAATGCTGAGTAAATACACGCTTGTTGTTTGAGTAGAACATATATATCTTGTTTTTTTCGTTTCGTTCTGTTAAGTGATTCTTCGTGTGACTCCAGGAGGTTACGAATAACAACAGTGAATTTGCAGGTCATTTGGTAAATGCCTGTTATTATAGCTGGCAACTTAACAGCACATTGTTAAACCTTTAGTGTTAAACCAGCCCTGTGAGTCACCAGCCTGTGTGTGTCTGGTGGAGAGATGAGAGAAAATTACAGAGGCTGAGACACTTTATTTTACCTTCTGCATGAAAGTTTATACCCTTCAATAGAAAACCCACCAAAGTTTTCCAGCATGAGGTCTCCTGTCTGATGCCAGTGTGTGTGCTGAAATCATTTAACTCTGCTTGAGGTAATAGTATCAAATACCGGTCCAGACTTATAGAATCACTACTTGTGCTTCAGGGTTCAAATCACGGCATAAAAGCACAGTAGCAGCGCTGTGGTCAAGTATTGTTTTGATGTGGTGTAATGAACACTCTTCACGTGACTGTACCTGAGCCCACATATGAGGTGAATCAACCACAGGCTGCCATCAAGAGCAAAACATCTGGATGGTGAAGAAACTGGATTAAGTGCAATGTACTAAAGGTTGTTAGACCTTCACTGAGTGGGTAAAAATGCATTACTGCTTTAAGAAGTGTTCAGACCTTTAGCTTGAGAAAAAAAACAGCAGTCCCGCATTTAAAAAAGGGCCAATAAAATGCCATTAACGGTACGAGTATTTTCAGCAAAATGTACTAAAAGTATCAAAAATAAGACTTTATCTTTCCAAAAATGTTACCTGTTTGTCGCACTATTATATATATATATATATGTATTTAACCTTGTAGATATCACAGAGACATTCAAGTTTAAGTAGTATATTCTAGTTTAGCTGCTCAATTTAACCAACTGTTTTGTTATGTAGATTTTTCTATTACAATATGTCATATTTTATGCTTAAGTAAAATCTTCATCTGCAAATTCTGTCATGAATTAAAACGGTAAAATGTTTCCTCGTTCAGTGATTTTCAGATTTAAAACTTCTCCATCTGTCACTTGCGTGGACTAAAGATCCATCGACTGCCTACAGACTGTGTAGGCAGTCGATGGTTTGACCAGAGTCGAGTCTCTTTATTGCCTCACTGCTTTCTATATTTTGACACTTTTGTACCATACGAGCCTGTGTGTACAGTCTGAGATCCCGAGGCAGAGATCTTTTAACTGTTCCAGCATCAAACTCTGGAGGTCGGAGAGTTTACAGTCAGAGTCTCAGTCCTCTGGAACAACCTGCCGGAGGAAATTAGATCAGATGAGCCTCAACATCTTTGAAATCTCTTCTTTAAAAATGTGTTTTATTAGAGAGCCTATCCTGATTTTACTTGAGTTTGTTTCATATTTCACTTAAACTTTACACTTTACATTACTTGAATAGGTTTTTGTCTCCTTTACCTTCAAATCTAATGACTTTATAAGTTGTTTATTCTAATTTTCTTTCATGTGTAAAACAGGTTATAACTCATCTTTTAAATTTGCTGATGCAGATTGAAATTGTCAACAAGAATGACCTACTCTGTTTATATACATATCCCTTCATGTTCCCAATGTATCTACAAATGAGACCACAGTGACGTCTCTGCACTATGTCTCTGTAACTCACAGTACCCATTACAGTACAGTAAACATACACAGGTGTTTGGTTTTGACAGCAGACAGTGTGACTGAAAGCGGTGCAGCAGCCTGGTTCTTCATCCCCTCAGGATCACGGCCTTGCAACAAGCCAGCAAGCCACCAGGATGAATAGAGGCTCTGTATGCTTTGGCTGTATGCGTCTCTGCTGGCCTTTCAGTAAACACACGTCAAAATAGCCCTGAAGGGAAAAGTGCATGAGGAATAGCAAATGTGCTGTAGGAAAATTTCCTATCTTACAGAGAAAAAACACAAACAACCAAATATATATCCAGAGAATATAGTTAATATCAGGTTTACGCTGTTCTGCTGTTATCTTCCTGTGTGGAATTTTTGCTGTTTTAAAATCTTACTTTTTTTTTTTTTAAACCATGTCCCTGTTTCTTCAGTTTTCCGTTATAATTTTAAAAGCGGCCTCTCACTGAACCCACATCTGCTCCAGTGCTGAAATCTATCACTGCTGGGTCAGTCCAGGTCGAGCTGTAACTCTCAAGCCGCTTCGACATCATACTCAGTCTTAGTATGAATATTTATCAGGACTAAATTATTTAACAAGTTGATATCTGCAATATAACAGCATGTATAAGTTCCTCAGGACATAAATCTGATTACTTGTGGTTTTGTGTGTGTGTGTTTCAGTTCTTGCTGTGCTCTTCCTGCCAGGAGGTAAGACATTTTTTTTTCTTTGTTTACTGAAGCTGAATGTATAGCAGCTTCTCTTTCTGATCGTCTGAGCCTGTTTGTTGTTTCTTTTTTTCCCCTTGCATCAGCATGGAGTCAGAGCAGCAGCAGCAGCAGCAACAGGCTCGGTGTGGTGGTGGAGGCCAAGAACATCACCCTCCCTGAAGGGTCAAAGGCCGTTCTGCCCTGCCACAGCCCCCGCATGGTGTGGACCCGCGACAGGCTGAGGGACCGTCAGAGGGTGGTGCACTGGGACTTGGTCCGCAGCAGCCCTGAGTATTCGGTGGAGCGAGTCCTGGACATGTCCCCCGGAGCCCGGCTGAGGGTCTACAACAGTTTCAACAAGGGACGCATTTCCATCTCAGACTCTGCATTCAATGATGGAAACTTCTCTCTCATCATCAACAGTGAGACTCTCCTGCATTTTACAGTGGCACCAAAAACATTTCACTCTTTCATTTATACTTTTATCTCATGATTGTTTTGGGTGTTTTATCTTTCCAGATGTGGCCACAAGCGACAAAGGAGTTTACACTTGTAACCTGCACCATCACTACTGCCAGATTCATCAGTCCATTGAGTTCCAGCTCAATGTCACCAAGTCCAGTAAGGCCTTTTTTTTGTGAAACTAAGTGAAAGTTTTTAATAGAAGCAGAGCTCAACCTCTCTAACCACACAGTGATGTGATACTGTGATACATGAAACAGAATAAATAATAATTTATTTCACTTTCATTCCTTTCCAGATCGGAAAGAGAAACGTTACTGGGATGGAAAGAAGACTGTGTTGGTCGTCCTGGTTGGCACCACCGTGGTGTTGCCCTGCGTGAACCGGCGCTCCCTGTGGAGAGAGGGCCTCCAGGAGGACCAGCAGCAGGTGGCACACTGGGACTTCCAGGCCCCTGGGGTGCGTCCGGATCGGGCTGACCGCCTGGTGGACCTCTACGCCTCCGGAGAGCGCCGGGACTATGGACCACTGTTTGCCCTGAGCAAGATGAGTGTGGAGGAGAACGCTTTTACTTTAGGGGACTTTTCACTGACCATTTCTGACCTGAGACCTGCTGACAAAGGCCTGTACTCCTGTCACCTGCATCACCACTACTGCGGCCTGCAGGAGAGACGCATCTTCAGGCTCACTGTGGGACCTCCACCTCCATCTGCCCCCTCCTCAGCACCGAGGGTCTTCCAGAATGAGGAACCAGAACAAAGTAAGCCACTCCAATTTCCAAAAAACAACAAAGAGAGTATCACTTTAACCTTGTTTTTCAAGATGCTAGCAACGGTAAATGTTTTTTCCCCAAATGCTTTCTTGGTTAAATTGTAGTGACAACACCGCTCCTGGGTTTTTTGTTATATTTATAGGCATAGTTGGTCAGTTGAATCAGTCCTTCCTCTTGCCAATTCTCTCCTCAGTCCTCTCTGTTTTTCTGTTCGAGCTGAAAGGGAGGGAGGAGGTAAAAGGAATGTAGAAACGAGCCGAGGCAGCCAGAAAGAAAGAAAGACAGAAAGAAAGAAGGAAAACCAGATAAACATTTAGAAAGATAGAAAGAAAGTAAAATAGTTAAACAGAAAGAAAGACAGAAATAAAGAGAAAGAAAGACAAAGAAATGTTTGTTAGATTTACATGTCGCAAATTAAAAAGTATGTTTTGTGACGTCAGCTGTTTGCAGCCCTGGCATGAGAAGCTGTGTACAGTAAACAGCTTTAAATTGGCTGCAAAGGAAGTGGTCTTATTTTTCCGACTGACTGTTTTGGTTTACAGCTGGGCTCATTTTAACTGCGCCGAGCAGATGAGTGGGCTCCAAAAGCCAGTCGTTTTTGGGAGTGGAGGATCATATCCTGTGTTCTTTTCCCTCCATTTGACCCCATTTTCCAAAAGTCCCAACCATGTGTCTGGAATAGTTACAGTGTATCTCGATTTTTTTTTGTTTATCCTTCTCTTTCTCCCAGTCTGCTCTGTTTCTCTGCTGATGTGTATCAGCCTCTGGTCGAGGCGTGTTTGCCAGCAGTGAAAGGAAGTCTGATACATCTGTTAAACATCTGGGCCAGCTGTGACATGAAAGAGTAAAGTAAGGGGAGGGGATGAAGGTATGTGTTAGACTATAGATCCTCCTCCCCCTTTAAAGACTTGACAGCCTCGTTTATTGGCTCCATAAGTTATGTTCAGAAGAAATGCACACGTGGACAGATGCCATCCTGCCTGATTCTTTTTTTTTTTTTTTTTTTTTTGATTAAAAGATAGGAAGAGCAAACGTCTGA
>JAQMCX010000002.1:21386125-21406476 GCA_029814765.1 Acanthurus leucopareius | reverse complement strand
CACCCCCATTCAAACCCTGCCACCCCACGTTTTTGGGCCCACTAATTTTTGTTCCGAATAAAGGCCCCCTTGGATTGTCGCCATCCGCCATTCTTCTTTTTTTTTTTTTTTTTTTTTTTTTTTGAGTAAACCTCATCTGGGAATTTACCTCTTCTTTACGCAACACTGCTCTTGGAGTCTGTCAGATTCAAACCAAGTTGTTTGTGCTCACACAGATGCCAGCAATCATCTGAAATTACACAACAGCCGAGCTTTTCATTCTAATGTTAAACTTGCTTTTGATAAAAACAAATAGAGCCTCATTTTCTTTACAATCATTAAAGAGGCATTTTATCGTAAACTGTCTGAAGTTCGACAGAAATCTTTATCTTCAAAAAACAAAGATGCTTTCTCTTAGTTCATTGACTTGCAAATGATGCACTCACAAAAAACAAACCAAAAAAAAACGCAGGGTAACCTCTGTGCAACGTACGTGAAATAGCCATCAAAACGTACTCACTTGTCAGATCTGCCAGGAAAATGGAAATGGGGCCACTGCGGGGACACGGCTGCAGCTCCGGCTGTGACAGCAGATGACCTTGGACGTGTCTCTGCTGTTTCATGCACATGAGATACATTCAGCAGTGACAGGTGATAATTGCAAACCAAGCTCCCACTTCGAAGGTGGGTAATTAAGTCAGAATAAAATTAATAAATCCTTTTTTTTTTTTTTGTATGATTGGATGGTTTTTGAAAGCCTGATCAGAGATGTTACATTGCATGTTTTCCTCATTAGTTCCTCAGTGGTGCCTAGTTTTACAAGTGTCCAACTAAGCTGCTTTAATGAGAGACCGCAGAGCAAAGCTATATTTAAGAGAAATATTCGAGAGGAAAAGACTTGATGTCTTTTACGATCCATTTTCCCTGTGATCTGGCTTCTGTGATCAGCCTGCATTTGAATTTAGGCAGAAATTGAAAGAGTTTAATAACAACATGTATTTTTTTTTTTTTTTTTTTTTTACTCTTCAGCAGCTCTGTGAATATGAATCTGGAGAAGAAATATCAGTGCAGATACTGTGTCATACTTTTATAATAGAAATAGGACAGTTTGTAGTTGTTATGTTCCTGCATCTCCAAGGCCAGTATGTATTTTTACACTTGTCTTTATTAATAATTATGGTCAGCTATTTACAAAGTGTACACCACCAGTCTGGGTCACTGTAAGACTGGGAGCTGCCTGCAGTCACATGTATTTAGACGGGCCTGTCGCACTGATGAGCTCTGCTGACGGTCTCATAGATTAATTTTCCGTTCGTGCAGAAACTAGACTTCAGTGTTTGTGAGGAGACGCGAAAAAGCCTGAATGGAAAACTAATAGAGACATGCAGACAGACCACATTACAGAATTGGTCTCTCTCTTTCCTCACACTTCTCCTCCTCTTTCTTTTTCTTTTTTTTTTTCGGTCAGCCTATGTTTTTTCTGAGGAGAAAAAAAAATAACAGCTGCATGACATCAGGTCTGGAAGTCATTACTGCCAAACAGCATTTTGACAATTAACTCCTGCTCTCCCTCCTTCTGTCTCTGGCTTTTTTCAAACAAATAAAATGTATTTATGTCTATATTTTTCTGTATTTGTAAATGCAAAGATGTTTTTTTTATCTTAACTGTTCAATAAGTTTGTCCATTGATCAAATATTTCAGTTACACTAAGACAAAACATCCCATTGTTGATTTATTTGAAAGCACATTAAGCTCTCGTCACAATTATCATGTGGAACGTTTAAAATTTCTTCATTAGAGTTGAGATTTGAGTTGTTTATTGTGTGATAAACGTGGTTTTTCTCATGTTTTGATCTCAGGGACTGAAGAGGTGGAGCCGCGGGTGGTGAATGTCATCCTCCCTGAGCATCGAGGTTACTTCGTGCAGCACTTGGGCTACTTCCTGGCAACTTTCTTACTGCTGGCGTTCATTGTTGTTGCTGTCATTGTGCTGACCCGACGACGCAAAAAGAGAGGTATGTGTGTTTGGGCGTGTGTGTGTGAGTGTGTGTTGTGTTCTCCTCTTGTTTTTTGCTTGCAACTGACATCTGGTTTTTATTTAATAATTATTAAATAATCGGTGTTTACTGTGTGTTTGAGCTTGTGTGTTAAATCTGTTTTTCAGAAATGGATTATGAGCTGCGAAGATATGATCGGTAAGATGTTATATACAGTAAATAATGTTGTTTTTTTTACTTTAATAAGATTTAATAGAAAGATGAATGATGGTTTTTTTTCTGTGCAGGGGGAATGTGACCAGTGGAGGTGAAGTTTCATTAGAGTGCACAGAACTGAAGGCCTGTAACCAGGAGACTTTGAATTCAGGTGCAGTAAAAAACGTCGTCCACTCACATTCAGCAAACACACACTGACTGCCTTAACTTTTCCTTCTCACCTCAGCCTAATCTGTACGTCTGCTCCAATCCACAGACTACAAAAACAACCTACTGAAAGAGAGAGGTATGGCCAAAGACTGCAATATGGGTGAGTAGCCTCTGTGCAGGGTTATAACTCAGTAAATAAAAACTTTAAACAAATTCTTACTGACACAAACAGGAAACATGATGTGTCACTGATGTGATGTTCCTCTCCAAACTCCTCATTCAGACTTTGATGGGAAGATGTGGAAGATGTGATGTGGATATTTTCTGAGATGCTGCTGGCAGGTCCAGGGCAAACACCGGAAGAGTAAAGGACCGTGGAGAGAGTTGGGAAAAACAGAGGAAACCCATGAGAGGACAGGAGGAATGCTCCCTCTGCTGTAACTCTAGCGCACTAAGCTTTTTCACTAAAAGCCTTTTTTTTTTTTTCAATACGTTATTATTTTTATATAACTTGCATTTCTCACCAGCTGTTATAACAAAATGGTTAAATGTATTTTCTAATTTGTACTCTAAGCATACATTGATTGGTTTATTGATTTCAATATTAGGCATTTTTTTTTATCATCCTTTTTCTTTTTTTTTTTTTTTTACAAAAATGCATGCCGATTATTAAAGTATGTTTTATGTGTACGTACTTTGCATGCTTACAGAAATGCAAGCTCACAGCTCTTTTCTACTCTTGAAATTTGATTATCTCCTGTTTTTTGCACCGGTTCTGCTGTACCGTAATCTGTAATCTGTAATCTGTAAAGGTGTTGATGTTTCAGTGGAAAATTTACTGTATGTAGACAGATTCAGACTGTTTGGAAACAAGAGCCACACATTTTTAACTTCATATAATGATTCATGTCGAACAGATCATAGCAAAAAAAAAAAAAAGATAAAGCAAAGCTCTCTTAATTGATTTCATGTATTTTAGAATTACAAGCCTGTCAGATTAGATTCATTTCTAATTATTGTGTTTTTTTTCCCAAATGGATCAATACACTAGCTTGTTGGAATAGGTCTGTTCATTGAAAAATTTATCGGGACTAAAGGCTCAGTCTACTGAAACTCAGGAAAAAAAGAGAATCTTAAAGCCATTTATCTGGTTTGTAATGGGCTGTGCAGTACTTGCTTGCATAAAGGCATGCATAATGTACTCTGGTTTATAACACACTGAATTTACATTACTAAATCTGCTGCTCAATGACATGTAATGAACTCTGTGGCTGGAGCTTTATGAAGTGTTCTGCGGGAGGAAGAAGGTTACTGTCTCGGTAATGCTAGCCTAAATCACAAACTGTAATCCTAACCTCCTTTTTTTTTTGTTTTTTTTTTTGTTTTTTTTTTTTCCTCTTTGTCTCTCGCTCACTTGCGCACACTCTAATGTTGGTTTCAACTTAGAGAAGATTTCTTCTATTAAAGATTCACAACAGTGGCCACAGACTCAATCACTGTTTGTTCTGGTTGTTAGAGGGATGGATCCCAAGACATTTCCCCCATGTGTTTGGTGTTGATGATGAGCAGGGAATTATGATATGAATTCATAATGCATGTAGCCTCTGGAGTCTTGAGGATTATGAGTATGAGAGAAGGAGCATTTGAGGTAAGTAAAGGCACCGTGGACTCTTGTTGGAGGATTCATCATCCTTTTCTAATAAAGATGCAGTTTATCACCTCGAGGTTGCAGAGTCTCATCCAGGGATAATAACAACATTATTTCTGGTTCATTTTAATTAACTGACCATAAAATGACAGGTTAAAAAATGTTTCTGTGTATATTAATCCACTTATTAAAGTCAAGTGAATTGATTATCTTTACAGACACAAACACAGACGGACTGCAGGTGAATCCCAAAGGAGTATGCTGAATTAATATTAATTTAATTTGCAGTTGGTGTTTGACAATATTTATTAGGCCTATTAACCAGGACAAGAAGTCTGTTATCTTGTACAACCAATGCAGCTTTTTCTGGATTTTTTTTTTTTTTTTTTGCAAATTATTCAGTTTCACTGTTACATTTTTAAAATTTTAAATACATTTTTAATATTTTTTTTCTTGTAGGATTTGTGCAGATTTCTTTTTTATGTGTTTTCACAATAAATTAGACAGTCGACAGTTAATTTGAAAAAAAAAAAGGTTTTGTCAAATATTTCAGACCAAAATTTCTCTCGTTTGATTTTTTATACATACATTTAATTGAATCGCACTTATTTTTAGTTGAATTTCTTACGCTCGACACACAATTATTTCACTGCAATATCCTAGTTGATAATATAAATAAAAAAACCAAACAGTATCCAGGCTTTAGACAGCCAGTCCTGCTCCTCTTTGTTCCGTGTGTTGTCCGTACAGTGTGCGGGGTACAGTACAAATGCGTTGTATAAGACGGACATGCGGGCCTGCGCACAGCCCGCTTACACCACTAGATGACAGCACTGTCTAACCAATTAGCTTGTAAAATAGCAATATTCCCAACTCCATATCGCAAGGATGTGGACGGTCCCTTCCTGTTTTAGTGCCGAGAGAGCCACCGTACCGACTCACACTGGAGCAGGAATACAGGCACTCATAACGCGATTATGTCTGGATTTTCGCCGTGTTTGTCCAACACACGGAGCTGAGTTTTCCACCGCGGGACACACCGGTTTATGTATTAGGGAATGCTGTTATGTTATTCCACGGGTAGCTGGTAACATAGCAGGCCTGTTTATTTGCGCTGCCAACCCTTGTTCATTTCCCGTGTCAATGATTGTCCTCCCCTCACTCTCATGGCGGAGACTAAAATAATATATCACATAGACGAGGAGGAGACTCCTTATCTGGTCAAACTGTCCGTTTCTCCAGAGAAAGTCACCTTAGCGGATTTTAAAAATGTCCTCAACAATCGGCCGGTCAATAGCTACAAATTCTTCTTCAAATCGATGGACCAGGATTTTGGGTAAGTGGCCGCCGTCTGTGATTATTATTAGCCCGCTCGTCTGGCTCTCACTTGCTGTTTATTATTGCAGGGTAGTATATAAAAAGCTTATTACTAGGCCGTGTGAGGCAACATCAGGCGCTTCTGGCCGCAGCATTGCTTCATGTGTGTATGTGTGTGTATGTATGTATGTGTGTGTGTGTTTGTGTGTGTGTATGAACCATAGTGCCATGTCTGTTTCCATGCTCCTGGCACCTGCTCATTATTCCAGGCTGTCCTGTGCGCAGTGGAGGAGGCACACGAGTGTTTGAAGTGATACCAGATCTGTCCAGAGCCCTAATGACGCAGCCCTGCATGGATCTCACACACACACACACACACACACAGCCAGACCCCTCTTCCCCCTTGTTACTGTCAGTATATTACCCTACATTAGCGTCAATATATATTAAATTAACCATGTGGGTTGTATAAATGTTAGAGCCATGCTGACAAAAAAAAAAGAAGCGTTCACATGTTCTGAGTCCTCAGGTTTCACATTGTCTTGTTTTGGTTGCCTTTGGTTATTTGGCAGCATGTGATTATCAGTGTGAGCAGTGAAGAGACAAAAAAAATATTTATTTTTAATCTCCATTCACTTCTATTAGCTCAGGAAGTTGTTTTCTTTTTTAGCAGATACGCTAAAAATACACAAAAATAGCTGGAAGTAAATCCAAAGGAAATATGACAACCACAAGCCAGGGGTTGTGACTTTCAGCTGTGCAATCATTTAACAGCCCTTTTTACGTTTAATTGCCCCAGAGGAGATTTGTCACACAGTGTTATATCTTCATAACGCTGCTTTTCCCAATTAATATTGTATTATATGAATATTTTACTGCAGAAATGCTTGTTTGTTTTCTTGTAGGTTGAATAATGTGGAGACAGTGATGAGGTGATTATTTGCCTTCTCATCACATCCAACAATCAATTGGCTATTAGGTCAGATAATTAGACATTTAATTTCCAGCGTTGTTGTTTACTGTCATTAGGAAGGAGAAAAATTATATCAGTAATAAACCTACAGTCATGTTTTTAACTCCTGATTAAGTTGAGGTTTTGGTTATGAAAGAAAATTGAAGGTTTTAATAATAACATTCTTGTTGTGTAAAAGAAAGTCTTTCAGCAGTGGATTTAACTGGACTCACGTTACAGATTTTATATTTTCTGTGACTAACTTTGTGATTTTTCATGGTGAATTTTAACCCCACCGAGTCACAGGAACTACCTCCTCCATCCCCTACTGGACTTTATTAATAATAGAAATATTTCCTGCCTTCTTTCTCTTCTTCTTTTTCTCTCTCTCTGTGCTTGTCTTTGTAAAACCGTCCTGGTTTACAGGAGTTACAGCAGGTCCACAAAGCTCCTCCGTACTCTTGGTCAGCGAGATCTACTTCTATCAGGCCTCTGCGGAGAGTGACATATTTGTGTCAGTGCCTGTTTCTCATTCCAATCTGAACAGTCATACATGGACACACACAGGCGTACACACACACACACACATTAATATCTAGCACTGCAATCGCAAACATGACTGGAGGAAATGCAGAGGCAGGCAGTGTCTACAGGGCCGAACGTCATACATTTCCACTGCAGCCTGACCTTGTGAGGGAAACTAGCTCTTCCTGGTGGCAGGCTAGGCTTGGTGCGCCGCTTTGTCCCCAGCCCCGGCTTCCTGCCTCTGTTACGCTGCAGGCTGGGGCTGCTCACTGGGCCTCAGGTGATCGACAAGCAGATTATGGAAACAAACAAAGCGTGTTTGCTTTCTCCACATGGAGACGTGGCCCAGTGTTGCTGAACACACCGCCACAGTAGGCCGACCGGCTCCTCCGTATGCGTCAACAAAGCTTGTTAAATTCTGTTGGTAAGCAGACATTGTCAGATGACTCTGTTTCCTTATAGAGCTGCTATACACAGATTATAAAGACGTCCCCATCAGCTCACCAGCCTTTGAGTTAAGGTTGAATATTCAGGCTCTGTGAGTTGCCGTATGGTACTGGCACAGTATGGAAGCAAAACCAGTCAAAGGCACAGAAGATAGCAGCGCTTTGTGGTAGCCATGCTGGCTGTACTGCACACACACACACACACACACACACACACAACAGACAGTATGGCTGCTGGAGAATTAGCTAGGGAGGAATAAGACTGCTGAGCAAAGAGGGAAAACATCAAATCCCTTGCAGTTATAGACAGTGTTTGAAATGTAAATGAGCAGTCAGTGCAAGGTCCTCTGTAGTAGACCCCCTGCTGTGCAGGAAAAAAACAGCCATTTTCTTAAGGGACGGCTAAAATACATTTGTGCCGGCAAAATCAGCTCTTTAGGCGAATGGACACACGAATTTGATAAACGTTTGCCCCCCCGAAACGTCTCAGCTCGTCGCAGTGAACAAGTCATTTGGTCTCTGGAACACATGGAACCAGAGTCTGATCCATTTCCATTCAAACAGCACAGCACAGCAAATCACACCATGAACCGATCTTTGAGCACATTTCATACCTCAGTTGTTTTTTTTTTTTTCCCCCATAATATTCATTCATTCATCAATATTCATAAGACAGGAAGCTAATTGATGCTGGGCTGTTGTTGAAGCAACCCACTTGGCTTTTTTTTTTTCGGAGACTTCAAGGTGATGATATGGCGTTTTGTCATTGCCACTGGTGGTGAGTGGGTTTGAGACCTCACTATAATGCAAGTCACAGAGGCACTCTGGAGCTGAGGAAGCAGCCAAGCTGAAGGTCTGAAAGAAACAGTCTTGTTTGTGCCTTAGAAAACAGGGGGGCTGCTAGGGGAATCTTTCTGCTGCTGAGGAAGTGATGCTGAGCCCCTGTAGGACAAAAATCTGCAGCTTTCTGCACAAATGCACCACTGCCTCACCTCGCTTGTTTTTGCTGTTTGAGGATTGAGACTGATTTTGAAGGTTATGCTGCAGTTGTGTTGTGCTGCATTAACAACAACACTCTTAACTGCACAATATGTGTCGGAAAGTGACGTTTTTAATAGAAAAAACAAGTGAAACATCCAAACTTTGTGATTACAATGCTGTTAAAATGACACAGTCACAGTGCTAAAAGTGACATTGACAGTTTTTTGTTGTATAATCAACAGCTTTCTGGATGATTAAAGTTGAATATAGCTATTTACTGAGTCAGACTCTGTGTCACGTTAAAGTATATCTATTCACAATCTTATTTGACTTCAAATATTTTGCTTTCCTGTTTATAGTATCATTAGCATGGGCCCAGCAAAGTGCCTGGACTGCCGGTCGGTGTTGGCTGCCTTCTCTCCTGCCCCTGCTCTCTGGTTTAGGATGTAACTACCCAGCCCTCCTCTGTCTCTCAAAGCATAAACAAACACGTCTAATCTTCCCCAGCTACACAAATATCCCCAGCAGTAGAATATTCAGCGATCACCAGGGCAAATCTTGTGTCATTATCCTGTGAAATCTGTTAAGACCTATTTAAGCTGTCTGCTGTAAGAAGTCAGATCTGTGACAGCAGCCCACACCGAGACACATGCTTCTCTAAACAGAGCAATGCGGTTTGTTTGTATGTGTGAATGTGTGTGTGTGTGTGTGTGTGTGTGTGTGAATGTGTGTGTGTTTGTGTGAGTGTGTGTCCTTGCTAAGTGTTAGGGTGGAACTAACACTGCTTCTGATATCAGATGGAAGCTGAAAAGAATGCAGGTCATGGGTATTTTACCACATGTTAAAGACGTCATCTGTTATGATTGGAACTGTTTCTTTGTTCCTCCGGTTCTAGTTCTTCTATCAGAGATACATATAAGCGATTTATTTTGCTCGCCAGTTCTTCCAGCAACCATAAAAATACCATAACATTATTGAAAATGCGTGAAAAGGGAACGTGCACTCCCGTCGAACATTAAAAAGAAGAAGCGTAGCTGATATTTCCATTTGTGCCGACCACTCCCACATCCTCACAAGTCACCTTACAGCTGGACATGCAGCTCGACAGAGAGGATGCAAACACTTCCTACCTAACAAGCAGCCGGCAGAGTCGGCCCTCGCCTCCCTCCCTTTTTCCTCCCCCCCTCTCCCCGAGGTGGAACAGGCCACAGCGGCAGACTCTGTGGTCGTCGGTTCCAGCCACAGGGCTGCGTTATCTCCGTCCACCACTCCCAGTAACGCAGCTCCCACAGCACACACAAAAACACACAGCTAGCTTGGCTAATCATTTCAGTTCCCGGGAAGTTCTGGCAAACAAGAAGTGGAAAAATAAAAGCTGAAAAGTCCCTGTCAGAGACACCCCTGCATAAAATCTTCTTAGGCTTTCCTGCGGCTCTAAAGTCGTGCCTCCTCTCTTTCATGTGCCGTGTTCAAAGCCAAGAAGCTGGTGTGAGATCTTCTCAAAAAGTCTCAGAAATGCTGGTCGTACCAAGCCAGGGAAAATCCACCGCAAAAAAAACAACAACAAAAAATCAACAAACAAATGTGCATGAAGACATACAGGGGATTTATAGTGGAAACTAGTAAATAAAGCAGGGAGTTTAAGCTTAAGTGTGAATGCAAGGTGTTTGCCAGTTCGTTCCCCCCCCGTGCCCCTCAGCGAGCTTCAGGCCTGATCTACGTGACACGAGCCGAGCAGGTGTGGTGTGTGGGTGCAGCTGAACCTTGTCCCAGCAGGTCAAAGGGTAACTGGGAGGTATTTTTGCAGGGAATTTACAGCCAAAGACGAACACACTGAGTGAGACTCACACACTAGATCACTCTATTAATAAACACTCCAGTGCCTCGACACCCTGTTGTCGGCAGCTCTGCCCTCTCTGTCTGTCTGTCTTTCTGTCTGTCTGTCTGTCTGTCTATTGCAAAACACACAGATTTGTGCAGATCTGCTTTTAGGGCCTTTTATTGCTTGTTTATCACTCTATCTTTCACCAGGACGAGCAGCTCTTATCACATTGTTGTGCTTGGTGTAGTTAGACGGACGGCCATGATGTCCGTAAATCACTGATAGAGACTTCAGCTGACAGTGTCAGTCGCCGCCGCCGCTGCTGTTCGCTGAGCTCACCCGTGCTAGCGAGGGCGCAAAGCCGGTTAAAAGCCATGTAAAGAATGTGACTTACAAAGGCGTAAATATCCCTCAGTATGTGTCAACTAAGCAGGGAGGGAACGTCTCTCCGGGCTTTACCGTGTTGTGTTGCCGAGCTGACCTTTGAGTCCTCCTTCTCCCTCTCGGTCGGTTAGCCTGACTGTTTCTTTCTGCCTATCTGTCTGTCTGTCTGTCTGTCTGCCTGTTCCTCAGGGTTGTCAAAGAAGAGATTTCCGATGACAACGCCAAGCTGCCCTGCTTCAACGGGAGAGTCGTGTCCTGGGTAAGTGAGATGGATGGTGCTCCCTTTTTCTCTGTGCAGGCTCAGCTCAAACCATAAATATGTGGAGCACCGGTTGATCATGTAAATGTGGCTATGTTACGCCTCCACACTGCTTCTTCAAACACTCTCCATCTCAATCTCACTGTTCTGCTGCATTGTATAGGTGTGAGTAATTCCATTTGATGTTAAACTCAGCTGCTGCTGCTGCAAAAAACAACTGGAGGTGGTTGAGTTTGACTGTTGAAGCAGGAAATATTCCATCTAGTTAACCTGGTTATTCTATAGACCTCCGTGGCTTTGTAGTGATTTGTAATTATGAAAGATAAACAGGGCTTTGAGTTGAAGTGTCCCTGCAGAGACGATAAAGGATGCTGAATCCAATCAATCTGTCATGTTAGAGGAGGATTTGCACTTACACAGGTTATAGCTCCGGCTTTAAATATTGATGGAAGACTAACAAGTACAAGAAGATATAAATTAGTTCGACAGGCTGCAGGTTTAATTACCTGATGGCTTTTTTGTTCCCCTTTTTTCCTTTTTCCTTTAACAATCCAGTATTTAAATTTTATTCTCTATTGATTTCTCTGGGGGAAATTCATCACTTTGCTTTTCCTCCCTCCTCGGGGGAGGTCAGAGGTCAGGATCAGTGACAGTGGTGGCTGTGCAGTTAATGACTGTCCTGCTCAATATCACTTAAGTGGTGTGGATACAGACCACATGTTGTTAAATGTGGTGTAACCATGTCACACTGCTGCTCATCCACCAGTTAGCCCAAATTCAAACATCTCCACGGATCATTTACATTTAGATGACCAGATTTTTTTTCAGTAAGTTAATTAATATTATATTGCACTCTGGGTCCTGATTTTCTGTAAACCAGGGCACCATTTTAAAGAGATTTACTGTAAGTGATTCATAAAGATGCTGAAAGATGTTTGCATTCGTTTTTCAAACAGGAAGAGCCCAGTTAACAACACTGTTTCATAATCTTATATTAACAACCTGTAATGTAATAAAGCTGAAATATGCTGTCATTTGATTCTAGTTATATATTTTGGCTGCCATAAATAATACAGCATGTACTTGATGTTATGAAAGTATCGTTGTCAGTAATATCCACTATTCTGCTAATTGTTATTGGACTAAAATCAATCATATTTTCTCTGAGCTCCATTCGCAGTGATAAATCTTCACGCCGTTCGCTCTGACAGTTGTTATTTCTGGATGCTTGAAAGTTATAGCGAGCGTGAGTTATTGTTTCATCAATCTGTGCTGCTACGTGACTGCATGTCTACCAACAGGGCTTTTGATATGGTGATGAAGATGTGCATTATGTTTCACTCCTGTTTTTATACGTTTTAAAACAAACATAAATTATGTAGCAAATTGGAATATAACCTCAGAGCTTTTGAAGTGGAAATTATAATAGAAAAATATACAATAAAAAATGTATTTTTTGCTCCACTTTCAGGCTCTACTTGTGTACACTCACAGCTGTAATGGTTTTTCAATTCAGGCTGTAAAAGCAAATGGAACATAGATCAAATCTCACTGTAAACAGATTGGAGAAACCATAGAAATGTACACTATGTAAAGTATGTAACGATGTGCTGATTTGCATTGGCGCTGATTCTGTGCATGTTAAGTGGATCATTGTCAACCGCAAGATCATTTCTACATCAGTGTCATGATAAAAATTTTGTGTTTTAAACAGTTTTGTAACACAAGAAGTCAGGCTGTCCACATCTTTAAAGCCTGAACTCTTGTTATCTCACATGAAATAATCCTGCTCAGCTCAAAAAATTGTGATATACAGAGTTTAAACTTGTGAAAAAGGAGACCAGGAATCAGGATCAGTATCGGATAAAAAGTATGAAGGTAATTTTTCCTCAACAGTTCTGTCAGACACAGGAGGAAAATATTTTCATGCAGTTTTTTCCAAAGACAAGAGCTAAATCTGCTGGTTCTTAATGTGACAGGAATCCAGTCAGCAGACACACACACACTTAAGCTGATGGAAAACACAGAAATATTTTCATTCTTTGAAGTAGAGTAAAGAAAAGTAGCCCACAGGGATCATTTAAGATTCCAGCGACACTGAAGTGACACCTGTGAATCCCACAGCTCACATTACAATAATCATAATCCATACAGTTGTTAGCCTTTCAACGCCCGCCTGCTATAACTTTCATTACTCCGGCTCAGATAAAAGGAGAGTATTCTCTCTGCTGGAGTTGTATCTATAGGTCATCATAATCCCTCCTTTGTACTGACACTCACTCAGTAAAAGCAGTGGGATTTTTTGTGTGTAAGTTTCTACGTCGCTTTGCTGTGTTTCTCAACTTGTTTGTGTGCAGCCAGCAGTCATCTCTAGGTCTCTCTGCAGCATCTCATTTCATGGCCTTTTTCTCCTGTGTACCCATGAAGTGCCTGTCTCTGGTGTCAACATGGCTGTGTGTGTTTATTTTGGAGTGTCGCAGCGTCTGGTTGAGCTCGCTTTTGATCTTCCCTCTCGTCACAATGAGGCCCATATCATTCGATGAAATATTTATCACTGTTTGTGTTCTCCTCTCCGATATGAATACATCTTCTCTTTCCTAACTCGTCCTTCCAACTTTTTTTCTCCTCCCTCAGTTGGTCCTTGCAGAGAGCGCTCACTCCGACGGAGGATCTCAATGCACGGAGAGCCACCCGGAGCTGCCCCCTCCTCTCGAGAGGACGGGCGGCATTGGAGACTCGCGGCCCCCCTCCTTCCAGTAAGTAGGCTGATTACTGCATGTCATATATGCACAATTACACACACACACACGCAGCCAGATGTGTGCAGATGTATTCAAGCACACAGCCCTGCACATGGGGTGACCTTTTTAATTTCACCGTGTGCCATACGTGCTAATCAGAACGTGGAAAGCTCATCAGAGATCCGCCATCATGGGCTCCTATGGGAGGTGTAGGTGGTCTGTGTGTGTGAATTATGGCATGAAGTACGTGCTAAAGCTCGAGTGTGGGAACATGCATCGGCGTGAGTATTTTTCCCACTTGGGTGTATGCTCTCTCTCTCTCTCCCGCCCACTCAACCGTGAATATAAGGAGTTTTGTCCGCTCATCTATGTAAACATGATGCGTATGCCGCCAATGCTGCTGATTCTTGAAATAGCCTCCGCAGCATACACATCCTCAGGCAAACACTGGCATTCAGTCAGGCTCATTGTATTCAGCCACCGAGAGCATTCATGCATGCCGGCTTGATGAAGATGTATGTGGCCTTAAAACACATCGGCGCCTTAAAAGCTCTGAAGTTGAGATTTTTTCCCGCCAGCTTTAAGACTTTCACCTGAGCCGTGACTTTAATTTTAAACCGGCAGATTAGAGAATATCACAGCACTTGTTAAGGAGAAGTCTCAAGCTAAATATAGCCAAAAGTGCTAGGGGAAGAAGGGGGTTGTTGCCATTAGAGCTCCGGAGCAATATGGCCGAGACTCTATATTGAGAACATGCAATCTGTCATGTCTCTGTGTTTCTCTTTATCCAGCGTTTGACATCTCAGCTCGCTCTTGCCCTCTATGGGCTGCCTCCCCTCTGTTTGGCTGTCAGCTGTCCTGATGATTTTATTGTTCCCTTCCAGCTTTTTTACTAGGACTACTGCCACCTTGTGGAGCAAAACGGCAGTGTGCTTCCTTACTCCCCACGTAATCCCCCCGCCCCCTCCCTCTCCCTCACTCTCCCTTTCTCTGTCCCTTTTTGAGTCAGACAGACAGACAGACAGGCAGGCAGGCCTTTCTCTCAGAGAGCAGCGTGGTGAGTTCCCCCGTAGCGAGCCACCTTTCGATTTTGAAATGAACCCAGTCTTCCACTCTTTACCTCAGTCTGTAAATAGCTGGAATATTATTAACACTTCATTTCTCTTTGTGCTTTATTCATGCATTTCATGTGTTTGTCGGCCATGAATGGCTCTATTTGATGAGAGCGCAGAATAGGTGTTTTGGACTGAGAATGGACACAACTGATGTGCCTCTGCCTGGTAATCCGGATTAACGGACATTAAAAGCGCCCATCTCTACTTCCCAAGAGGAGGAGGGGGTGGGGGGGGCGGCAATTGGCAGCAAAGAGGAGTGTAGAGGGGGGAGGGCAGGTGGTGGTGGTGGGGGGAGTTGACAGGGGGTGGCATTTGTTCACAGCTGCAGCCCAGCGCCTTGGATAATCTCCTCCCGGTCAGCGGCCACCGACAGCCTGACAGGCAGGCAGTCGCCGCCACATCAATCACCACACTGCCTCCCAATCACTAACAGCACAAATGCATCCAAACTATGCATCTTCAGTGATATTGAAGATGCATGCATGCGCTGACCTGTGCCGATGAAGCCCAGCCCAGGTGCAGCCATTAGTACTCCGTAGCAGAAGCGTGTAAGCATGCCTCATTGAGCACTTTATCCCGCTGAGTGAACACAGCAGACACAGCATCCTGTCTGCTCTTGTGTTTTTAATTTGCATTGATAATTCACACACGGCAGCTGAGGTGTGTGAGAATATCGGTTTTGAACTACCAAACAGCATCTTTGTGTCTTTTTTGAGTCTTTTGTTGTGTTTTTCTTTTATACGAATTCGACACTGTTTGCACAAGAGCGCCGCCGTGAGCGTGCATGAACGCTTGAATGCGCTTACATGCGAGTGGGATTATTTATGCAGGTGTAAAGTACATGTTGCACACATGCCTAAGTGTGTGTGACAGACTGACAGGGTTGAGTAGAGTTCTCACCAGCTTCAGGTTTCTTAGGTTCCCAGTGGCTGTGTGAGTCCCTTAACCCTGGTGCCCGAGGCCACAGCGTCTCCAGCCCTCTGACAGAATAACAATCTGCCCTCCAGCCCCCCCACCAGACCCTCCAGTACACACTTCGGCTTATTGCTCGGCCCACACCTGAGCTACCACTTCTCGCTTTTTTTTTGCTTTTTTTTTTATATGCAATCTGTCATTCTCTTCTCTCTCTCTCTCTGTCTCTCTCCAAATCACGCTCAAGGCACCATCTGGGCTTTCAATAGGTCTCATTAATGCCAGCATTGTCCAGAATGGCTGCCTCTCAGGGTATCTGGTCATTAATGACACTTAGTGAAAAACACATCACATACCGCGGAACAATGAAACTGCTATTTTAGCCAGGGGGACTGAATTTGAAACAGTGTCATAATATGAGTTGCATATCCCCCCTTAGGCAGAGTGGCAGGCAAACAGATATTGTAACAGACAGAAGTATATTGTAGCTGGGGATTATGTTCAGGGACTGTTGGTCACAGGCTGGTTTCCAGGAAGAGAGAGAGAGAGAGGCTCACACAGAGAGAGTGTGTGTGTGTGTGTATGTGTGTGTTTTGTACATCATTATGAATCTGACTGAAGTTTTCCGATGTGTGTGTTGCAGTGCCAATGCGGTGAGCAGTCGAGATGGCCTGGACACCGAGACGGGTACAGAGTCTCTCCTGAGCCACCGCAGAGAGCGAGAGAGGGAGCGGGCGAGGAGGAGAGCTCGAGAAACTGAGCGTGAGTATTATCAGCCAGGAACAGATGGATCCTGAAAAAAAAAAATGTAAAAAAAAAAAAAAAATGCAATTATCTTGTCACTTCGAAGTTTTTTTTTACATTTCCACTCTCAACTTTCTCACTCTGCACAAGTCACCCACCTCCTCCGGCCCCCCCACCCTAAAAAACAGAGTCAGTCAACTGACATGCATGAAAAAAAAAAAAAAAAAGGCCCTCAGTGTTCACATGGTGTGTTAAACCTCAGCGATGTGAGACGAAGAAACACAGAGATACCCGAAATTCTCAGAAGGGAGAAGTGAATAAGTTCACTGTTTGTGAAAGTTTCTGGAATTTACTGTCTTGCCCAATAATTGTCCTTCCTCTGTTTTCCTGTGCGTGGCTCAGGTTTATGGTCAGAGGCTGTTTTCCACTCAGCAGACACACTCCAGTCTTGTACGATGATTATACCCTGTCAGGACACACTGGTGTTTTGTGAAATATCAGAGGAAAGTCTTTTGCGGCCATTGTTAAGATACAAATGTTTAACCATCAACAGTCTACCTGGAAAAGAAAGTGCTCCGCTCTGTTTTTTTTTTAAAAGCTTCTGATGACTGTTATCAACTGCAAACATGTCAGTTTTACTGATCTGGCATTTCTGTTGAAACTGTTCTGGTAGAAGAAAGATGGCTATCTTCTTCCTCCTTCAAAAGGAGCTGCTCTCCTTCATGGACTCAGTGTTTTTTAAAGTAAGAGCCTGCCAGCCAACATCACATGTCCACTGGCAGAGAACAGGGTTTACTGGTGCTGCAGGAAAAAGGTGTGTTCTGCTATCAGCGCTATCATACCTGCGATATTTTCAGATATCCGTCTCATTCTATTCCTGCCTTCGCCACACAGACATTTTTGGCAGTGTGAGATTGTTTAATGGCAGGAAGTGATAAACCAGCAGCTCCTGGTGCTCGCAGTCTGCTGCTGTTTTGACTCACAGCGAAGCCGCTCGTCTGTTTCTCCCATTGTCCTCCCTTCGCAGCGAAGCTTGGCTCTCCTGTCTCATTATGCAATTAGTATAACAGAATACGGCATCAGGTCGAGGCTGCGGGACGAGCTGTAATTGTCGTGCATGCTGGAAAAACAGATTCAACTCCAGTGACTCAATGATTTCAACACTCTCGTGCATCTTGTGCAATGTTTTGACTTGGCTCGGCGTAACGTTGTTGAGGCTCACCATGTCAGATCATCTGGTGCTGCTGCCGACTGCCAACTGCGCGTCAGTTGTTTTGTGGGTTAACGTACCTCACGTCTAATAAAGTTTGCATTTGTAATCTGTAATTTGTGGGTTAAAGTACCTCAAGTCTAATAAACTTAGCATCTGTTATCCATCTTCCTGTGTATTTTGCTGACCTTTACTGAAAATCAAACACTATTACAGAGAAGACAGGATACAGAGAATTACTTTTCCACTTTCTCTCTCTCTCTCTCTCTCTTACACAAACCAGATTTTTTCTCTTTCTGTTTCCTCGCCTGCAAGCTTGTTTGCACTAATTAAATGAAACCATCAGGGGAATTGGGTGGGTCACTCTTGGTTTACTAGCAGTTTCATGCCTCATAAATTGAGTCAGTAAGACCCCGTTTAATGTAATCCAACTGGTGCTGTATTGGCTCAGTATTTGCTGCTGCAGTCACATGACCTGAACGTAAAGAGACATATAAAGAAGAAGGAGCGGGTGGACCCACCTCTTTACCCCGCAGCCTGCAGCAGCATCATCAGCAGGAAATCCCCTGTCACCTTATACACACGCTTCAAGTGATTTTAGCCCGGTGTGAATGCTAGCTGATTTACAGCACTCAGTTCAAGTGCTCAGTCCTGGTAAAAGTATCCCTTCTTTATTTTCTCGCCGCGCTGTGGCGTTTGAGAATGAATGGATGAATAATGCAGCAGTTGAACGTTTTTTAGGAGGGTGAACAGGTGTTCAGGAGTTATGGGATATGATCTGGTGTAAGAAAAGACTCCAGTATTCTGTTATTATATTGTAGAAAAGAACATTTAATACCCCTAAAAAAAAAAAAAAAAAGCATCGCTGTTGCATTAAACATCATGCTGTCCGTGGCTGCTGGGATTTATGGCTGAGGTCAAACAAGACATGGCTTATCCAAAGCACTTATGCTTGTATTAAAGTATTAAAGCAAAAAAAAAAAAAAACAGCTGCTGAAATCCATTTTTACTGCTTTGAAAAGTATTTTGAAATCTGTTTTTTAACATTTTTTTTGTAATTTAGCAATGCTACATCGCTAAAAAGCGTTCAAGCTCTCAGTAACCTGATGGTGTTTTCACCTGAGGCGGGAACCGGAGAGGACAGCACATCGTCTCAAATCCCACATTATCTCTGTTTTGGAGAACACGGTCATCTGATTGGTCAGAAACAGATTAGCAGTCATTCTATAGTTTGTGTGTGCCATGGGAGGGAGGGAGGGAAGGGAGGGAGGTAGGAAGGGAGCGAGGGAGGAGGCAGTACTTTCTCCTGACTCTCAGCTCAGTTGATCTTTGTGTTGGATGGAGGCAGACTGTCGGCTGTGGTGAGAGGGATTTGTTTGTGTTATGTCCGCTGATGATATTTGACGTTTGAATATGATACGTGCATTGATGTGGTTTCATTTTGTGGTTAGTTAAATGCAGGTGTCCTTTTCCTATCATTCCAACGCAGCTGTGGAAAGTTAGTTCAAATACAGAGCGCTTTTGTTTCCCAGTGAGGAGGGAGGTTTATTTGCATTTATGAGCTTTTGTAGGATGATGTTCCTACACATTATGTACAACATGTTATCCAATGAGAGCATCATTTATTTATCAAAGGATCACAGTTGATAAAAATCAAGACGATATATGAACCAGTTTATCTTCAGAATGTCTCAACTTTTATAAAGGTCATCGTGTTTATAGTTTCACATGTCTGGTCAAAGAGTGACTCACTCACTTCTTGTTTCCTTTCTGCCCACTCTTCACAGAGTCTCTTTATTTTTATTCCCCATCTATTGTAGACGAGCTGTGAAGGCTGTCAGGAGCCAGCCGGTGGGCAGAGATGGTCGGGGGCTCGGGCTCGGTTTTAAGTGAGCGTCTAGCACAGATGGAGCAGAGCACAAAGACGCAGATCTCAGTCTGACTTGGTGAACCTGCACACTTGTTGTTTGTCTTTTTCTTTGGCGTGGCAAGTCCTCTGAGCGTGGGAGGAAATATGTTTGAGTGAGCCCTGACAGTGGACGTCCCTCTGCCGATCGAGTGCTTGTGGGTATTAGCTCAGCTTTCATGAAAGCACCGTCTGGGCGGAGCTAACGATGGGAGCAACCACATTGCTGGAATGTTTTGCTTGCTCTGGGCGAATACGCCGGCTGCCACACCGGCTGCCACGCCCTCTTTGCTTTGTGAGACCTTTCCAGCCAATCCGCTGTTACCCCGAGACAGCGCCACCTCACTGGCAATGTACGTATGGAGATGGACAAAGTGATCAAACATTGATGGGAACTTTCAGAGTGAATTTCTGTGAGGTTTTGTACAGAAAGCACTGAAGTACAACACAAATCTCAAGCTGTATTAATATTTCAACTTTTATGACTTCCACCTTTCCAGTGTTTATTTGTCATCACTTTCACATTACTGTAAGGAAATCAAAGTTCTGCTTTTCAGTTCATGTTTACAGAAACTATTAAATCATCCAGATGTTTTATCGAATAAAACCCTTCAGCTGTTTCGCTGTAGCTCTGATAACTGTGCTCTTTTTCCTGTCCTGCCGCTCTCACTCACACTTCCTCTCCTCCCCTGCTGGATGCTCCCTCTCGTTCTGATGTGACCCTGCGACGGGCAACGTGACCTCCCATCTGACTCACCACCGTTCTGCTCTTTCTCTCTCTCCAGTCCCTCGCATTAACGGTCACTCGAAATCAGAGCGCACCGCCAGGGACTCGGCCATGGGTTACGACAGCGCCTCGGTAATGAGCAGCGAGCTGGAGTCCAGCTCGTTCGTTGACAGCGAGGAAGATGAGGATGCGAGCAGGTAACATACCATCTCATGTCAAAATGCATCTCTGCCTGATTCAGACACTCAGATCAGAGGCTTTTGTGTGCTTCTTTAACAGCCTGCTGCTTATATATACATATATATATATATATATATAT
>JAQMCX010000002.1:21363559-21386025 GCA_029814765.1 Acanthurus leucopareius | reverse complement strand
GAAGCTCATTTTTATTATTTTTTTCAGGCTCACTGAGGTGACAATTCAAAAACAGTTTGATGATTTTAAAAGCTTTTTTGCTTGACATGTTTTAATTTTTGCATCAGTTGTCACTGAAAAGCAAATAACTGTAATTTTTATATCAGTTAATTAATTTTTTATTCATGACTAATCACAAAACGTCTAAAACTGGTTTAATTATTTCCTGTCAAAATTTTCTAGAGCTCGGGTTGATATTTTTTTACGTTTTTTTTTCTTGTCATACAGTCCAAAACACTAAGATTTAATAAAAGGTATTATTGAATATAAAACATAAAGTCTGTAAAAAGTTACTTGATGTTTGGCATTTGACTTAAATGAGTAATCAAGTACCAGAAATAAGGATATGCACAATTAGTTGACAAGCTGATTAAATGTTGCTGCCTTAGTCTACGCCAAAAAAACTAGTTAATTAAACTTGTTATCATTACTTTTTTAATGTACTTATTTAAATAACATGATAATGTGCAGTGCTCATAATGCATCATGCAAAGTGCCACATATTTTGGCGGCATAAGTCTAATTTTGTTATTGCAGAATCTGGTTAAAAGTTTCAAATGATTCTCAGAATTTACGCATTTTTCTTTTCAAACATTATTTCACCTCACAGATAACATTGCGCTCTATTATGACTGCTTTTCTTACTTTCAGACCAGTCAGCAAGTGTAAATATTGAATGTTCCATTCAAACATCAGTGGAATAAGTCATTATGAATGTCTACCCATCAAAATAGCTGCTGATTAATTTTCTCCCAGTCAATCAATTGATAAATCAGATACTTGTTTCCGTTCTGGTTGACGCTGATCGCCCAGCAAGTGCTTTTAACGTCATTTAGCAACGGAAATGAGTCATAATACGTTAAATAACAGTCAGAACAGTAAACGTACCACAAGTCATCGTTTTTTTAAGGCAACACGAAGCAACTCACAGACATGATGTTGTGAATGAAAATGAAGGGAGCAGGTTTACAAGCACAGCAAACTTCAGCACGCAAAATGACACTTTGGGTTTTTGTATTAAAAGTGCTTTTTTTTATTCACTGCACGTTTCCTTTTTTCTTTCTTTCCTTCACCATCCTGTTTGTGTCTCTTCTTCCTTTCTGTTTTTCACTGTTTTCCCTCTCTGCCTCTGTGTTTCAGGCTCAGTAGCTCCACAGAACAGAGTTCCTCTTCACAGCTGATGCGCAGACACAAACGCCGCCGACGGAGGCACAAAGTGGCCAAAATAGACAGAGTGAGCACCTTTTTAAGACGCGTCGCTGCTGGAATGAGAGACAGATGAGAGGGCAGATTTATACACACTTTGACATGAAACTTTGACTATTTATGACTTATGTTCTGCTTATTCTTATCTTTTTTTTCAGTCCTCATCCTTCAGCAGTATCACAGACTCCACAATGAGCCTCAACATCATCACGGTCACACTCAACATGGGTAAACCTCACACGTTCATAATCATGTTTTATTTATATATGGGAATATATACGTACGGTAAACATTTTTCCTCAAAAGTACAACTATCATAGTGTTGTTCAGACTTTGCTCTTACTCGTCCCCTTCTCTCTCCCTGACAGAGAAATACAACTTTCTGGGTATCAGTATTGTTGGTCAGAGTAACGACCGGGGAGATGGCGGCATTTACATCGGCTCCATCATGAAAGGAGGAGCTGTGGCTGCTGATGGAAGAATAGAACCTGGAGACATGCTCCTCCAGGTACGCCGAGCAGACACTTCTTTCATTGATGTAAAGAAAACAGCTCTGCTTCTTCTGCTGCTGCTGCTGCTGTTTGCACAGCGTGAAAGCTGAAAATGGCACATAATGAGACAACTGCATTTCCATGTGAGGTTTTGTGGCCTCTTAAGAACCTCAGTGTTGCATTCACTTCCATTACGAGGCTCTTTTGTAAAGTTGTAATTCTGCCTCTCCTTTTCCTTCCTGTTATTGGCTCTCTTTTCATCTCTGTGCAGCAGAGCCTGATGGCTACACCCACTATATAATGCACGACGGCTGATTACAATTCGTTGTTCCCTTTGCATTCACAATATAGGTTTTATATTGTTTACTGTGTTTTCGAAAGAGAACAGCTTAGGATTTTTAGGCATCTGAAGGCCTGAAAGCTGTGAGGAGATTTAAAATAATAATTTTGTCGTAAATTTATTGGATAATAGTAAAATGTGATTTGATACAGAGGGTTAATTGTTTATCTTGTTATCGGCCAACCAGGTGAACGACGTAAACTTTGAGAACATGAGCAATGACGACGCTGTGAGGATCCTCAGAGAGATCGTTTCCAAAACCGGGTAAGAACATCCAGCTGATTCGGACCGACCGCTGAGAATTGTGGTTATTTTAAGTCACTGCTGTGGAAGATTATCACACTGAGAGCATAACCTGCTGTACGCAGGGTGTAATCTTACACTTCAGCCTAACACGTTAACCAGAATCGGGCGCTGTTTGGGTATTCAAAGGATTTAAAGAATTAGAGAAAAGCCTATTGAGAAAATCACGAATGTTTTTTAAAAAAAATATCCCTACAGTTTATCCAGTGTTGCAATAAGAGCATTTTTCTTTGTGCAGTACATTCGGTGATTTGGTGGTTTGACTGTTTTTCTAAAAAGAAGACTAGTGACTTTTGAGGAGTGATCAGCTACTTTCCTGCCTCACTCTCATACGTACAGTAATGCACACACCAATACTCGACAACAAGTTTTCCACACTTTGTGTCGAGTCCCAGGACGGGCCGAGTACCTGTTTATTGAGTTGCCAATCGGCACAAAAGAATGCATAACAATGCTGATTTGTGAATTCATTTCCCTAATTAAAATTGAAAAAGAGCGATCATTTCGTTCCCTCGGTTTATAAAATATGTACATACAATATGTACATCTTTAATTCATGGTTTGTTGTGCTCTCTTTTGGTAGTTTACAAATATAGATGTGATGGCACTTCATAATTTTGTAAGTTTGGGTTCCAGCGAGACACCAAGTTTCACTTCCGGATCTCAAGCTGAAATAGTTTGGGATTCCCTGTTCTACTGTATGAATATGCAGATTATTATCTTGTGGCATTGAGTGACTTATGGTACTTTCCACCAAAAATCACTGACTTGCTCTCTGAGCTGATGGCTGAGACAGTAGAGCTCACGCACATGAGCAATAAACACACTTCACAGCTGTAATAAAAAGTTATACAGTCAGTTATGTGTAGTTTTCTCTTTATTCGTGATGTTGTTTTGTGTCTTTTGTCTATAAAAATCTCTTTTTAAACTTGTTTTCTGATGTCTTCCTCTTCAGTCCTATTAGTCTTACTGTTGCCAAATGTTGGGATCCGTCTCCACGAAGCTACTTCACTATCCCTCGTGGTGAGAAAGACACTTCTGTTTAGTTGCATTCACATACATGCACATCCCATTTTCTTAAGCAAAGTTTTATTTTACCAAATCAAACTTATTTTTGTTACATTTAAAGAAATCGAACTGATTTCTATGGATGATATTTTTAAACTGTATTCATATCAGCATTTGTCTTATTTGTTGCGTTTGTTCAGCTGAGCCAGTGAGACCCATCGACCCTGCAGCCTGGATATCACACACCACTGCCTTGACGGGACCGTATCCTCACTATGGTAAAGACAACCAACCACCACCTCCAACACACACTATGAAACATCAGTTCTGTGGTAATTATAACAAACCTTCCAACATATAAACAGTTCAAAAGTTTCCTTGTGTCCATGTTTTCCTCACGCGCTCCTCTCTCTCATCACAGAGTTTGATGACTTGCCTCTGTCCGCAAGCAAAACAGACATGGCAACCATCGTCAAGGTGATGCAGTTGCCAGACTCCGGCCTAGAGATTCGAGACAGGATGTGGTTGAAGATCACGATTGCCAATGCTGTCATTGGTGAGAAATGCCGAGCGCTGTGGGCACACACAAAACTAAAAGTAACACCCTGTTTGATGTAGATAAGATTTGGAGGGTTTTTTGTAGTAGATTTACTGTAATTACTGTATATAGGTGGGAGAAATACACACATCTGTGTCACATGCATCCTTATCTTGATGCTATAAATGAGTAGAAATTCCCAAGGCATTTTTACACTAAAACACCCCCAAAAATATGAATATGTTAAATTACTGTTTCCTTATTAAATCAAAGTAAATCATTTAAATTTTAAACAGATATTCTGAAAATGATTCAACCTGTAGTCACATACTATCTTTTTGCAATCCCTCGGGTAATTCTTTTGACTTTCGCTGAAGATCTTGACTGTATTTACTCGCATCTGTGCAAAGTCTTGACACGTGTCAGGACAGAAGGTGGCAGCACAGAAGTGTCAGTTCGTGTCAGTGCAGACTTGTCAGTACAGAAGGTGACAGTTTACATTAGCACAACCACTAACACTGTGCCAGCAACTGTTACAGTCACACGCTGACAAACACAGCATAAATTAAAGATGTTTAACTTTCTAAAAAAAGGACTGCAGGTTGTTGAGTTTTTTCACACAACAGACTCCTCGTCTGAGTTCCTAAACGTGTTCTAGCTTCAATGAGACAGACAGAGTAGAAGAAATTAAAGCCACTTTTTACAGATCTTCTTTACTTATTATGTAGAAAATCAATGTTAGACGAAATATTAATGTCTGGAGAGAGACTTGAAACATTTTTCCTTTTTTTCTGATTACATAATAAAAAAATCGAAAAGTAGCTTTTATAGTTTTGCATTAATTCCAATTTATTCAGAGATCCTGCAGCATTGTGCCACTTGTGCACATGTGATTACTGTGGTTGTTACACATATTGACTGCATATTTAGCTTCTGATAAACACATAAGAGCAGGAGCCTTCATCCCTGTGTGTATGTGTGTGTATGTGTGTGTCAGGTGCCGACGTGGTGGACTGGCTTTACTCCAGAGTAGAAGGATTCAAGGATCGGCGGGACGCAAGGAAGTACGCGAGCAGTCTGCTGAAACACGGCTACCTGAGACACACCGTCAACAAAATCACCTTCTCGGAGCAGTGCTACTACACCTTCGGGGATCTTTGCCAAAGTACAGCCACTTCTCTCAGTGTGTGCAGCGTTTGTGTGGCTGTCTTTTAAAAAGATGATGTACTGACTCCCTCCATCTCTGCTTCTGTTTCCTCTCCAATTTAAGACATGGCATCGCTCAACTTAAACGAGGGATCCAGCGGCGGAGGCTCCGAGCAGGACACCCTGGCACCGCTCCCTCCTCCCAGCAACCCCTGGCCCCTGGGCGGGCAGCCATTCCCTTACCCTCCCTTTCCCTCCGCACCCCCCAGCTTCCCGCCAGGATACTCAGACCCGTGCCACAGTTTCCACAGCGGGAGCGCAGGCAGCCAACACAGCGAGGGTGAGCAGTTAGAAGCAGGCCTTTGAGTTTTCCATCAGTCTTTCATTAATTAATGTGATAATTTGACTCAACATGCAACATGACATTTTCCCTAATCGAAGCATTTTCCTGGCAAAAGGACGTCAGTATTAACGAAGTGTCTGACTCATGCTTGTGTTCGCTGTCTGGCTCTCTGGGCAAGCAGTTGACATTGAATTGCATTTTTTTGATTAACTAAATGTGTGTATTCTAAAACGCGTCCTGTATTGTCAAGGTCAATCATGAGCATCTTGAGTCATGCAGCGGACAGCTCTGCAGTACTGGGTGTGTACACGCAAAAAACGAAGAAAAAAAAAAAAACCTGATCAACCATGTGATTACAAGTGGCAGCTTGAAATAATCAATACAAAGTCCATCCGTCTTCATCCGTTTTTGATTGATCTTTTTGCTTTTTTTACTTTGAATCTGATCGTGCTCGTGCTTTGTGTTGCTGCTGCATGGATTTTTTTGATATCTGCACCGAGGGAGAGTGGGAACCGGGGGGGGGTTGCACAGTGCGTAAGTGGGTGGCTGTGATAGCGTGCTTGTTGTTCTCATTTAAAAACCAGGCCTGTGGAGACAGATGATGGTGACTTACATGTTATCATCTATCAGTCTAGTTTTCATTGTTTTCAGTGATTCATCCAGACATCGTCATGTCTTGCTTTCAGCCGGTCGTCTCTGTTTCAGTCGTGGCCGGACACAGATGACAAAGAGCAGAATAGTCGTGTAATGTGTCGTATATGAATTCAATTTGTACTTTTTTTGGCACTTGCAAACAAGTGTTTGTGGATGATCGTTCGTCTGCCTGCTTGTTTGAATGAGTGCATGTGTGCATTTATTGCATTTCTGAAGAGCAGCTCCTGTTGGATGACAAAGAAAAGACCCCAAAACAGTCATGGGTTTATATATAAGTTACAGTTCAGTACAGTTGCAGGGTGCGTTAGGTGGTGCGGGAAGGGCTGGGCTGGGAGTGTGTGTAATTCTGTTGTTCCCTCTGTTTCTGCTGGGCAACGGTAGACTGAAGGAGGAGGTAGTCCCAGGACACTGGGGGAACCGGTAAGCCTGCTAACCCCCTCTCCTCCTCCGCTGCTCTCTTTTCTCTTTGCTCCCTCTATCTAACCATCCATCCTCTTCATCTGACCCTGTTCCTCCTCCTCCTCCTCCTCCTCCTTCTCCTCCTCCTCCTCCTCCTCCTCTCTGTCTCTTTTGCTCAACATTCTCCACCTATCATGCTGTGGCTTTAAGGTTTTGTTTTTGTTTTTTTTTTCCCCTCCGCCCGTCCCATGCGTCCTTCTTCGTTGCGTGTGTGTGTGTGTGTGTGTGTGTCCTCTGTGTGTGTGACTCTCCTGCCCGTCCATCCTCCCTCTCTGCACCTCTGGGCATGCATTCATACTGTGCTGGGAGGTGCATGATGCAGGATGATCACTCCGAGGCTTGTGCTATCATTCTCACTTGATAGGGGGCGATCATGCACCAATTTACCCAGTACTGTTGGGCTCATCGTGGAAGGCGGGGGGGGGAGGCGTTGAATGTTTGATTTTGCAACCGTGTGATACACCTGTATCAGTTTGACATCACCAGCCTGCATTACCAGCATTGAGATCTTGCACAAACTTTACTTTGGAAACAGAATCGATAGCAGCAGAAAAACCCTCTCAAACAAAGCCCATGTGTTTTACTCTGGATTTTCCACTGAAGCAGTGGTGTCTCTCTGATGCAGGTGTATTATGTTTACCTTTATAATGTGTGAATAATGAAGCCCATGGTGTTAGTTGCTGCAGGTGGAACCTTTGAGATAATCATGTTTGCCCTTGACTGTTGACTGTTGCTAGATTAGAAAATATCATGTCACACCTTAAACAAAGTGCAGCACAATATTTAATAGCATTAATGTATTTTTATTGAATACTGCAAAAGGGGAAATCCTTCACTTGATAGTGTTTGTAAAGAGCCTGCTTCAGTCCGTGAGGACTTTGTTAAGCTTTAAAAAATATTTGTTTAACGTGTGACTCACTGATATTAAGCAATTGCAAAATCAGTTGGTCTTAATCGGCTGCAGCTGATGAGTTTAAGCTGCTTTGACTGTGTGTTGATGTTAAGTTTACCTGATTTATATAGGAGGTCGAGCTTAAATGTCTGTTTCTCTTTCCTCAACAGGAAGCCGAAGCAGTGGATCCAACCCCAGCGCAGGCAAAGGTAGACGCTCCTCCCCACAGGAGAAGGGTCAGAGGTCAACATGCAGCGAATCAGAGCCCCGCGCCCGTGGAGGGAGGCGCGGCGACAGGTCCGCCAGCCAAATGAGCCATCACAGCCACGCCGTCTCCAGTCACAGTCACGCTCGATCAAGTCTGAGTCACAGTCAGTCACACAGGAGTCACTCCCTCTCCCAGAACAGCCACCCGTCCTTCACCTACAGCCACGCCCCCTTCACCCAGCCGGGGCCGGGCTCGTGCGCCCACAGCGAGCGAAGCCATGCCTCCTCCTACGGGCCCCCAGGCTTGCCCCCACCTTACTGTCTGGCCCGACTGGCCCCTAAGACCTCGGTCAGCAGCAGCACACCCCCAGGAGCCCCTCCTGGGAGAGAATTAGCAGCCGTTCCTCCTGAGCTCACCGCCAGTCGCCAGTCCTTCCAGCACGCTATGGGCAATCCCTGTGAGTTCTTTGTTGACATCATGTGACAGGACAGTGCCTTTAAAACTCATCGAGCACAAAGCAGTTGCTCCCCCCGAAAACCCCGGTCACCCCTTCTCTCTTTCCTCTCGATCCTTCGCCTCCGACTGTCTCCGAGTTCAGGATGTAGAAACTGACTGCCCCCCCCATCCCCTCGCTATCTGTCCTTCCCTCTGATGTCTGAGCAGAAGGAATACAGGCAGCAAGCGCACAACAGGAGGGAGTCCTCTCACACACACACACACACACACACACACACACACAAGCACGAATCCTCTGTGGCTGAAAAAAAAAAAAACCAACCTTTTTTTTGTATTGACGTGACGTGTACAGTTTGTGAAACGTGAGTGGTGATCAGTGTGGTGATTCTTTTAAGCTGCCACGCAGACATTCTCTGGAGTGTGTACTCTACCTTGGATATTTTTTTTTTCTGTTCTGCAAGACCTTTAAGCTGGATGGGCCTGGATCTCAATCCCCCAGACCCAGACCGACAACCGCAGCCCGCACTTATGAACATTCTCTCTCTCTCGGCCTGCAGCTTGGAATCGATCTCCTTCCTCGTATTCGGGCGTTCTGATACAATTTAGCACGTTACACCAAACCTCTGGCCCCGTTTCCTGCCCTACCGAGGCCCTGCCGTCGGCTTATGTAAGCTCTCACCTGCCAACTACTAAAACGTTTCACCTTGACCAGTTCACGATTCGTGGATTTCTTCAACTTCATTCGAGAGGCCCTGTAGCCAGCCGTTAGCTTAACCAGGCTGCGTATTGCATGACTGTCTCAACTGCTTTAAAGAAAAAGAAAGTTTATTAAAACATTTTGTTTAAAGTATTACCGTCATCGGGAGGAGGGGGGTCTCCTCCTGCCGATGCTCTAAAGGAAGAATCCGTACACTGGATGATTTTTTTTGTGTTGTTATTTATGTGATCATGTTGAATTGCTGGTGTCATATTTTGTCTACTGACTGACAGACAATCAGACATCACCCCCCCTTTGTGAATCGGTGGCCCGTTTCCACTGTCCTAGCTGTGCTTTGTCGAATGTATCATTATTCGTGTCAGAGATCAAACCCTGACATTTGTAACACTTTAAAGTGAGCAAATTAACCTACAAACAGGATTGCAAACAGTGGACACCCACCACAGCCGTGAAAGCAAACTCAAAGAGTTGACGTGAGTTGAACCAGTTTCCTGAAAGCGTCGCAGTTGTCTCCTTTGTAGCGAGCATGAGCTTCATAAAAAAAGTCAGTGTGATAAAAGCCAAAGCCTCACAATGTGTGGTGGACACTTCTTGACGTAGGAGCTGTCTATGATGCTGATCTCTTTATGATTATCATCTGACACTTCTCATTTTGCGACTTCAAAGTGACTTCAAAGGAAGTCTTGACCCTCAGATTCTGAAATCCTTGCGAAACAAACATCAAAAACCTGTTGAATCTACCTAAAACACAAGTACAGGGGGAGAAATAACAAGCAGGACACTAGTTTTATGAGCACTTTTCCATTTTGTCTCTCCCTCCCTTTAGTATGAAACACTGTTTGCAATCAAAGCTTTCTCCTTAATTTTCTTTCTTTACAAAAGAAGAATAAATTGTACATAGAAATTTATTATATATATGAATAAAATATATATGTTAAAAACGGTCTCTGTATTTTCCATTAACTGACAGCTTCACAATTTTTTTTTTGGTAAAGCCACTAGATGGAGACATTTAACTCGAATTTTCACTTTATTACCTCACTGAATATTAAAGCACAATATATTTTTAGGAAATGACTGAAAGTACCATGAGACAGTAAGTCTGAGTGAAGTGCGAGCATTTAAAAAATGTCAAACTGATTAAAATAAATGAGCTGGTCATTTTCCGAGCAGTCTTCTTGCTGACCACTGATGGCTCATGATGTAGTCAGCTTAAAAAAAGTACAGACACACTGTAGGACGCCTCACACCACCACAACACTAAATATGTCAGCCACACACTGCGTTTGCTGCGACACTCGGCCGTTATAGTGCGAGTGGAACTTCCGAGCACCTGCGCCGCTGTGCGTACTTTCCAAGTGGGCTGATGTTATTCTAAACAGGCTCAACTGCATGCTAAACATACACAGACCCCCCTTAAAGGCTTGACCCGCGGACCACACATACAGCGGTAATTTTTTTTTTTTTTTAAATGACGTCTCACTCCCCCTCACAGGGGGACGTGTTATAAGAAGTTAGTCAGGAAGGAAGTGATGACAAGCCAAGACTCCCTCGCATGTGGGGGCAGATTAAAAGACTCCCTGTAAGAGAAGCAGCCCCCAGAAGAGCGAAATAATACACAGTGTCTGTAAAGTGAAACGTAGTCCCAGATTAACAATAAATCCTTTCAAGACTGTATAGTTGCAGTCTGACTGTCGGTCTGATGTCAGCCTACATGCAAACACACACACTGTCATTTACCAGCACACTGAATTTAACTTCTCTACTTACCGAACAGCTACAACGTAGGCCTTTTTTTCCCAAGACAGTATGTTAATTGAGCTGTTGGAGTTTACAGTGCTTCATTGCTTAATTCAGAGGGAGGTTGAAGAGTAAATGTGGGAGGTGTGTGCTTTTTTATGCCATGGATGTGTAGGCATATGAGGTGCTAACCTATGTCGTCACAGACAGACGTGACCTTCGTACGACGTAGGTTAACCCCGATAGCTTGAGACCTATGCGGTAAACTATCAAAGGTGAAATGTGTCATATGCCATTCAAGTATCACACGGTCAAGTTTGTGTGCGTGACACAGCAAGCAGAGCTTGTGGCACAGATGCTGTGAAGCTTAGTCACAGGATGACATGTTCAGTCCTTGAATAACCTTACTGAAATGCACTGTGATAGTCACCTACCGGCTCATCACTAGGTAGCAAAATCCCCATTTTATTAAAGGTCAGAGCATTTACTGTCAGGAAACACCAGTTCCTTTTTCCAAGGAAGTAAATAGGATATACTTGCTTGCTTTGGGAATGAACATGAAAACTATTTAACCAAAATGTCACAATACAAAAAAAAATAAAAACTTTCATTTTAAGGCATTGGGTGTCACCCTGCACTTTTTGTTTCAGTTTCTATTGATGGGAACTCAAAGTGCAGACACTTAATAGTGATGGCAGGTGATTAGCCCAATGAGGGGAAATTTTTTACTTTTCAAACCCTTTAACTTAACTCATGACACTGTGCAGGAGTAACTCGTGTTGTTTACCATGACTCATCCGCCTTTAGTTTAATGGCGTCAAACACAGCAACAATCATAATTTATGCCATGTCTTTATATCAGTAAAGAGTGTAAAACCTTCATTAAACACAAAAGCGAAACCAAAAAAAAACGTTTTTAAGTTTAGTTTTTATGACTGTAATTTATTGCTCTATGAATTTTGTTTGGTTTGTTTGTGGTTAGATAATAAATGTAGCGCACAGACAGGAAAGTCCCCTTTAAGAGCCAAAGCTTTGTCTGGCAAAACAAGCTATTCAAAGCTAATCAAGTAAACAACAGTGAAGCTGCAGGGGGTTTAATACATCAAAGATGAAGGGAAAATTTCAACAAAGAATAAAGTTACTTCAGGTACAACAAGCAAAGCTAGTACAAAACAGCTTTTCTAAAAAAGCACGTAGGCGATTTAGCCACAATCGGTTACTGTAAACGAGTCACTGTGACATCTGCACAACATGAACACCTGGAGAAGATGCTTAAAACTAACATTAGGACCATTTCAGTCCAGCTGGCAACTGTATAGTTTATTAATTTTCTAAATAAAATTTGTATATACTGATTTTAAAATGTACTTAAAGAGAATATGAAAAAGTCACAGTTATACTTGAAAACAACTAACAGACTTGTTTTCTCAGACACGTGTAGAAGTTGAGGCGGGAACTTACCTTGTTTACACTATGGCTGCAGTTCCTCAATCAAGTTAAAGCATGTTCAGTATGCAATCCGCAATAAACAGACCTTGTTGTTGAAGTAATTAGACTGTGGTCCGCTTCTCATGAAGAAGTGACTATTGAAACACGTGGAGGCTCCTTATCTTTGCGAGTTATTTGAAATGTACCGGGTGGAACTGATTCAGTCACAATGCAAACCGAGCGAGGACAGCTGTAATCCACAGTCAAAAGAAACAGACAAAAGAGAATCAGCACTCTATTCAGTCACATCTGGCAGCACAAAAACAGCTGGCAGTGCTCAGGTATCCCAGACGAGAGATAGAACAGTATTTGCAACTTAATCTCTTCATGAGGCTTTTTCTTTTCTCTTCTTTTATTGCATTCTTTCCCCAGTTAACAAGTCATATCTTGACATTTCCAGTCTTCCTGCATATGATTTGTCACTAAAGGAAATAAGCTTCATCTTAATAAGACAGTAAAAACACAAAACAAACATGTTGTGAACTTTGTAAACACTAAACCTTGCAAAATAATAGCCATGCTTCTTACTTGTGTTGTCTTACTCATGATGACAACGAAGCCACGCCTCCCCCCTCATGACACAGAAAGCATGAGTATGAAAGGCATGTTCAGGCTTCTGTGTGGTGAGTATTTTGTGCGAGAAGAGTGAAGCCACAGCACTGAGGCACTGCTTCATATCATAGCTCATTTTTCTTGCTTCATTAACTTTGCTGCTGATCGGCTTTAACTTAAGAAGAAAACTGAGGGTGACCATTACTACAGCTAGGTTTAGAGAAACAAGAGGATTAAGCAAATAAGTGCCTTTTTTTTTAGATAAATTAGGTACCTTGGATATTTCTTGGATTGGATTACCTTTGGTCTCTCCTGTGGTGGTTGTGTCATCTTTAACAACGAGGATAAAGAGGTGATAACAGTATGGCTGTGATCCTGTTGGCGATGGTGCTCTCTCTGCTCATGCAGGGCAGCATGTGCAGTGCTGGAGACACTGAGGAGGGCTGTTTGAAATGGACACAGGATGGAGACAATGTTTGCTGTGACTTATGTCATCCTGGTAAGTAACTAATGAAATAATGACCATTTCAAGTCTGTGATTTAGAAGTAATACTATGTGCTGTTGGTTCTGAGGAGCATTTTTTGTCGAATGCTTTATGGGTCAGTTTACCAGTTTATCTTTTCTGTCCCAGTGCTTGAGTATCAAAATATAAACAGCAGTGTTCTTATGTACATTTTCTTTACAATCTTGTATATAAATATATATATATAAATATGGAGGAGAACTCTGTTCAGTTTTCAAATAAACTCAGTTGTTCTTCAAAACTCTCCTCAAACTTCAAAAACAAATGTTTCCTCCTCAGATCTCAACAGTAAGTTATCATGTGCAGATTCTAATACGACTGAGCTGCATGTGCCTGAATCTGCGGATGTAAAGAGAAAAAAAAAAAAAACGTATTCCAGCCCTTGAGCAGTTCCTCTGGGGTGGTTGCCTGAAACCAAATATAGTTTCAGTGGTTTTTCAGCTAATACCACAAGAAAGCCCCAAAAAAAAAAGCTTGGATGATGTAAGTGGTAAATCAAATTATTTGAGAGGACATATACATGTATATGGAAGTACAAATTATTTGCCGGAGCAGTCACCCCCACCTTCTCTGTTTTCATCTACACGATTTTTGAAGTTTTGAAGCTGTGAGTGGGAATGCCGTTAATATTTTGAATGTCAGCTAATGGGACAGAACTAATATAGCCTCTGATGTCTGTTCTTTGTATTTACTGTGTGTTTGTAGGTAACCACATGGTCAAAAAATGTGGTCCAGATCCCAAAAAACTGTGTACACCTTGTGAGCACGACACATATGCAGCTGATCCCAGAGCGTTCAGTTGCAAGTGGTGCACGCAGTGCATAGGTATGTTAACTGATCCAACTGGTCACGAATTTGCATGAAACATTTGTTCTGCTTAGAGCTAAAATTCCAACATTTACTAAAAACTCTCATTGTATGAGCAGGTGATCAAGTCCTGAAGAAACCTTGCACAGCCACAACTGACACACAGTGTGGCTGTAGAGAAGGACTCCGCTGTGGAAATGAAATCTGTAGCTTCTGTGTAAAGGAGTGTGGCAAAGGAGAAGAACCTGCAGAGAAACGTAAGTAAACTGATTTTTTTATTCTGTGCTATTTGGATGCATGGCAATAAGCATTAAAAGTAGAAAAATATAAAGAAAGATACAATGCAAGCACAACGCAAGAAAATTAAAGAATCAGCATTGACATATGAAAAAGTATTGAAACAACGTCATTTAAATGAAAGTTCTGACTGAATGTTTGTCTGCACAGGATCTTGCAGACCTTGTGGAAATGGGACCTTCAATGACAAAATTCACGAAAAGTGTAAACCCTGGAGCACCAAGTGAGACTTTTCTTCACTTGAAAACATGTTTTGTTGTTGCACTGACACTTAGATGTAATAACAACCATGTAAAATCCTTATAATTTTTGTCACTGTTTTATTTATCAAAGGTGTCCTGGTCCGGATCAAGAGATTGTGGCCTTTGGAAATGAAGTTAATGACATCAAGTGTGCTGCAATTGATACTAAGCAAGTGACTCGTCCAGAATCTCCTGGTAAGACATGGCTCCATTTCTCTACTTGTTTCTTTTTGATATAAATGTTATTTTAATCAAACACCAATGATAATCTCTTGCTCTTTTGTAGTTGAAGACAAAGAACAGGAATGGCAATGGGTCTTGGTTGGGCTCCCCATGTTATGTTTGATCGTCATCTTCATCATCATCCTTTTGAGCCAGAAAATCTACAAGAAAAGAAAGACCACAAAAATGACAATCACAAAGACACCAATCATCAGAACTCCCACTGGTAAGTGTCTGACATTCAGAACATGTATATCAAGTCAATCACATATAAAGTGATGCAGAATTGAATTAATCGTTGTTATTTTTTTTCAGATGATCCTGCAACTCTAATTGCAATTGAGTGCAGTTTTCATGAGGCCCAGCAGGAGCAGGGCAGCAGCACAGAGTCTCTTGCCTCCGAGGACTCTGCAAAGCAGCTCATTGGGTAAAATGGAAAAAGGGGTGGACCAAAATTCCCTCATTGAAACAACCTGCTCAGGTCGTATTGAATTCTGTGAAATGGGGAAAAAAAAGGGGGTAACCTGAGTAAGATGGGGTCCTTCTTTGAGATACCGAGCCAAAAGTTTTCAGGAGGTCTAGATGAAAGAAAGTGAACTCTTTGTTTATCCAGCTGACTTTTATCCACCTTCTTTTCTTCTTTCTTACCTGATGAATGAAAGCTACTGTGAAAACACAGACTGTTCAAATTCAAGGTAACATTTTAGCCTTGCACTTTCACCAGGATGCAACATTGAAAACCATTTGACATTTCTGTGAGTATATGCGGGAAGAAGGGGAACTCTGACAGGAAAAACCAAATTGGGCTAACAACAGGCTATTCATCATTCATCTGTTGTTTTTCCCCTTTGGTTAACCTTGAAGGACAGAGTTACTAGTTACAGATAAAGCCTACAAAAAGATTTAAATGTTGAAATGTTGAAATGATGTACTTAACAGGAAAAATAGAGACCACTGAACACAACCTCATTTTCTTAACTTATTTTAACTACTGTAAAACATCGTAGCAGGATTTGTAGTGTAGATAATTGTGTAGTTTTTGAATGAGTGGGAAAGTTTCACTACTCTAATATTTACATGTGTGAGCGGTAAAGCTGCCAAGTATTTGCCCTGAGTGAATGCACAGCACAGGTGGGCTTTTCAGCTTTTAGTCATGTCTAATGCTGAGCCCACGTGTCTTTCATGTTAGTTGTTTCATTCCACTCAGGCTACAAGCCAAACCTAATGACCTACTGTTTACTGCTGAATTTGTACATGTCAAACACTGGTTAAGTTGCAGCAGCTATTGTGGAACAGTCATGTTTTTGTCATGATTTTATGAGGTAAAATATATTTATCAGGGAATAATGTACTTTTATTATGTCACTTTTTGTATGTTCCGTTTTGTTTTTGTTTGTTTTTATTATTTTAAACTTGCCTATAGATGTCAACTACTTTCTGTGAAAGATCTCTAAAAAGAAATATGAAAGATAGTTGTGCACAAAAGACAATTGCCTTCTGAATTATCAGCAAAGATTAGCTAAAGTTGAGGTTAAAGACAATGTGGTATTCACCCATAAAGTACCAGGAACTACATGGACTTTCCTATTGCTTCATTAGTGTTAGAAAGTCCAGTGAAGGGAGTTTCCCTTTTTATCAATAAGTGATCATATAAAAATATGAGAGTTTAAGAGTCAAAAAGTCTACAGTGTTGTAAAGACTGAATATCCAAAGCAATGTCTTTTTTCTTTGATGTTTTTTTTTTTTAAATGAGAGGTTTAGTTAACATATATTGCACTGTCTCGGCATGCTGACACACGCCTATTTTTAAAGGGTTCAGTGTCACCGGGTAAATTCTTAGTCAGATATCAGATGATGTGATTAGTCATGATTAGTCATGCACATAGATCTTTGAGATTCCAGAGTGTGTCGTGGGAATCCCTCGGGACATGTTTGGTACACAGCTTGCACATGAAGTACACAGGATATCAAAAAAAGTTATGTGAACCCCCCCAAGTCAGTCCTGTATTCTCTATCTCTACTGCTTATCTTTGAGAGCAGTGGAGTGGGCAGTGAAATCAGACTAAGGGGAATTCAAGTAAAACACACACACACATACACACACACGTCTTTTCTGAAGTGTAGCAGGCGATTCTTTCTTCTGAAATGGAACATTTGACAAATGTGCTGTGTGGGCTCGGTGTGACAGTGTTAACCCACACCTATAGTAATGTAACAGCAAGCGTATATGAGTCACAACTCAAACCCTGTCTGTTAAAAGACCACAAAGTTCATAGTTAGTGCCCTTTAGCAAAGTTGCCCAACTACAGGCAAGTCATTCAATAACAGGTAGAGAAAAGATGAAAGAGATGTGAAATGTTAAATTTAATCTGTTAACCTGTAACTGTACTGTTCTGATAGTATTTTTCTTATGAATTAATTTTTCTACCTTTGATGTTTTTTTTATGACATATTTTTTATATCCTTCCTCTTTATATTGTACTTGGAACTTTTTCAACTGCCAATAAATATGGATATTTTTTTATTTGTTGTACTTTTATACAGAGCAATTGCATTCATAAAGGTCCACTCATGTAGTGGCAATATTTTGTTTGCAAAAAAAAAAAACAAATCAAAACAACAAGAAAAACATTGTTTTACACTTATGAGTAATATGATCATACAAAAACAAACAAACAACAAAAATTGAGACCACTGACTAGTGTCTGTGCATTAAAATCAAATCAGATCTGTTGCTGTAGTGAGTATTCTTCATAAAGAATCATTTGATCTGGGATCTTAACTCTCTCTAAAACAATAATAATAACCCACTGGGCAAAATATAGAGAAAGATGAGTTGGGTATGTACTAATTGATCTAAGCTTAGAGGGTTTACCAAGTAGATTTCTGTAGCTTTCAACTGCATCTCACAGTCTCAGTCAGCGAGTAGAGCTGGCTCAGGTATCCTTACGTGGCCTAGATGTAGGTACAGATCACCTGATAAGAATTAGTCATACATAAGTCTTTGGCATTTCACGTGGATGACTGTCAGATGCAGTTGAGGCATTTAAAGGGCTAAAGTTATCCAAGTGAACCTTTGAACTTGGATAACTTTGTTGCATGTACTGTGCCCACAGTATATTTATGACAGGATTTTACAATAATCAAGATAATTGGTTGGTTTTGATAGTTTCATCAAATTGGGTTTTCCATTTACAACCCTGACTCCCAGGAAGTCAGGAGCCTGAATGAATGCAATACATTGCAAATGAACTTATACCCCTGATGTTGGTTTAACAGTGTTTAACACAGTTATAAAACCTCGGCCTATCCTCGCTTCTCATCGACTGACCTTTCCAGGACGCTCTGTTCATTCCTGATAATGCCCCTATCACCTGTCACCAGTGAACTGGTTTACCTGGGGAATATAACAGAGAGATGTTTTCTCCACAACTTTCCCAGCCTTTTATTCTTCCTGTTTTCCATTTGACTGAATTTTTTTGGTGGCATCAAATTCAGAATAAACAAAAAAACAAACAAAAAAACTATTAAGTTGATGAGGTAAAACAATGAATATATTGTCTTTTTAGTTTTTTAGTTGAGTAAATGTCAACAAGGATTGGCAAATGACCACATTTTGTTTAATCAACTCACAGTGTCCTAACTTTTTTGGAAAACAGAGTTCAGATGTGGGTCAGATATCATTTGATTGTCTTTGTCATGCCTGTGTAAACATGGACGTGTTACAGACGCTGCAAAAGTGTATGTCTCAAAGTAGTTTAAAGTAGCTGCTATAAATCATATCACTCAGGGTCAAGGCTTATCACAGTAACTTCCTCTTCTCTCATTTCTTTCCGTTTTAGATGGTAAAGTTAAACTGCGTGCACTGTCTAATGAAGTCAGAGTCTCAAATATAATAAAAAGTTGTATTGTTTAAATTAAATACTCAATAACACTGAGGAATTCAAATGATACTTCAATAAACCTTGATTTTCCCTTTGAAAATATTGAAGGCTTGAGTCCGAAGTCAATTGATCGAGAAATATTTTAAAATGTCACTTCTTTGTCTTGGTTCCACTCGTCTAAAGTGCTAATAGGGTTGGCTGGTAGAGAGAGAACGTAATTATTTGCATTTCTAACATAAAAGGAACAAGTAACGAAAACTCTGTCGCTGGACTAATATTTAGTGTTATAAAATATATATGCACTCCAGCAGCGCAATGTGTTGTAAAAACATTATTGTTGCTTGCAATTTTCCTTCTTCTCTTTGGGTTTCGGGCGTCCTAATTTGTCCGCCTGCCTTTTCGTGGGCGGGATGAAAGTAGGCTCCTCCAGAAAGTCATTTATGCCAGACTGTGGCACAGGAAGTAGCTGACAGGATGGACCTGTATTGGAGGAAAAAGGATGTAAGTGTGCAGCTTTTGTTTTGACAGTTTTATTCTGAACAATATTTTTTCTGTTATAAGAACCTGTTTGTCCCCCTCTGAGGCCCTCTGAACCTTGTCTCCTGGCCTGGAAGGTGGGGTCGAGCTCCTCTGCGATGTTTCTGATCTGCTGGGCTTGTCTGCAAACAAACATATAAAAGTAGTTGAAAAATCACAGTGACAGTTAAGCCAGTCATTAGTTTCATGTTTACTCAGCTTGAGACAGTTACGGTAAAGATGAGGTGGGGCTGGGTGGTTGGATCTCTGGGGGGCAGTCCTCAGTGGGGGAGGGCAGACCTTCTGAGTCAAGCCTCTCTCGTTGGACCTGAGGCAGCGGAAAAAAGGAGTCTAACTTGTTTCGACATAGTAATAATAAAGATAACACGTGCACTGATTTATTACAATGTTATGTGCATCTTTAGATACTTAAAATGCTTTCTCAACACTTAAAGCACATTTACCTGTCTGTCCCTGGCAGCTCGCCTATCGTGATGTGCAATCATTGCTCTGTGCTGGCGCCAGGACTCCGGCCCTTCAAGTTCACGAGAACGACGTTTTGACCTTATTTCCTGTTTCTGCATAAAGTGAGCAATTTCCTAGCAGACAAAAAATACAATGATATATCATTCCACTCACAGATATTTATCCAAACATACATGCTAAAGAAAAGTGTTTAGTTAACCTCGTACCTCATCCTGAGCCACTTGGGCTACTCTGAAGTCTCCCTCTGGGTAGGGACCACATCGGGAGGGCTGGGAGTTCTGTGAAAACAAAAAAAAAGAAGAAAAGAAAGTCAGAAAGAAAAGAGAAACTTATCTCCTGCCCTGTCTCCACGACCACTTGATAGGTGTGTCATGATAAACTGCTGGGTTCCTCACCCTCCTTAACAGCTTGTCTTCTTCCTCCTGCAGCTTGCGAGCAAACTCTTCATCCTGTAGGACCTGCTGCAGCTCCCCAAGGCCTAAGCTCTGCTCACCAGGCTCTGGCTGCAGTGACCCTCCTGAGTGTGAGGTTTTATAGTGTCAAAATCAAATAATAAAAAGCAAATCCACTGACAAAGAAAGGCAAGAGGGGCAGTAAAACATTAACTTGAAAATCAGAGATGATTCATACTGTTCACTGAAAAAGAGGCTGAGGGACACATGGATTAAGGACCTTTGAATCACACCCAGAGATGAAAAGATTAAGCAAGGAGGTAAGGTAGGCAGGTAGGTTGCTAGATTGTTGACAGGAACTCCAGAAAACTTACTCCATCACTACATCAAGGCTGGAAAAATGATGAAGATGAGAATGAAAGTGCACACTAAAGATCATTTCAAGACCACTGAAATTATAGATATGAACAAGAAAATGTTCCACTCCACTAAGAGACCCCATTTCACCAATAAAAATCAATTTGTCCAGATTAGGTGATGATTGAGTGATTGAGGAAAGATGAGAGGAGCAGATGCACACAGAGAGCTTTGGAGCAGGCTGCAGTCCTGAGTGTTACCTGCGGCCACATGCCTTGACCTATCCCTGGTTGAAGCCCTGCTGCTGCAGAAGCTTTGGCTGCGCTGTGGGGCTCTTCTGCAGGGCTGCGTTCCTCTCCTCTCCACTTCCTGCTCCTCCTCCTCTGAGCTTAACCTTTCCTCTATGGTCTTGTGCCAACGCCTGCGTTCGCTTGTTGTCCTCTTGACCCTGTAATTATTTGCATTCCTCACCCTTTCGTCATCTTCAGTGCATCTGTGCTCTTTCGACTTCCTGCTGCCTCCCCTTTCTACGTTAGCAAAAAGGGAGTCTCTACTACTAATCTCATTAATCTCTCCATCATTCCCTGCAATATTGCGGTGCCTGTCTCGGTCTTCTCTGTGATCTCTCCCACTGTTTTCCCGGTAAGATAATCTCCTCCTCTCCCTAATATCTCCATGGAAACTGTGCCTGGTAGCGGCAGCTCTCTGGAAGACTCTCTGATGTGGTTGGGAGTCACTGCAGGAGACCTCGCTCCCGCAAAGCACCTGGCTGTCTCTGCTTTGGGGCCCTATTTGCAGTTGCATCCCATTGCTGTCAAACCTCACAGGCACACCCCTCTCTTTGAGGACCTGGCCTAGCATCTCCCAGACACTGCTGCTTTCTCCGCAATGCCTGCTAGAGCTCCTGGCGTCATCCCGAAAATGGACATGTCTGTCAGGGTTGTCCCTGTAGCTCCAAGTTCTCGCCAGGTCTTTGTTGTTCTGTCTGGTTCGGTCATGTAGCCTGACTGATTCACTGCGACTGCATCGCCTTTCTCTGACCTCTAACCTGGAATCTCTACCCTGATTTCTGCTCCTATGAAAACCCTCATTCTCCTTTCTATGGCTCCTTTCCTGATCCCAGTTCCTCGTGCTCCCCTTCTCATGGTCACCATTTTCATAATAATCCCCATCCCACTCTCCTTCCTCCTCCTCCCACACCCTGAGCTCATCTGGGAAGCTTCTGCGAGAGGTAGGACCCCTGTGCTGTCTCTCCTGCGGCTGATGTAAAGATGCCTGCAATTGAGGAGGTGCCATGTTGAGTCTTTGATTCCGTCTCTGCGACAAGACAGAGAGCTGTTCAGAGGAAACTGAGTCCGAGTCCTCTGAATCTTCACTCAGATGCTCCCTCAATTCACTCCTGGTTTTCCTATAGGAATTTGTATGTCCTTGATTTGACCATGAAGTTGTGTTTTCCTGAGCAGCTACCCCCCTGAGAGAGTCAGCCCGAGGCTCAGATAAGTCTGAATGGTTGTGAGAGGAAGTAGAACATTGCCACCTGCTGGCGGTGGCTAAGTACTGCTCCTCTCCTTGTTGTAGGCTGCTGAGTGTGTGCTGGCGTGGGGGTGGCAGTGCAGGATCGCTGGTGCTGCCTTTAGTAATGGTTACAAACACAAAAGCAGGGAGGATGGTGAGGCTGTTAGTGGGTACTTTAGATAAGTGCAGTTAATGATGAGGTGATGTGCCACATAAAAACAGCAGCATGTCACTTTAGTAAGAGTAACATTTGTTACCCTGTTTATAAAAATGCATATGACAGAACTCTAGAATTCCAATATGGTACCAGACTGGAATACAGGTGTGCAGTCATGCGTAAAAGAAAATATAAAGGACATCTTATAAGCATGCACCTGTTTTAATGTTTTAAAACAACACAACAAATGCAAATATTAATATAGTGTGATAGCTATGCAGTGTATTTTTTGCTCATGCTGTTGTAATGTACATACAGACAATGACTTGAATGTTATAATGACAAGTAGTAGTAGTACAGCGAAGCATGGTCAGAGACAGTGAGCAAGTCCTTGGCGTTGTTCTACCTGGGGGGGGGCCGGGCCCGGCCCCCGCCGCGCGCGGCGCCGCGGGGGGCGCGAAGGCGCGAGACGGGCGGCGCGGGGAC
>JAQMCX010000002.1:21247570-21363459 GCA_029814765.1 Acanthurus leucopareius | reverse complement strand
TTTACGTTATTTTTTTTTTTATACCCCCCCCCCCCCCCCCCCCAAAAAAAACCCCCAAACAAACAAACTAAGAAACAAAACAAACATACAAAAAGAAATCTAAATACACCCATAAAAATATATATATTTAGTTGTATATTGTCCAAAACTGCAAATTCCTATATTTTCAAACATTCTTCTTGTCTTTAAAATGATTGCTGTAAAAGCATACAGTCAATAAAAGTGATTGAAATAACAGAAACTGTACCTTCTGAATGACCCTCCTGTTCCCTCATCCTCCTCCTGTTTCTTTGCTTCTCCTCTTCCTGCATTCGTTTAGCTATTTCCTGCAGAAACACACAGTTGTATTGATTGCTCTTTGTAGCTTTAAACATAATATGTAACCCACTAGGAATGTAGGCTGAATGAAGATCACAGAGAAGCTCAGATAAGAGAAAAAACTTAGATAAGATACAGTTTCAGTCCTGTTTTAGGCTATGAGAGTTTTCAATTAGATTTGTTACAACCACTTTGTTCTTTTTCTTTTTTAAAGCAGGTCAGGTTCATTTCCAAACTTAGGGAGTTAAATAAGCTCCACTCACTGGACAGTCTGGTTGAACCACTGATTTGCAGTCACAAGCTTGCATGACTGATATTTTTCATGTATGCAGTGCTCTTTTTAACCAGCAGATGGCGACATCACATCAACTGTGTAAAGAAAGGCAGAGACAACTGTCCCCAGTGTGCCACAGGATGGTTTTTACAGACAAAATTGCTCTGAGAAAAAAAAGAACTTGCACATTTAAGAAACTGCTTCGTCTTAAAACCTTGTACCATTATTTACCTTAAACTTGCTCAGCTCACTTTGATTTGATCTATCAGTGTTTAAATAACAGCAATAAATAACACTGATCAAACTCTGAGGCTCCATAAGGACTTTACCAGGTTTACAGAAGAGATAAAGAAGTGGATCTACTTCATATGCATCTAGTGCTTCTACTAAGGAGGCTACATCAAATGCAGAGCAATGACTTAGTGCCACTGTGAGATGATTTGACATTTTAATAGTGGCTGTTTAACACAAAGCCAGCTTTGTGTGGCCAAATTAAATTTGAGCAGGGTTGTGGTCGACTCAGTGGAGAATAAGAGGCAAGAAAACTTTTCATCTCCTTCAGCCTGAACTCTGGACCAGAGAAACTCCAAGAGAAACAGGTCAACGGACTGTTTCACTTGAACTAACACCTTGTCACTGGGGGATGCCTGTTCTTACCAGAGCTGCCATACTTGTCACAATGTCTCTGTGTTGCTTTGTCAAGCCAGAACTAATAATGTTCCATACAGATAAGCAAATTTGACCAGTGAGTTCTGTAAAAATATGAAAACATGCCTCTGTAGACTGTTTTTGCAACATAACTCAGAACAAAGCTAACACAGCTGTATTGCTTTGCAATCAGGTTGTTTGTGTACGCCACTTTGCCAGCATCAGCAGACAATTAGCAGCTTGCCATGGCAGGTTAGGCGTGGAGTGCCACGGGGATCTGGCATTTAAAACAGCTCAGTCTGCTGCCTTCTGTTCCTTAATTAAAGACACAATCTACAGGGAGGCAAATATTTAATCAACACCTCTGATCAGCAAATCATTAAGGAAGGTAAGCTTACAGGAGGGTTAATAGTTCTTCATTTTGTCCAAACATCAACACTCATAAAAAATGATTACCTCCACACAGGAACAGACATATATTTAGAACATGTGCCACATGACCTCGCCTGGCTTTTAACCCACAAGGTAAATGAGGCTTTAGCATTAACTCTTGGGTGCAAACACCTTATGTTGGTTCCAAAAGAGTTCAACCCAAAGACTTAAACAATGATGAATGAACCCCACAGCTTTTCTGACCTCACATCCTCCAAACAAGGAGCTTTTATAAGCCCGTCCAAGGCAGCCTTCTCTAAAAAGGAAACTGCAGGGTAAAGGAAAATATTATGCTGGAGCGGCGTTGTGACGCACACCACTTTGACCAGCTGGGAGTTTCGTGGCACAGTTTTTTCCCCCCACAATGCTTTTCTCCTTACACAGCTCAGTTTCTCATTTTATTTGGTTGGCAGTCAGATTATTGTTTTTGTTGTTCTTTTAAGCCTGTTTAAAATGCATGCTGTAAAAATGCACAGAAATAAAGACAGAGTTTTAAAGGGGCTGGGCTTCACTGTGAACATTGGAAAAACAAGGCAGAAGTGATTGATGGGAACCATCTGGTTGCCCTGTTGCATTTGGGTTTGAGAGAGGAGCTGTTTTTGTATTTACAAAACAGTGGAGGGATCTGGGGCTTTACCATCATAAGAAGTAAAGAAAAGGAACAACATGAACGTGACAACAACTATCATAATATTATCTTGTCGTTATACTTGTTTCCAAAATCTGACAGTCGACTCTTAACTCTGTGTCTAAATCCATGAATCTGAAGTTACAAAAGCACTTTAACTTAAATACTAACATCAGCATGCTAAGAGGCTCACAATGAGGGTGTTAACAGGCTGAAGTCCAGCAGGCAAAACATTTACCCTGTTCATGACATAAACATGCTAAGCATGTAAGCCTGATAGCATTTGGTAGTTAGCACTAAAAACAAAGAACAGTCACGGCAGATAAGAATAATTCTGCAGCCATGATCACAGACCTGGTCAAGTTAATCAATAATTTCTTGACCTTGTGATGGTGCTAGATGAAAAAATAGGGATTTCACTCCCGAGAGGGACATGAATCCATTGACCAAAGTTTTGGTAATCCATCTTCCATCTAGATTTCTTTGTGCAATGTAATTTATTCATTTAGACATAAGAAGTTTGTAAAACAGTGATTTACAACATTTGACAAAGAAACCATCCGGAAAAAAAACTTTAAAACAGAATTCCAGTGTTACAACAAACTTGTTTGGAAACCCAGTAACAATGTTCAACCCTTTTAATGGAAAGGATAAACAGATTAAGCCTGAGTCTCTCTTGATTAAACACTGCACTTAGGAAATATTTTAATTTAACCAGCCTCTTCCGCAGATTGCAGTTAAGTTTTTACACATGGTGAGTGTGCACATCCAGCAAGACTTCACATGCCCACATGAGTGCACTCTGTATGAAGAGCTTAATGATCCATGTCAGGAATCAACCACCAGAGAAACAGCTCGAGCCATCATCCAGATGGGTAGCTGACAGTTTGTGTCTCTGTTTAACAGCTGACTTTGCTAATACAGCTCCCTTACTACACTGTGGATACACATGAGGCCCAGACAAGCACTTTGCTGCAACCGCCACTCAGTTAGTCCTCAGAGCGAGCAAAGTGATCATATCATATTCCCTGGCTTTCTGGTAACAGCTAGATAATTAAGTGATGTACAACAACGTCCCAAGTGCCGTATAATTCTATGAGTCCCTGTGCTCAAAGTGCTGACCTTGAAGGATAATGCTGCTGCTATTTTAAGTTTGTGCCAACTGTCACGGCCAGTCTTCTACATTATGCCCAGTTTTGTCTGCTCACACTGTTGTAGTTACAATAATGAATCTACCTTCATGAGCAGCTATTTTTTGCTTTGTGCACCAACACTTCAACATTTACTGAGTCAGATAATCTACTGCAGACTTACTTACTCTGTCTATTATGTAAGATAGATCGTTTTTAATAGACGTTTTGATAAAGACTTAATGATAACCAACATAAATAAATCAAATCTGGCCACAGCCCCTTCTCCTGTGAGGGAAGACATTTACTGCTTTTTAAAACAGCCAATTTCCAGGCCAACGGGGTGGGCTTATTAATACTCGAGAGCTAAGGGTTAGGCAGGTATCACTGCAATTTCTACTTTGGTTTGGTCCAAATTCTATTTTATTACTGCTTTGTGCCAAGTTGAACTTGTCCATACAATGAGTGTCTTGCTCTGCTCTGGTTGCTGCAAGCAACTAGACACTCACAGGAAAGGATTTGTTCCCCTTTCAGGAGCAAATCCCTTAAAACATTTCACTTTAAAAACTTTGCTGTCACGTTTGTGTCGACTTGTTAGCCGGGATAACATTTGGTTTCAAGCTAAGCTGAACACCATAGAAGTTTTAATTTGAAAATGACAAAATGAGTGAGTAGTAAAGAAGCACACTTTTTTTTAACCTTGTTTCCGTATATCAGTTATCCAAGGTCCAGACTACAGTATATCTTTCACGATACTCTCTGCATTTTGCCCAGTGCATATCGGCTTACATTCGAGATGATCTGTTAACCTAAATGATGACTAGACAAGGCTTTCAATTTAACTTGAGTTTAGTAATAAGGGCAGAAAGTAAGTGAAGGTGGATATTAACCATTTGAGTGCCCCTTCTCATCCAAACAAACGCAGCTAATGTTTATTTGTTGTAGCAAATAAAAGTGAGTAAAACTGAATTCTTCATTTGATATTTAATATAATCATCTGAAAGTTTTAGGCCTGTCCAGCATGTTAGTAAGTCTTCCATTAACATGTAAAATAAGAAGTCTATTCATTTAAGAGCTAAAAAGTATTAGCCTGTGTGAAGCTAATACTAAGACACAAACTGACTGGGAAATAAAGGTTTTATGCAGACAACAATGGGTGCAGATTTCCTTCAATTTCCTAATTGAAAAGAAGTATCATAGTGGGTGGTGAGTAGATAAATGACAAACAGGTGCATATTATGACTGGTGTTACGTCAGAACTGCTGTTGGCACCTTTTATACTGATCTCAGCACTTAAAGATGGAAACGTCTGCAGAATTCTACCTGGTGCTACATTCATGGTGGGAAGTGAGTCAGTTATGGATGCTTTCAGTACATTTAATCTAAAAGATATTTATAGACGATGAGACCATTTGAAAAGACTGAATGCATCCATTTGTAAGCTAATCAAATTTTTGTGTTTAAAAATATTGCATCATCTTCTAATGCAATCACTGGGGGATTGTAAACTAGGGACAACATAATTTAATTATTACACAACAGTTTGTGCTCACCTCGTCGTCCTGCTCCCTCCTCTGAGTCTCTTCAGCACGACGCTGAATCTCCTCCTGAATTACACGAGCGTATTCAAAGTCTTGCTCCTCCCTACAGAGCAGACAGGAAAGAAAATGAACTCTTACACTTCTGACTTACTGATATAACTACCTCCACATGATACAACAAGGCAAAAGAGAACATAAATCTCGTTAGTAAATCTACAAACAGTAGGCTTAGGATACATGTAGAACATGCAGGGTTACATGAATAGTGCAGCAGTGTTACAGTGTGTTTAGGGTGGTGGGGGTCACCTACAGCTGTCTGGAGGCATGTCTGTGGAGGGCGCTCTGCTGGGCCCACTGCTCCTCTTCCTCATCCTGCAGTCTTTTGGCTACACGGATGTCGTTCTGCACTAGCTGGTTCTTCTGGATGTTGTTGGTATAATAGTGTTCGACTGTGATGTCAGAGCAGAGAAAAAGGCAGAGAGTAAGACAATATTCAGTGTGTGGTAAGAAAGTGCAAAATCTGTTATCTGCAATAATAGCTGTTAATTCTAGTCATTGGCTAATTTTTTTTAAGAGGATAACTTAGGATGAAGCGACACAGCACAGACAGTAGTGATTCACTGAGACAGACTGGAAAGCAGCCCACATAGTATAAACAATTACACACATTTGTAGTGTAGAGCTGTCACACAGTAGCTTGACACAGTACTTACTCTCCTGTTCCTGCAGGTTGTGCGCCAACACTCCATCTTCCAGCACAGCAAAACACTGGCACACTTAAAACAAAAAAGGAGAGCAACACTTTACAACCAAACAACAGCAACAAAGTGTTAATCAAGGAGGGGATACAAGCGTTTAATAAAGACAGCAGATCTCTCAGCCTGATGATTACTAAAACACCAGACAAATGATAAAAATCATGACTGTCCATGGCTCCATCCAGAACAAAAGCTGAGCCTTTGGATGGCATGAAAAGAAAAGAATTATGGTGCTTTTGGTCCAACACTCCAAAGAAAAACAAAAGCATACAAGTGCTATGTGTCATGATTGCTGTTTATTTGACAAAGACAAAGGCAGAGGAGTGTCCCTCAAAAGTTTGGGAAAAACACAACCAACCACCTCTTTGGTATGAATTCCCTGTTAAACATATAAAAGGCTTTCATAAAATCCTTACAGGGTACAAGTGCTCCAGAGAAACACACAAGTGGCCACAATTACTACTGTCATCCCAAAGTTACTGGCTCCAGAAGCAGCACAGAGACAGAACCACCTCATTCTTCCAGAAGGAACATTGTGACCTACTCTATTTGAGTGTGCGAGTGTGTGTGTGTGTAAGGGTGTTGCTGTGTGTGCTATCCTGTACATGCACGTGCAATTTATATATACATCAGTAGAAAGGATTCAGTCATTTAAAGGTGTTTGTTGAGGGATCTTTAGAGGTAGAGAGGTGTTTTCTTCTTAACTAATGTGCTCACTATGAATACCAAATGAAGATGCAAAGTTTATGAACAACCACCTGCCGCCATTTAAACCAGAGAGCCTGAGCAGACGGCACAAATGTTAGTGGAGTGGAATTTGTAAGGCTGTTGTAAATCCGAAAGCTTTAAGCTGAGAGCTCTCTGTACACCAATTCTGTCTGGTTCTCCATATCAAGCCACTCTGCGTGAACTGAGTCTCCACTATCCCATGATCCCATAGTCTGGCCACCTGCTGCTGGATTTGGTCATAAAACGTATCAGTTTCATGTCATTAATACTGTCTAGCCTTATTTTTTTTGTCAGGAGGCTGAAAAAAAAAGGGACTTCAACCTAGACAAAAGAACTTATGACACAATTATGTAAAGAAAGTGACTTCTCATTTCACAACAAAGGGAATTTCAACCAAACTGCTCTGTATTGACAGGAATACATTCTAAATGCCAGTAACAAGGCGGTGAATGCCCACAGTTTTGGACAACTCTTTAATCTTTACATTAGTCTTAATAGTTTTAGCATCTGAGGACTGTTATTCTCATCTATAAACATGCCAAGTGTTTACAGTAGCCTTTAATGAGCCATAATAGGTTCTATGTGCTGCGGCCCATGTGTGTTTTAAGTCTGTCAAACAAACTCAAAAGTTACTTAGGAGAAAATAAACACAGACATGCAGCAGCACAGTGGCCCAGCTGTTTTCTCCACTTCCTCCTTCTTTGCAGACACACACAGCTCTCTGTGACCAGACAAAACCACTTTGCTATCTCATGGATTTTCATCCGGGAACACAGACTGGCAGTCTTTCCCCTACAGAGGTTTTTTTTTTTAAATGCAAGAAAGAAGAAGCAGAAGACAGTGTTTAAGAAGAGATTTAGCTCACTGCAGAGGTAAAAACCTCCAGCCTGAGCCAGAGGCATGGCCAATTAAAAACACCTGTCCCACTGCTAATCCTTCCACTGAGCCGGTTGAGTCAAGCATGTGGAGACGGCTACATTTACACCCATGTGCTTAACCCTTTGGATACTCAAGTATTCAGTTTATGAGCTGAGTGCCCACACATAAACGCCAAATGTGTTTTATAGTAACCTTTATAAGGTCTTAACCCAGCTATAGAAAACCAGGCTACATTTCACACTGCACTACCAACACAAGCCATTAAAAAAAATGCCTAAAACATAAACATCAGACAGTGTGTTTCTATATTGTTGTAATGTGATAACTTTACTTGACAGCTGGTTGTTACAAAATGTGGATCTCAAATGTGAATTTTGAGTTGCAAATATGATTTAGAATCAGAAATAAAGTGCGTGTAAAACTGGCTGTCACTGTAAGCACTCTATGGGAGATGTCAAAGCCAAGACATTCATTCTCAGTTTGTTATTTCACGGCTTCAGCTGTGTTTTGTTATCTTTGTGTAAGCAGAAACAGCTAAGAAATGCATGAACGTACACAAGCACAGACCCTGAAAGTTTACTTACTCGCTGAAGATTTGCTGGATGGTGTCGTTAATGGTGAGAATAAATGTGAGGCCTTGAGAGTCACAGTAAGGGTGACATATGCAGCATGCAGTCTAAAGCAAAGCTATGACTGTCTGGCTAATAGAAAACATACAAAATGACAAGCATTCGACCCTTCTTACACTTAAAGAGCTCTTCTCTGTGTTGGCTGTTTGACAAGTTTGTGCTCTCAAAGACAACTTGTTTTTTTCACCTCAATGGAACATACATTCCTTGATCCCTATCTCGTCACAGTTTCCACTCTCACACTCCTCCAAAAGTACTCATACACAGAGCTCTTCCAAGCCACTATTGCTGCACCTTATCTGAACTGCTACAGCTAATGCAACAATGCATGGAGAAAATTTCAACATTTATACAATTCCTTCTGAGTTGATACAACAAGTCGAAATGGGGACGTCTCCTCTTTGTTCAGTTCTGTAAATAGGGAAGTGAAAAAAAACTGTCTTCTTAAACATTATTGTGTTCAGATTCTGTCAAAAACTCTAGTCTCTAAATCCTACAGCTGAAAAAAAAAAAAAAATCAGTCTTGCAAGAAAAAGTCTGCGGATATGTTTCAGTCTACAGGCTCAACAGTCAAAGTTCATATAAATCACCCAGACAGCACTAAGCCATCAAAAAGGGTCTGTTTACACCATAAATGATCACATAAGTCCACACTGAGAGTTAGCCCACACCAAGACAGACATGCATTACCCATTACACCTGTCGTGGAGCTTAACAGACTATCTGCTAACTGGATTTACAACTTGCCCTTATGGGTCCAGTCTGTCAGTGAGGAGGGATTAAGGGTTTAATCCGACAGGACAAATTGAAAGCTGAAAACACAAATTTACTCTACAGTGCAACTCAACAAGCAGAATAGAGGAAAGGATGGAAATATGGAGGAAAATGACAGTCTACTCAGTCTGGCCGTGCAAGTATGTGTGGGTGTGTCTGCATTGCGGGTTAACTTGTTTTTCCAAACTCCTTTAAACTACGGTCACGTTACCCTTCTCAGGGAGGGACAAGAGGACTGTTATTATGACTGCTAAACAGGTTTTGAGGGACAGGCGCATGTTCAGTGTGAGTCTAGGCTGAGTGTGTTTTCAATATTACACAGAGACTCCCACTGAAAGCTTCTTAATAAGGGCACTGAAAGGACCCTGTCAAGCCGAGTCTGTTTCCTAAGAGGATAGTGAATCAAAAAATCCAGCAGACAACAGAAATTGGCTGTGGCATTTGGACACCGCAGGCTAAGATCCATTGAAATGAAGGAATGTCTGACAAAGAGTGTAAAGCAACAAGAAAAAGTCAATAAGGTTCAAAAATACAAGCAGCCACCCGCTGTATGATCCAGTTTGTTCCCTGTCAGTGTGTGCAGGCTGTTGGGGCAGAGAAACAGCAGGAGGTGGAGATAATATATAGCAGGAAACCATGACCTGCCTGACCTTGTAGCCAAAACAGTCAAAATAAAAGGATTTATTTCCTATATGATGCCCAGTCCCTTGGAAATATTTCGCATTACCGGCAGTCAAAAAATGGTGTGTGCTATTTTTTCCCCTTCTGCTGATGTAACTAAGGCTCACTGATGGATGTGTGCACTTTTGTTTTTCAGTCAGACAACAGAAATACTCCCGCCAACATAAGAGAACTGACAGCCAATCATCTAAAACAAAATTATGCAGATTATCTCAGGCATCCTGCACGAGGGAGCAGCCCATCAAACTCGGACGGAGATATTTTCATTTCATCCTCGCAGCCACTTGGACAGCAGCAGTAGCAAGTGCCTGCCAAACAAAGAAACTGGCGAAAGGAGAAAATGACAAGGGTTCTATTTTCAGCCAAAATCCCCCACCAACCACCCACACGCGGTCTCTCACTCCCTCTCCTTTCTCTCTCTCTCTCTCTCTCTCCTCTCCTTGGTCTGTTCTTTTCTCCTGCTCGCTGCTTTTTTGCACAAAGTTTCGCCATGAAGTGTCTTTCCTTCCCACAGCCCTGTGCTGTTATCAGCTAGGTGAAGTGGGCCAGCCAGCCAGCCCATGAACTGGATCAAGCGGTCATGGTGAACAAAGAGAGGTGAGGGGTAATGGGACTCTGGGTCAGTTGGTGAGAGTGAAATTAGGAGAAGGGGGGAGGTAGGGGGAATTCCTCTGGGAACTGCATTCCCTCTGCACATCAGGCTATATCAGGAGCAGCCAGAGGAGGGACAAAACAGGAACTGATAAGGGGGGCAGTGAAAACAAAGAAAGCTGACTTGGCCGAGACTCTCGGATGGGGAGGAAAGTGAAGGAGAAGGGAGAGGGGGATCTACGGCTGTTAGGGAAATTGAAGCATAAACACCCACGATGGGGTGTAAACTAAACAAACCCCAGTGTGACAGAGAGGGACAACGGCACAGTTTGACTAATCTGTCTGGGGAAAGTGGATGATGAGTGGCAAAAAATTACACTGGCCAGACATCTGATTTACATGCTGCTATTGTCTCGAAGAGCAGTTTATTGCTGCTATTACTGGCTTTGTATGTGCACTGGCCCCCGCTCGATAAAGCATGAAAATGCAAAGCTGCACAGTGTGCCCTTTGTCTATGGAAACAAGAGTGGAGTGCTGAATTATCTCCCTTGATAAAAGACATGCAGACCTATTTCTATCCCATTCATTAGTGTGGACATGCCAAAGACTGAGTCAACGCTCTACACCCTGGCAACAGCTCAGACATTCCTTACCTGTGAATGGTTTCATACTTGCTTGTAATTAGACGAAGGTAATTTTGTTTACAGAAACTGGATCAGTATGTCAATAACAAATTCTGTAGTTGTTAATTGTGCTATTTTCTTGAAAACAAAGTGGATAAAAATAATTTAACAGCTGCAATCTTGCCACTATTAAGGTTTTGAAAGTGGTTTTACTTTGTTCAAGTTAACTTAAATTACTTTTCTACAAAAGTTGGACAGAAAATTCATATTTTTTAGTCTATAGTCAACATACCAAACATGCATTATAATGGCTCTGCTAGGGTTTACTTTGGAATTATAAGGTGTCTTAATTAGTTTTTGATATACCTGAACTCTAAAATAATAAACTTCACTTAGGCTGCTGTTCAGTTCTTTGTTTCATGCAACAGCCTGCCCCCCCAGAAATCTCACATCAAAAACATCTCTCTCGTTCCTTTCTCTTATCTGCACCCAGCACAGACCTGCCAGCTGTATAATGAGATCCATCTCTGCACAGCTGTATGACAGAGCCTCTTCTGCATGTAGTCAAAACATGCAACAAGCTTCTTTTTATCTGAGAGGGACAATTCTGATGCCATAGAAATCAAGCGCACACACACAAGGTCAGAGGAAAAGCTGACACTTGGTGCCAAGGCCGGCGATACAAAACTGAACAAAGAGATGATAGAAAGTTGTCACAGGCCTGATTCTCTCTCAAACTCCCAGCAGATGGGTTAATAAATCTCTCCTTTGTATATGCTGTATTAAAGTGTCCATTAATGGAGCACTTCGTAATCTTTATTGTCTCCATTTCTGCAGTTTAGTGGCTGACCCTGACCTCTGACCTCCTTAAGGAGGGACCAAAATAAAGACAACTTTTCTCCATGACACATTATTTCCATATCCAACTGTCTAAATCTTCCACATATGCAGGAGTTGTGTGTGTGTGTGTGCTTACCATCTTGGACACGTGGAAGGTTGGTCTTGTCAATGTCCAGCTCTGCCATCACTGTCCCTCTTCTGTCACTGCCTCATGGTGATACTGAAGAACCCTGGCACAGTTCAAAAGTAGTTATTATCTGGCTAAATAAAATGAAACCTAAAGGGAATGTATAAAACTCCAGGATACACGAAAAAACATATGATAAACTCTCTTTATCCCAGTAAAATAATTAAAAAAAGGTGGACCAGCTTTACCGTAATTACCAAGAAATTCTATAACTTTTGCAGCGCATTAGCTTTAACCAACTGTAACCCTCCGTGACAGCAACTAAGCTAACACAAGCAGCGTCGCTGTTAACGTGAACTAAAGCCCGTAAGGTAACACAATATCTGCATTGCAGCAGGCCACTTGTTTGTCGAGCGATGTACAATAAAAACTGGACGAACAAACAGTCGTTTCAAAGACTCATTGTTTTATAACCTACCTGTTAGCAGCGCGCTGCCCACACAGGCTCCGGTGTTGTATGTGTACACACAGCCTATTCAACAAGTACCAAACATGACAGCGGAGTGTCAACTTTAGAGTCGTCCGCTCCGTCTCTCACTCTGCCCCCGCCTTCCTTTCTTTTTTTGTGTCTCTTTTACAAATTTTTCCAAATTGTCTCGAACGTGCTCGGTCGTTTCTAACACCTTTAGTTTCGGTGTGAATTTTTTTTCTAAAGCGAAAGCGACGGTTGTAGTTCATCAATGAAACAAAGCCCCTGTCGACTCGTGATGGGAAGCCGGGGCGGACAAACTTAGCCCACAGTCTGTCGCTCCGGCTGCTTCTTCACAGCTCCTGTTCGGCAGCGGCGGGGGCGGTTGACGGCTGCTGCCTTCACGTACTCCTTCAAGCTCAGACTGCCGAGGTTTCAACACGGGACACTTTGTCGGCCAATAACATGGCTGTTTTAGTTGACAAGTGTAGAGTTGAAGACAGTTTTTATAAAGTTTAAAAAAGTATCACAGAGAGAGACTGATAAAGTGCTTAAATCAGCGTCGAAAGACTTGACAAATTCGCAATCAGATTAATCAACTCGGTGCAACAAGTTAGAAAAGAGAAACGCTTTAAGAGGATGTTAAGATGTTCTTTACGCTTCAAGATGACAACCCCACCGGAGACTTTCACTCTCGGTTGGTGATACATCCCCCATTTATAACTTGAATCATACAGACCTATTGACCCACATTGCGTGCGCTCGCTGAGTAGCAACATTTCTGACAGTAAGCGAAGGCAACACTTAACCAGCCGAGTGTTTCAGTCACTCAACTGGGGGAAAACTGCTTGGTAGCTACAATAAAAAGAGACAATTTCAATACTTTTGAAAGCAAAATCTGATTATATTGTAAAGGAGCAGCCTCTACTTGATTTTCAGAATATGTTAAATGTAATTTATTTTCTGAAATAACAGCCACTACAAACATTTCCTAATTTTATTAAAAAATAAAATAAAAATCAAGTCCTATTTTTGAGCAGGGTTATCTGTTTCAAAAGTGCCTTGTAAATGCAAATGCTGATAAATCGTATAGGCTTTTTTAGGTTAAAGTTTAAATTATAGGTTAAATTCAATTTGCACTCTGCCAAAGTAAGATTGTTTAAAGACAGGATTACTGAGAAGAAAAAGAAAAACTGGCAATTTTTTTTCCCCCTCATAGCCAAACCGAGGAGTTTACACTGGAAGTCAAATATGGAAGTATGATACAGGGGTACTTTACACTGTTATTGGGGTTTTCCAAACCTAATGTTGCCCCCTGCTGGCGCCACATATATAAGTCAGACATCCATAAGGTCAAATGTATGTAACAGGTCACAAAAAACTGTCATCAAAACTGCATTTAGAAATTTTCCTGTAGTTGAAGTAGCAAAATTACTGTAAAGAAAAACTTTGTTTTGTGTAAAAATCCTGCATTTAAAATTGTGTGCAAAAATACACAAATATTAGCATTAAAATATACTTAAAGCACCATGATTTATTTGTTGATTATATTTTGTGTAATAATCTGAAACTGAAAGTAACTGGTAACTTTAGCCATTGAATGTAGTGGAGTATAAGGTACAATATTTTCCTCTGAATTGAAGTAAAGTAAAGGTATAAAGTGGCAGAAACTCAAAATACTAAAGTAAAGTACAGATATCTCATAACTGTTAAAGTACGGTACAGTAAGTTAAGTAAATGTACTCTGTTATTTTTCACTACTGCTGCCAGGGCACATCGCTGAAAATTATAGTAAATGCTTGTTCAACTAACATGGATTATACAGTTGTCAGGTCTGCATGTGCAGGTAAAGCAGTTTAAGACAATAAATAAAACATAAGATGCTGAAACATTTGAATCGTGTTTGGCATGTTTATGGGCCTCATGAGAGTAATGATCATTTCATTAAGAAACCATCACTAATCTGTTGCAACTATTGCAAACTATAGCAATTTTAGAGAAAGACAGAAGATTTCTGTTTTCATATTGGTGCATTTACCTGACAGCTGCTTATACTGAGATCTTTTATTCCTGGCAAAACAAATCACACACTCACAGAACACATTGCATTGCTGTGTTTCAAACCACCCACCAGTTGAGATCTAATCAGACTGAGCACGAATCACACTGTACAACAATGAAATGTCGCTCATAATGCTGCAGTACTCTATCCACTTAAAAGGACAATATGTCACATTTTGCTCTCGATTTACTACTTATGCGTATTTTACTGCAAATATTTGTTCAGATTCGTATTTAACATTTTAAAAGAAGGCTTTTTTTGTATGAAATATTTCCCATTCAGATATTGGTTCTTACACTAAGATTCACCTTTTGTAAAGCTATTCATTTATTTATTACTTCAGAGAAACCATGTAAATGTCAAGTTCCTGACAATTACAAGCACTTGTTTTTAGAGAAAAGTGTAGCCTGTGATGGTTAGATGTTGAAACACATCATGAAACACCATAATAGGTGTTGCTTTCAAGTTTTTTTTGTCTTTTCAGCATGTTCTCTGACTTTATTTACCCTCAATTCCACTCTGCTCTGTCCAATCTGATCCACATTATATCATACGAATCTCAAAAAGTAAAGTACATGTCCATTTATTACAGAACATCTGAGCCTCGAAGAAAATCATATTATTTAATGAACTGTTGAGAGGAACCCATGTGTAGCAGGACAAATCTCAAACATGGGGGAGACAACGTTTACTTTAGAAGATGGACTAAGCCGAGACCGGCAGCAGGACCTTGACTATTACAGAATATAAATCTTAATAGCTTTCTATGACATACAGCATCACCTAATGGAGAGTCTGGCCTTCTGGCCATAAAATTAAATGTCACTGTCGCTTCATTGGCCCTTATTATCATACAAGAGACCGAACATTGACGTCACTCGACTGATAAATATACAAATTACATTCAGGGGTGCAAAATGTGACTTTGTAAATAGCCGTCTCCACCTGTCTTCCCGTCAGCAAGCTTATAGGGAACCTTCTGAGACTCTGCCCATGCTGAACGTACTAATAAAGTGGATTTTTATTGCATGACTAAAAAGAACTGAGAGCACAAATATAACATCGTACCAGAACAAGGCCTCTAAATAATGTGCATGAATCAATCTGATTCACTGACCCATGAAAAATTCTCTGCACTTTTAAATTGACTTAAAATGTCAAGTGACTTATAGGCTACAAGGCCTTAAACAGTTAAGGGGTTTCCACTGAAGCTCTGCGCAAGTAATTATTGCAGTTTTATTAGGACTTGTGACTGCTTTGTATGCAGCTCCGACTGCAGACTTTTTTCCTGTGGGCTTTGAGTCGAGAGGATTCAAATGGCCCAAGAGTTTAATCAACTGGTGGCATAAAAACATTAGTCATTTGGCTGCCCAGTTTCTCCACCTGCTCCCCCATGGGATGTTCTCGAGAGTGACATCCAAAACACCTGCTTCGATCCCATTTACACAGTCAGTAAAACAGTCAATCAAGCCGAGGAGCTGTTAAAACATGACTGTGCCCTTGAAGCATGGGCCACGGCACTTGTCTTTTTATTGAGCCTATAATTCACCTGTGACTGCCTGTTGATTTATCACAGTTAGAGAGGATGGGACCGTGGACATCGCTGATGGCTGTTGTGGCCGAAAAAAGTGTGAGTGTGTGTCTGCTGTGTGGCATGCAGGAGGAGGGGTCGGGGGTGGGGGGGTAGGTTATAGCTGGAAGTATAAAACCCAGTTGGGTCCAGCAGAGCATGTACAAGTCTTCTTTCCACCTGAGGAGCTCCTGTGCGAATCAGAGCCACTTCCAACAACAACATCCCTCCAATGATGAAGTGTAACCATCTGCTGTCCTGGGCCTTCCTGCTCGTAGCCTCTGGGCCACTGCTGGCCCACCCAATCACAGAATCTGCTGAGATGCCCTTTCCAGGACCTGGTGAGTGGAAAGTAATATCTCCATTATAGATGTTATTCACGGTAATTCAGCAATTCGGTACCTTGATTAGCATTTTTTGTAATAAAACTTAATTTGTAAAGATTAATGGCAGGCGAGTCCTTGAAGTAATTGCTTCGGAGCCGCAGTGTTAAACACCGACTGTTCTGCCAAAGTGCACATCGTGGACCATTAATGTGGGATTTCTCTGCCGTCAGCAGATTCACTTAGTTCAAATAATTACAAATACTGAGCTATTATGAATTCCCATACAACATTTCATTATGAAAATGAAACCGTTTCCTCTGTTCTCTGTTTGCAACGTGGCAAAAAAAATCTAAAACTAAGTGACATTTTCAATAAAAGTAGGCTACAATGTGTGAATCTATACCTGTTAATGGTGTGTTATTAACTCTGTGTGGTTGTTTCGATCTCCTCAGCATCAGTGGAGGATCGAGGGGTCGGCGCTCTGGATGATCTTTCTCTCTCTGAGACGTCCTTCCCTCTTAAGGACGGTGCAGGTCTCAGATACTCCACTCTGATATCTGGGGAGATGAACAGAGATGGTAAGACACACACACACACACACACACACATTCTTCATCATTACACTTTTGTATGGCCTAATTGTATAATTAAGTGCTCATACTCACTTTATCCAGGTTATATTGCACACTCTTTGTTTGCGGCAACATTGTGCCACAAATTTGAATTGATGCATACAATTAAAACCAGTGTTACCGTGGCTACCAAGCAGCACCTCCGGTGAAGCAGGCCGGTGGAGATATTGATTAAGATTTTCTATATGTAGTTGTTGATGGAGGTACGAGTGACACCCCGTCATTTTCCCCACCCTTTGCTTCTTTCTTTTACTCTACTGCTCAGAATCTTGACGTGCAGCGAAATCGACTGCAACAAGCTGAAGAGAGTTTTCTTAAATATCAGATTAACTTCATGTTTTATTTTCTCATCGTAGGTGTCAGAACGACAGGTCTGCTTCCAAGAGGGATGAGGAGAGAGGTGGGTTTTTTTTTTTTTTTTTATAAATATTACCCCCAAGACTAGTAAGCTACAACCTGCAAGTCAAATTTTTTATCTCTGCTTCTTTATCCTGTCTTTCAGGTCCTACTGGAGAAACAAAGTCTCCTAAATCCCTTCAGCCATGTGCTGGGCATCCGAAAGCAGTTCAGGAAGAGATCAGGGAATTCCGAATGTTTCTGGAAGTACTGCGTCTAAAACTGACAACCGGCATTGATGCCACACACACGAGAGACAGGGCTTGCACTAAAACAACAACAACAACAACAAAAAACCTATCTTGCACTCACATAAGTACATGCAGACAAAGTAAGAAACATCTCGCATACATATGCTGTCTGTGTGCATATGCATGCCCAGGTGCATGTACTCACACAAACACTCACATACACAAGCGCTGTCAGTATTTGCTCACAGAAAGAAAGATGTCATTAGTGTGATTGAGACGTGTTGCTTGAGGAATAAAAGATGATTTATTGAGATTACTTTCCTGTTGTGATGTTGTTATGTACACACATTTGTTCAGAGTCAGTGGTTGTCTGATTTATGGCCACATGTCTTTTAAATGTGAGTCAGTGGTTATACAGCCCTGTATGTTGAATGGAAATAAACACTATATTATAGATATTGTCTCTGTTAATTTGTTTTTTTTCTTGATGAAAAAGGTGTTGTGAGACACATATTTGCAGCTTAAGAAAAACCACTATCCCTTCCTTTAAAAAGTAAAAGAGGAAACAAAAAGACTTAGCAAACTTTGTTCTCGAGTTTTCTTGATTTTTTCCTTTTTTTATTATTTTACAGCAGAAAGAATATAAAGCATTCAGAAAACATCTTCCATATTTTAAGGGCAATTCAAAACGTTTTGCATGGCTTCAGCAGCTGAAATCTCTTTTTTTTAACATATCCATCGAGTCAGTGACGCTTGTACATGCACAATTACAAAAATAAAACTTACAAACAAGAGAAGGGAAGAAAAAGGAGGAAAGCAAAAACACATTAGGAGAACCAAGAGGAGATGAAACTTTTCAGGGTAAGGGGGTTGGGAGCGGAGAAAAATTGGGTCACATAACAGGGAAAGACAGAGAGAGACAGCTATAGAGGAGAGGAAAATAGATCTAACACTAGTTCACATGCAAAGTGTCGAGGACCCATAACTTTCTATCAAAGCAGGGCCTTTTTTTTTCTTCTCGGTTTTTGGAATTGATGAAAACGTGCAGTTCGGTAAAGGGTGCCATATAATTGCTGTCCATAAACTACTGAATGCTTGTCTTGCAATACTGGCATTTGCATAAGAGTAAGTCGACTACATGTGTCCAATCATTTTTAAACTTCACTAGGTCTATAGGTCTCCACAAAATAGTTCTTTATTGCTCTGTGTCCACAAGTGGAATATGTTGTAAAACTGTTTCTGTTCTGTTTGTCCTGATGTGCCTACCTTTCACTGGTTTTGGGTGCTTTGGGGGAAAAAGAAGAGGAGGAAAGGCAGATTCCCAGGTCAATTCACAGAACGTCTTGAAATTGACAATACTGTATACTAATGAAGAGTGCCTATCAGCTAACCTGTCATCCCATTCATAAATGGCAGTAAAAACAAGATTTGCAGGTGGACTTTTCACACAACTACACCCTTCATCTTCAAACACCCTCGATGCTCTGTCACTTCGATGAATTAAAGGCCTAAAGAACTGGCCAGAATTATACTGTGATTTGACAGGTTTCTATGACAGAAAGTCAAATCATTTATCTTAACGAGCTATATTTAACAGGACTTTATTTCAGGGCTCAACTGGCGTCTGTAACGTTTAACGTCACTGAGAGGAAGTGGACTTTATTTCATATTGGTTTCGTTTTAAAGATTTCAGTGCTGCAGCGGTGAACCCGTCTGTCCCAGATTCTTCATCAAAGAAAGCACTGCTGAAAAGGTTTTCCCTCTTTCAATTTCAGCTTCTTCTGCTGTGAATCACGTGTCCTGCTCTGTTTCCTCCTCCCCATTTTGGCACCCTGAGTAAAATACAGAAGGGAGGTGATCCAGTCCCTCAGCCTGTACGAGAGCTTTACTGCCTTCACCTCTCAGCGTACGAATGAAACTGACACCTTTACATGTCTGCGTGTGTGCTGTGCTGTGTCTTGTGCGTGCGTCTGTGTGTGTACTGTGTGTCACTTAGTTAATACTTGCGGTTCATACTGTCACAATGGTCTCCAACCTTGTCCTTGTTTGTTCTGTTTGAAAGTTGGGAGCACACTGATCGAATCGAAATGAATCGAAAAAGAAAAAAGAAGAACTAAAGAAAAGAGTCTAAAAAGTTAGAGCTTGGTCGAAAAAACAATCTTGTCGTCATGCTTCGCCATGAAAACGTCAGTAGCTACTGAGCATTGGTCACTGGCCCATTTGTAGGATTCCCGTCTGCCAGCCGGTCACATGCCCTCTGTCTTTCTGAGTTCTGTGACACGTCAAACCAACGTTCATCGTTTTACAGAACAGTAAGTCTTTTAACAAGTCTATCTGACTACCGATTCTAGGAAAATAAGCATGCTTTAGGTGCAGTTCTGTCACCCAGTTAACTATTTTACCCATGCAAGCATAATAAATCCTTCTCCTTTTTTGCCACGACATCGCATTGGCTATGCATTCTAACCACAGATCAGAGGATGAATGCAAGGCAACAAACCCCAGTAGTGGCATTTCTAAGTGCGATTTTAACAAGCTGTCCCAGTGGAAAGAACGAATAAAAAGAAGGCAGAAAAAAAAAGGAAAAAAAATAAAGCCTAGCATGTTGACAAGCTGGAGTGCTGTGCTGATACTGGTGTGAACAGGGAATATCACATCGTGGCTTTGGCGAGTGTGAGGTGGCGGTGATGATGTGTGTTCATGCTGAGGATGTAGAGGATACAGCACTGCCTGTGGGCGACGACTTTCTCTAACATGATCTCAGCCTCAGGTACACTGAACGCGTTCTGACACTGGATTTGTGTAATCAGGATATGAATAGGCACTTTCTACATAAAAAACTCAGGAAATTAAGTTTTACATAGCAGGTGTGTGGAAAACAAAACAACCAGTCAGTCAAGCAAATAAAGCTGAGAAATACCTATTTAGCCTAATAAGTATTTTTTGACAAACATGACAACACTTCAACAAACAAAACTCAAGTTTTTCAGTGGCACTTGGCTGAATAATCAAATGTCATCACTTGGATATAGAGTACATTTTTCTGAGTAGGAATATATTATAAGAATTAGGCAGCAATCAATAGGCACCTCTAAACCAGCAGCCCATGCCTCTCAGATTGTTCCTACAGCCCAATCAAAACTGCTTTAATAAGTAAATATTATCCAGTGTGCAAGACAAATCATAAATGGCACCAGTGCACTGTTTTACACCTTAGTTACCGCAGTCATTTTGGCTCATTGACCCTCCGTTGAAGCAACTGCTAAACCGTTTTAGCACCTTTGATAGTTGGAACAGTTCGTTTTTCACATATTTTCAGTTGCTTCACAAAGAAATCCAGTCATGTACAGTATGCTACACATGTTTTTCAACTTGACACTTTGTCTTTTGTTCTTTTTGACATCGAATACAAGGTCTGTAATTAGACCCTGGCAGCCTTGATCGAGATGTTTTATCATCATGACATTTAGTGTTAGGAAAATCCCGTCACCAGTTTATTCCAGGGATCGGCCACAAATTGATAATAATTCGATGCTTGCTGCAACATACTGCACATTTACAGTAAGGAGGTGAATTGAATCTTACTGAGTAACAGAGATGATTACATGGATCACTTTACAGGGACACCATGGGCAAAGCTGCCGGTCTTCAGATCAGACAAAATGCTTCAGTTACATATCACATTCTGTTTGCAACGACGACAAAAGAAAAAAACTCAAACTCTGCTCAATGGTCACATGTAATCCGTGGGAATGGTGGAGACATGAGAAACTGAAAGGCTTTCTGCTTTAATATGACTCCCCCTTGCAAACTGTGTACCTTGTTGTTCTAGTGATCCTCTGCCAGTAGTGATCTTATGGTCTTCAGTGCTAAGTGTGTGTTTCACTGTATGATTATCTGTTCTGCAAAAATTAACTTAATTCTCTTCTTAAGCTATATAGCATTCACATACCTTGGCACCATTGGCAAAAAATTCTTGGTAGCCCAAAACAAACCAAAAAAAAAAAAGAAAAAGAAAAAAGAAAAGAAAAAAGTAAACATAACCATACTTGTTTTTTTAAGATAATTTTGCAGACTTCTCCTAACTCTAAATACAGTATTTTTTTTACTTTTTTATATTGCAATAGTATCATGCTTTAGCAAAATGTTCTTCTCAAGAACAATCAAAATAAAATAAAATACTCTAATAGTGAAATAGTTTTAATTTTACAGAGCATAGCCACTACTGCTTTTGTTGTTTTTTTCCCTTTTTGACTCTGTTCATACTTTTCATGCACATAGCTCATTTTTATCCCAGGTATTTACACTATTTACAAACAATACAACCATACTTCTTAGGCATTCAAACAAAACTATACAAATATTCTGTTTTTGTCTCGTACCTGTTTTTGACCCATTTTTAATGAATAAAATAATATATTTCTAAAATACAATCCCCTTTGGGTAAATGTTTTTTTTTTTCCTACGTACTTTCAGCCTTCTTTATTTACAGAAATCGCTCAATTGTCAAAAATATGGATTTGTCAAACCCCTATTTTGGGACAAGCTTAGGGACCCCTCAAAGAATCTCTAAGACGTCAAGGCAATGTATGTGATCTTCCCCTCAAGAGCCTTCACAGGCCCTGAAGTTCGTTTAAAAAGAACAGTAATAACCTGCATGACCAGAACCATTACAACACAAAAGAGGCAAGTTCTTTTCTCTTGTTGGGTTTCATTGGAGCAACTAAACGAAGCAAAATGAAGCAAAACAAAATGAAAACAGGACAATACAAGGCTAACGTCATTACTGAGATGATGGTGGAACTTATGGGGAAGAAGATGGAAAACGTAAAAGACAATCAGAGGATAGGCTGAAAGACTAGACCATAAGCACACAAGCAAAGACTTTTCTTGCCAAGAAGTCATGCATTTTTTTCTTGGTAGGATTCAACAACATAGAGTCTGAAGGTACAGATCACCAATACATTGGACATGATGGAACAAATACATTGGACAGTATGGAACAAATTCAAGTAATAAAGTGACAATATATACGATAAAGCATAGGTTTTCTTTTAAGAAATGGCTAAACAGAAATATTTTATCCTCCATCTTCTTCATGGTTAAAACCCCCGACTACATTCATTTGTAGCTCCACCCGTTCTGTATGGGCAGACTGGTGGGGTAGAGCACAGTGGGCCAGGAGGAATTGTTGAGCTAAATTGAATATAATATCATCTACAGCTGTGGATTAAAGTGGGCATGTGGGTTACCAATGTATTTGGTAATTTAAAAAAAAAAAAAAAAAAAAATCCTTCTTCAAATGAATTTGATTGGTCACTTAAAAAATTATGAAATACAATTAGAGCCCAGAGTGTTTCTGCATGGTCTCCCTATCCTCTGAGATCTTCTGCAGCGGCCTTAGTTTACGTCTCTTCAGGTCCTCACGTGTGACAGACCTCCTCAAACATGTCCTGCGTTCGCTTCCTTCACCGTCCAGAACCTCTTCGTATCCAAAGCAGACAAAGCAATCCATGAAAAAGTGCAAAAAATGCCATGAAGCAAATGTTCTGCACCCCCCCACCCCAACCCTTTTAGTTTATAATCCCGTAGAAGTTGCCACTCTCCAACCAAAATCAAGTCAGTGGAAAGAATAGATATGTGAAAAAATGCTGTTGTACATGTAGTAGTAGTTGAACCAGTAACACTGCAGTAGTAGTAGTAATAATTGCAGTGCTTGCATTGATGTTTTTTTTCCCATTTTTCTTGTAAAATGTCTCGGGTACAAACAAAAAAGAAAAGAGGAGTCAGGAGTGTGATGTCATATCGCGAGGGGGCTCTTCTGAGGGGTCTCATGTTCCCTGGCCCTTTTCAATTCTTTCACTCTGAAACACAGAGAGAGACATGCGTCCATGAATGCAACATCCATGACATGAGTTTTAGAGTTGCAAGCTTATCAAGACACACACAAGCCTATCAGAACAACACCAAGGTCAGCCGAGATCATCAGGAGGAACAGCTGGTCTGTGAAGGCAAACGATGGTCAGGATTGAATTACACTTTGGAATTAAAAGAAAAGGGGATATTTAATAGCACAAATTACAGAATCATTAGCATATTAATCTATAACATTTAGGGTAAAATGCACTTTTTGTGACAAAATAAATACAAGAAATCTTGTCATTTACTGCATTTCATTTTGAAGTGTTCCAAAACTATATGGTAATAAGATTATAATCATTATAAGTACAATAATTTTCAAAGTGAAACTTGGCACCCTGAACCACTTTTGTGCTCAAAATGCAGCATGTGACACTGTTGCCTCGCAGCATGACGTGACTGCTGCAGCACTGTCCATTTCGATATTAAAACCTATTAATTCAGTGATTAAAGGCATTAATCATCGTACTAAATGTTTATAGTGAAGGTAGAAGTCCCTCAAACCAATAAATGACTAGAGGTTCAAGTCAAAGATGAAAAAAGAAGCGCTAAGTTTGTTGAGGTAAAAGGAACTGGTGATTTTAAATTTCAACAAATACATTTCCCTGCAGTTCAGGAAAGAATAGCTGTAGACGCTGGTGTGGGTTCACCGAAGAGACACGTGTCTCCAGTGTACGAGCAAAAAGCGGTCAGCCTGCCGAGTCCACCGCACTCTGCCCGAAAAATTGATTTTAATACATCAACCAACAGCATGTAATGGATTTAGCTCTACTCTTATTTTTAGTAAAAGGTAACCGCTGCAACATTTATGCATTGAAGAGAGAAGGACTTTGTAGACGCATGGTAAGATGCAGTGTGTGCGTGCACTCTCACGCACACACGCACACACACACACACAAACACACACCCACACACACACACACACACAGCGGGCGCTGCATCCTCTCATGCCGAGCTGGAGTACTCCCTGGAGGTCTGAATCCATTAAAGCTCTGCACTTTAGTCCCAAAGGGCGGAAAAACCAATTGTTTGTTTTTTTCACTGTGACCTATATGCTATCATAGTTAGCTCCCTGACCTATATCACAGCACAGCAGAAAGGCCTGCCATTAGAGATGTTTGCATCAACAATCTCACCTGCTCTAAAAGCACGGCACGCTATTTTAGGACAGAATACAGCAGATATGGAAACAAGTAAAAACATGTAATATGAATGCCAACAGCAAGAGGGTTAAAGATTTGTCACAATAACGCTTAAACTTCTATATTGGTTATTTATGATGTTCTGATTTTTTTTAACATCAGGTGAGTCTTTTTCTACAGTTTTTTTTTTGTTAAATATTTGTTTTGTTTGGATGAACCAGAGGGCAGAGTACATTCAACAGTTTGACACAGTTTTAGCAGATGTAAATAAGAGGGGTTAAATCCCCCCCTCTCGGTCTGTCGAGTGGCTAGAAACAGGACACACAGCCAGTCAGACAGACAGACAAGTACTTGAGAGACAGCAGGCCCATAGCATGCCTAAAGGTAAAAGAGCAAGGCCCATATTTGTCACCACTTGACATGCAGCAGAATAAAACATGATCGAAAAAAGCTTCCCGTTTTCTCAAACTGGCTGTCTGCATAACCACACAAAACCGAAACAAAACAAACAAACAAACAAATGAACAAAAAAACAAACAAACAAACATAAAAAAAAACAATCACAAACAAAAAAAGTAATCTCCAAGGAGAGAAAGACAGAGATAAAGAGAGTCAGAGAAGTGCCTGTTAGGTGTTGCAGTGATATTGTCATTCATAAGCATTTTGTTAGTTTGAGATTTCTGCTCTAATCTGAGCTTCTCAGTCCACCTGTGGCTCCAGTCGGCAGCCTTCATGCAAGCAGGCATCAAGCAACAGTGATGGAGAAGGAGGAAGGGTTGGTGGAGGAGGAGAGAGAGAGAGAGAGAGAGAGAAAGAGAGAAAATGAGAGTGAGGGAAGGAGGGAGAGAATGCAAAGGCTGAGACCCCAGGGGGAGATAATTGTATTATTACAGAGAGAGAGAGAGAGAGAGAGGGAGAGAGAGAGGAGAGAAGAAAGAGAGGCACGATCTGAGTTGCTGAGGCTGCACTCACCCGCTTGAACAGTCTATGGTCCATCAAGGGGCTTGGCATAAACAGCAAAACAATACCAGACAGCTATTAGCACACAGTAGGCACTGTGAAGGAGGGGGCGAGGGCAGGTGGGGGCCAAATACAGTGAGGGGAGATGGGTGGAGCTTCGGTGTTGGAGACATTTCTAACCACCCAGTTTGTCCAATAAAGATTAAATCAAACACATGACACTAAGTGAAGAGTATAGCTCAGAGACGGACAGGATAATGAACTCTGTGGTAGTTTTTCTACTGTGTCTTACTGATTAGCTCAATGGGTTCGAACTTTTTTAGACGTTAGCACGTGTGTGAGTCGGTGTTGGGGGTCTACCTGTGGCGGCAGCGACGTAGGAACCTCATGATCTTCCTGGCAGCCTGATCCTGCCTCTTTGTGAGCAGACTACCTCTAAAAAAAAAAAACACCAGGAAGAGAACAGAGTCATAGTGTTTAAAGAGCAAGAGTTAAAAAACTGGCATAAATTTCAGTTAACAAGAATGTCAGACAACTTTAATTTTACTGAGAAAATGTTCTACTCCAGAGAAAAAGATTAGATTAGAACTTCATGTCCTGCTGCTGAGATTACTCTCTTGGATATATTCTTAACTTTCCTGAGTTCCTGCAAAAACCAAGTCTTCTTTTTGAGTCGGGCACTGTGACACTCTGCCCTTTGGATGTTCATTATGTAGAAAACACACCATGTAAACATGCTCTAAATTTGTCATGACTGACTATTAACTTACCAGCTCACTGGCTTCTCTGTGCTACAGTTTCTCATGCTGAAAATGCTGGTAACTTTATTCATATGGTGGGTTGTTTGTGTGATAGCTCTTCTAGTGTAATAGGCACATTTATAAAAGGCTATGATTTTGAAATTGAGAGATTTTTTCTTGCCTTGTGATACATCTCCTGCTGTCATGGAGGCCATCATATGACAGACTTTCACATGTTTTACATTTTATTATGTACAATCATTATTACTGGTCACATTTTTAGTGTCATAGGTCTTGTTGTTTTGCAGTTGCAGTACCTCTCTGTCACTCTTTCTCTTTCTGTCCTACTCTCTCTCCATCTCTGCTTCTCTCTCTCTTTTTCAGCCTGACTGGTCACATCTGGTGGTTGCTCACCACTAAGCTGGGTCCTGTTTCTGACCGTTAAAAAAGAAGTTTTTCGGTTTCGTCTCCAAGAGCTTGCTTGCGTGGGAATTGCTTTTAATTTTTGGGTATAAATAAATTATGGGGCGGTCTTGACTTGTGCTATATATAAATGTCTTGAGACAACTTACGTTATTCTGGCATTACATAAATAAAATTGACTTGACTTGTCATTACCTGCTTCAGTGGACATTTAGCTGAAGTGAAGAGCGGTCAGCTGATCATGCACACCTGGGCCTTTGGGCTTTATGGACTCACCAAAGTGCTTCCTCCTGCTGCAACCTTGCTGCATTACTTCCTTTTGGTTTAAATCCTTAGTACTGCTAAAGCATTCACTGCTTTTATTGCTGAGTTACACACGCTATTGTTTTTTTTTAGTTAACCCTGATCTAACTCTTATTTAGAGTGAAAGCTTTTCACGCACTTCTTTCTTGTCACATTCCTTGAGCCAGTTTGTGACGTTACATTCCTCCATTAGTTTCTGGGAGTCTACCTCAGTTTGTGTTGCACCAGGGCAGCAGCAGCCCCGCGATGGTGGGGCTTCAGCCTGCCAAACTCCTTGTAGCTGCGGTAGTATTGCTGAATGAGCACAGCAGCCCTCCTGCTCTGCTGAAACTTCTTCTGTTCGTGGTAGCTGCGGAATTTACTCTGGATAAGGATGGCGGCCTGCGTCATCTTCTTATAAAGTGCATACTGCCAACAAGAACAAAATATATCAAGCTCCACAATGAGTTTTATACTGCAGTAGAGTTGCTGGTTCAGGCTACAGTGGAAGAACACAACCTGAGGCTCGGCAAAAAAATTCAGCAGCTGGTAGTGAAAAACATTTACCTTCAAGGCTATCCATGTTAGCTTGTAAACAGAAAAAGAAAAAGATTGTGGTTGATGCACAAGCATGCTCTGAAATTATCAAAACTACCTGAGTTCTAAAAATACTAAAAACGCTATATTAAATAGATTTAGAGCATTTAGATTGTGACCTCTGCAGGGACACAGCGGTGTTTTGGTGGCGCCTACCTGTTTGTATTTCTTGTAACAACGTTGAATAACAGCAGCAGCTACTTCCTGTTGCTCTCTGAGCGGCCGCCCCTGTTGGAGAGTAGAGTGGGAAAGGTCAGAGGTCACAGTAGAACCTGCATTTTGCCACAAGGGTTTTTTGGTGGCTTTGTCAAGTCTCCCAGAGGTCTCCTGGTGGCTGGCACCACCCCAGGTGAACTGGCCCCCATGTGAACAGAGGGGGAGGAGGAGCTGAGCCGCTGAGCGACAGAGAGACGAAGGTCCACCTCAGAATCAGCTGGCAGAAAGGCATAACAGATGACTGTAAACGACAGTGAACAGTTTGTCATATGAAAACTCATTAAAAATAGCTGCAGGGTGGGTAGCAAGTAGAGGAATGGGATCGGGCAGGGGGAAGCGACTGGTGTGTGGAGGGCTAGCTAAAAAACAGGCAGTAGCAGGCTCCATACACCTAACTAAGAATGAGAGACAGAGAGAAAGAGAGAGGAGGAGAACAAACGTAAGCATATTTGTGTCTAATTGGAGCAGGGGTACAAGGGGTAGTGCAGTCGTTCCTCTAAGCAAGGCCATGCTCTGCTCAAGGCACCTTCCCATGCTGAAACCACAGGGACTTAGTTGGAAACATTATTTTTGTTTCTGTTGAAATGTGTACATGAGAGCTACAAAGGGAGAGGAACAGAGAAAGAGACAGAGATAGAGACAGAAAAATTTGAATAATATTTAGTATGATTGCAAACACTTTATCCCCAGACGGAGGATATTATTGAACTGTATCAGAAACCCTCCAACTTCACAGCAAAAGTCAGACCTCCATAGCTTGAAACCAAACCGAAGTGAACCCTTCAACATCTCTCCACAAGACAGAAATAAACCATCTAACAACACCAGTCCTAACAGGGCGGCCCTGTCACTGCAGGCTGCAGTACACACAGCTTATGGCACTTGAGCGCCGGGCCTGTACCTTGTACTTGCGGAAGGCAGTTTGGACTAGGCGGGCTGCCTCATACAGCTCTCTCTGCTCTGGATCTGACAGAGTCAGCTGGGCCAGGTCTCGCTCCACCTTGCTGTTGGAGGCATTGATGAACTCACTCCAGTCAGCCGGGGATGGGAGTGTTGACCTCTCCAGTGGCCCTTCTCTCAGTGGAGAGCCCCCAGGACTGAGGCTGGGGTTGGACGATGGGGTCAGGGGCTCATTATACAGAGATCTAAGGAAAGAGAAGGACAGATACTCAATTTTGTGTCAGATTTTGTTTTTTATGACATGTGTTAACTGTAAAAATGCATCAGGTAGTGAAAAAGCAAGCTTGTAGTACACACTTAAGGTCAATCTCTACACCTAACAAATTGTTCTGTTCTTTAGTACAGCAGTGAGGAATGAGGGAATAAAATGTAAAATAAATCTGAAATATTCACCTTTTTACTCTGTGTCAAAATCCAAGTGTAATTATTGCTTTGTCCTGTTACATGGTTTGTAGATTTTGTTTACTTCTCTACTCTAAAACTACTTTCATCATTGAGAATTTATGTATCTGTAATAGATATTTAAGTTTAGTTCAAGAATAATAGAAATTTAAATCTGAAACTGTAGTAATATTTTGAATTCTCTGCTGAATGTTACCCACAAGTCTCTTTGGGCTGCTCCCACATACGTTAAGTATCCTTAGTAAGTCTGGGTGGCAAACAGTGAGCATGGACATCTGTTAGCTCTTAAAAAGTTTTAAGCTGACTTTTATTTGAAGTGAATAGTTGTGTGGAAACATCTGAAGACTTAAAGATTATTCCATTTGTAGCAGCCAGTGGGGTATTTGTTTGGTTTGTCTTCTACTTGGCCAAAATGTAATTCCACAAACTGTGCACGCTCTTGTTTATGTTAGCTAACATGGTTTATGTGCTGTGTGTTTAGATTTTCATTTTGTATTTGGAGAGAAGTCTTCAAATAAACCAGAAGTAAGATAACCACTTGTGTCTGCCTGTGCTTCGAGGAATTTATAGCCATGGCACGAAAAGGGACTTAACAACTGATAGTACAAAGTGTTTACTTTAAGTTTATTTTTTAAGCTGCCTCCGGACTTGTTAGAAAACCGTTGTAGGTATAAATAAAACTTCAAAGAATTACTACTGTCACAGGTTGTAAGAAATCCAGAGCACCTGCCATTTCCATCAAATAAAATAGCTTCTCCTCTCAAATTCACATCCCATTGATTCACACTTATGAATGCTCCAATGTAGGCTTATTTTAACACAAATATACAGACATATTGTACATCAAACATAGAAAGCAAGCTAAATTAAAACTGCATTACATTAGCGGTTCACAGTAAGTGTTGCATGTGCACATGTGTTCCTCAAACTGGCATTTTTTCAACAAAGTAGAACATTTTTTGGACAATATCAAGGTAAAACAAAGCCTAAAAAAGGATGAAAACCTGTGCAGTGAGGAGGACACGTGTACAAAAACACATATCTGTCATTTGAGGCCCCTCGCTGCTCCTTACCGTAGGTGTATGATGCTCGGCAGCTGTTCCACATCTCCAAGGTAGTTGGCCAGCCAGTTCATGGTGTTGCTGACCCCTGACGTGTCTAATGGCACAGAGTCTGCGGCGGTGAAGTTCTCCCTTTTGATTCTCTCTGGCGTTGCTTCAATGATGTGCTCTGCCAGAGTCATCATATTTACCTGTTTTGTTGAAACAAACAAAGATAATCTTGTTAAAATTAAACACTTTATAGTTTAATACCTATGTTGGTGACTGCAAATGGTCTTGTCATTCAGGTTTAATCTGGCCTTGTGACAATAATCTTGCTTACAGAAGAGGAGAATAATGAAGTGGGCGATACTGTCAGAGGCTAAAATTCCTAATCCAGCTCTTCATCTGTTGCAACAGTAGTTAGACTAAGATGGATGACTGGAAGAATCCCTTGGCTATGGAAGTGGATCAATAGAAAGAGTTTATTATGCAGTGATGGTCAACGACAGAGTGCCAGGTTGGCCTGTTGTGTATGCCGCCTACCCGGTGCAGAAGGCGGACAGAAAAGATGTGGCATTGTATTATGTTTAATATAAATGTCATCCTGCCATGTTTTCTTTACCCACGACAGCATATTTGCCTCTTTCCAAAGTGATGCAACTGAAATATCCATTCTACATATTCATCCTGATAATATTCTGCATAAATCTGTGGAGGCTCTCATTTTCATTTCTTAACCATTTTTTTTACAAAAATATAAATTCCAACAATGAGTTTATCACATAACTAATTTTTCTGATCTTCTAAAAGAAGACATCTATTATGTAATGCCATTTTGGTGATTTGAGCAAATAAATAAGCAGCAAAATTACTTTGCAACTTTTATCTGTGGCTGTGCTCACGCCAAAATCTGCACATGCAGCTGACTGCGAACGCAGCTGTTTTTGTTTCTCACCTGCAGGTCATCCATCTGTGTGAGACAGTCCTGGTTCTCCAGATCTTCCCGGTACGATATTAGATCTGCATCAGCCATTTCTCTGTCCGCCATCACCAGCATGCCGAGCTGCTCCCGCTGACGTAACCGGTTGACCAGTTTCTCCTTCCCCAGGCTGCTGCTTCCACTGACCCCCAGTGTCTTCCTCCCCATGTTGCTGCCAGAGAAACTCTCTCTGGAGGTCCATCTGGTTGTCCCTGTGCTGCCTCCTGTAGACAGGCTCTTGTCTGAGCTCAGGCCCTCTGAGGACAGGCTCTTGGGGCTAGAGGACAGCTTGTGGAGCTGTTGCTGCTCCAGGCTCAGAGGAACAGACATAGCCTTGTCAGGCCGAGTCTGGAACAGTTCTGGGTTGGGTTTATGTTTTTTAGCTAGCGGGAGGTCTCTTTGGCCCTCGCTGCTGTAGTAGTTGGAGGGTTCTGACCTGGGCCTTCTCAAGTCTGCAAAAACACAACATGTCACAGTTAGCTGCATAATATATTAACAAAGACACTGTTATGGATTAACAGTAAAGAAGAGATCCTTCAGTCGGTGACAGAGAACGTTGGCTTAAATAGTTTTCCTCAAAGTTTACAGTAAGAGTGAAAGATTACAGAAATACTGGCCTGGATTGAGGCTTGTGGTGCTGGATGTGGTTGTAGTGGTGGCAGGACCCCCTTTCTTGCCACTGGGTGCTACTACACTGTTGTTTGCCCAGCTGACCATCCAGCTGTCTGTGGTGGGGGTGTCTGGGGCTGGGGAGAAAGACATGCGAGTTGTGGGCGGCAGAGGGGCTGGTGGCTGCTGTTCTTCCCTCTGTAGCTGCTCCAGACATTCAGCTAACTTGGTGTGGCCACGGGATCGGGCAATTGAGAGGGGTAACCGTCCCAGGGAATCTGGTATAGCCAGGGCACGTCTGTCCCATTTATACAGGACCACCGCTGCCTCCAGGTGACCCAGTGCGCACGCCCACATCTGGATGGAAATCAGACAGATAGGAAAAAAAGCAGATAGCGGGAATCATTAAACCGGACTTCTATTCATTACAGATCACAACAACTATGTTCTTCTTCAGTGCTGATTGAATGTTTTTACACGTTAACTTCAGCTCTCTTACCAGTGGTGTGCAGGAGAAATGATCTACATTGAGAGGGTCCACTTCTAACTCCAAATCAATGCTATCAACGTGCTTGGTGCTGGATGGAAGAGAGAAAATAATTAGCATCTCAGTGCTATTTAGTGTCATGCACACCAATTACCAACCAAAGCACTATTACAAACTATAGAGAGTATTTTGTACTCACCGCCACTTGATGAGTGTTTGGATGAGGGTGGCGTAGCCTTGGCCTGCAGCCAGGTGCAGGAGTGTCATGCCTCTGAAGGTCTTGGAGTGGATTAAATGTTTGGATTTGGCCCAGCAAGCTCTGCTCATCATCTTCTCACAGACCACCACGACGCGGCTCTCAAAGGAGCTGCTAGCCTGCATCTGGCCAGATACACACTCACATAGACAAGAGAGGAAATCATCATTGTTGTTGTTGTATATGCCTCATCATCAACAACAACATAAAACCGTTCCATTTTATTACATGTTGTTATACAGTAAGTGTTGTATAGTGGTTTTGTGTCAATTAAAATGTCAGAACACAATGTTTCTTCTGTGTACTGTCACATGATCAATGATTGTCTTCATGCACAACATATGAGTTCCCTGATGTGGCTTCTTACCTGTGACTGGCTGTTGTTGCTCCCCCCTCCACCTCCTCCACCTCCTCCCCCTCCCCCTCCTCCTCCTCCCGCTCCTCCGCCTCCTCCTCCTCCTCCACCTCCTCCTCCTCCTGTTCCTCCCCCAGCTCCGCCACTCCCTGCACTGCTCGGCTGCTGGTGGCTGGCCATCTCCGCCATCCTCCTCTCCATCTGCTCCAAGCGCTCCAGGATAGACATTCTGAACTGGTTATCTAGGCAAACAGTGGGACACAGAAGAACACGTCAGCACACAAGGAGCGTCCAGTCTGCAAAAAAAAATGGCTGTCTTTGCTATTACCAGCACAAACAACCCTGTGTCCTGACAAGACAAATGATAACACAGTATGCACCAGCAGCAGCAAACAAATATGTTGCTCTGAGCAGTATTAAAACTGTCGCAGTGACTTGGGGTTTAACATCATGAGGCATACAGTCAACCATTTAAGAACAAATGCACAAGTCTGTCTCTGACATACAGCAAAGCTGATGGTAATTTAATATCTTAATTTTAGCTATAACAGAAAAAAAAGATTATAATTATTATTAATCTGCTCATAATGCGAATGAAAACAATAGCATCAATCATTGACTTCATCAAAACAATTGGCTTTGCTAAAATAACCTTTAAAGTCCATCAATCATCTGCTAATGGCTGCCATCACTGAACTCCTGCCACCATCTCTCCTGCATCACTCATACAAAGCCCAAGCAAACTAATACAGGCTGAATGATGGGCCAATGAGTGGGGGCATGTTAAATGTGTCCACCCTTTCACAAAGGGTTACGGACAAGCTCTAAGGGGAGTGAACAGCTGAAGGGCCTCGCCAGCTGATTAAGTACACCCTATTAGGACCAAGGGATCCCAGCACACCCATGTTCAATGAGCCTGTATGGTAGGAGGATTACCGAGCTGACAGTACAGAATCAATCACAACTTGCACCCATCTAGAGTCCTTGAAAACACCACCTTTCCTATACATCAAGATGGATGGAGGTGTATAATTTTCCATAGTCCTTACATGCTGTTTAGGAGGCAACTACTGCTTTGTGCCCTGAGTCAGTCAGTGTGGTTTTAGGGTGGTCTCTGTTCAGTTTTGTAGCCTTGCAAAAAGGAAAGCTATTTACTCTGTCAGACATATGTAGAGCAAGTGACATGTAATGACTTGTACATGTATTTTTATTAGTGAAAGAGACACAAAAAATGAACAGGATGCAACTGGAAAATTAAACAGGCTGTAACACTGACAGGCGGGCTTGAATGACTGTACAAATATGTATTTGAGCCACCATTAACAAAAAACCGTAAGACTGCAATTTAAACCTGTTGCCATAAGTTTATGTAAGATTACAAGACACAGGGCTCACTGAGCCATTTAGGGCCCCCCACCCCCCCCCCACCCCCACAAACACTTACCTACACACAAACATACACTTACATACACAAACACTTGTCAGCATGAATGCACACATGCACGCGCGCGTGCACACACACACACAAAGATGCTGTGTACAGACAGTGGAATGGGATGGGCACAGAGAGCCCACTGCAGCAGGGAGCATAGAAGACTGCATTAGCATTCCCCATTTAGCCACTATGAGGCCGTTTCTGTGGCAACCTGCTGCCGAGCGGTAACTAGGCGACAGGAACATGGCTGTGTGTGTATGGTCTGCCTGTGTGCTATTGGCTTATTGATGAAGGGGAGGAGAAGGACTCAGTACTCCAGAAAAAAAAGGGAAAAAATGGAAAGAGAAAGGCAAACAACGAAAAAAATAGAGTCCATACATCTTTTTTCCTGTGCTTTTGTGCACTTGGCCTACTCTCTTTTCTCAGTGTTGATGCTTTAGGTAGGGGCCTAATGACTCTAAGTGGGGAGTCTTCACAGCACGACCTGGTGACATTTGCGCTTTACGGTATCTTGGCAGTCATGGCTCAGGGCTCCGTGGAGAGCTAATGTCACAAGCAGACCTCCTATAAGCCACTGTAAAACAGGTCAAGTAACTGCTATCATTGAACAGAAAACATAATGTCACTGGCTGGTAAATTACTTCTCTCAGTGACAACACGCTGCACTGTGAACACTTGGAGGACAAAGCTGAGGTCTCTGCCTTCAGTCCCTGACTGTCTATGCTGGCCTGCTGTGAGATCAGCAGATCAGGAGTGTTTGCAGTGTGTCGTCCTATGTGGGGTCCCTTCCTTGGGGGGGAAACAGGTGAGGTGAAAAGTTGACTGAGACTGAGTCCTTGTGTCAGGAGGGGAGTCAGAGGGTTGAGATAGGTCATGGCACTACAACCCGCCTTGGTACAAGGCTATGTTCCCCCCTCTCCCTCCGGCTGACATGGGGGGAGAGACACAGACAGAGAGACGGAGAGAGAGAGAGAGAGAGAGAGAGAGAGGGGATAGTTAGCGGTAGGCTGACATGTCTTTGTTCAGACCCAGTGCTGCAGTGTGCTGCAGTGCAGATGATGTCATCTCCACCTGCTGCCTGCTGCTCCAAATGCGATGCACGTCCACTGCAGAGGGAGGATGGGGGTAGAGACGAGTGGGAGGCGAGAGGGAGGAGACACGGAAGATGAGCAGCCAAACAGAACTGTAACAACACAGTGACGCTGTCATCGCCCTCCCACTCTCCCGTATACTCCCTTGTGACAGTGTGTGGCAGCAGACGTGGTCACTCTCACACATTTAGTGCAGACTGTGACATGCTGTTTTTAAAAAGCAGTTGGGTGCAAAATATGAAGCGGGCCACACCTTATTATACTGAGAGCGTCTCAATGAAAGCTCATTCATCAATCAGCTAGCAAACTTACGGTTATTATGACACAAATGAGTCCACTTATATTCATCTTATCCTTGCTTTTAGTGATGTATTCACCAACAGGACTTGGACTCGTGCTAATGTCTCCAATAAAATTTAGAAATTAAAAACACAAAAGAGTGAACTCATCTCAATCTTAAATATAAACCTGCATTTATTTTAATGCTCCATCAATTCTTTCACTCTTATCTACCTGAAATTATTTCTGTTATTGGATATATTGTTAAATTTTATCTATGGAGAATTGTATTTATAACAACAGCCGACAAAGTTATGAGTGTCTTTTAACAGTCAGTTAGATAACATTCGGAGTGTGCTTTCTGAGATTAATGTGAATATGTTGCTAAACAATGATCTGACTTGTCTCCTCTTAGAAGTGAGAGGAAAAACCTCTCACCTCTGAGACAAAAGCCTCAAGAGGATAGGAAAATACCACACTTCTGGTCTTTTCAAAAGTGTGACAGTTGCCTTGGCTAAAAAGGGAAGACCACACATCCAGAATGTGCAGAAACACCAGCATAATACTCTGTGACAAGAGGTCTTGAACTTTTATAACCGATAACCCAAATGAGTAATTTTTTCGGCTTGCCTTGGGACCAAAAGTCATTAGAATAAATTACTAGTGTTGTCATCACAGGACCCCACAGACACCAGCCCATGACCCGGTCCCGTCACACAGATTAAGAAGCTGGGCTCTGCGGGGAAAATCACGCGTCTAGTGTGGGAAGTCAGTGGCGTTCCTTAACCCGTGATGCCGTTGCTTCTTATTAGCTTCTCTCACAGGACACCTTTTTCCGGAGAGAAGCGGACCTGTAAGATCTGCACTGGGTTTCAACCAGCACAACGTCACAGCCCTGCCCCCATGTGATCTGTCTCATCTCTGGGACGTGGCAGCAGCTTCTTATGAGACTGACTGATATACAGACGGATAAGGGAAGGGAGGACAGGGTTGTTTATTGACGCTCAGTGGAGCTCAGTGGGAGTGAGAACCGACCGAGAGGAGAAAGGAGACAGACATAGAGATTGCAGGTAAAGAAAAGGACGCAGGTGGACTGAGATGACAAGACAGGAGTGCAGTTATTAATGTAGTGAACTTCTCACAGACTGTGGAAGGACATCTTTAATCCTCACTTCTGAACCTCTGGTTGTTTGCTGGACCTCATTATCTCTCTGCAGCCAGTCAACTTCTCACATGTAACCCAGCAGACAGACCGGAGGGCAGCCTCCCTCTGGGTCTCTGTGTGAGCTGACTGACAGGGGCTGATATTTGTGACCATGCAGGGGAAGAGGCCAGGCCATCTGGCAGCAGCCCTCGCAGCTGGAACACACAGCTGTCTCCTGATTAAAGGACGTCTTTACTTTGACATAGTCTAATGACTAGTTGCGGTTTTGTTCTGTCCCTTTTTTCTTCCCTTTTATTCTGGTAAGCTGAGTGATAACAGAAGACATAAATTGCTCAAATAATAATAAGATGTGATAGGGTCATATTTCTCCTGTACTATCTTTTATTATAGCCTCAAATCTATTTCAGGATGTCATCCATCCATCCATCTGCTATATGACTTGTCTTATTCAGGGTCACAGGGGCAGGGCAACAGGCAGGAAATACTTTGGACAGGCCATTAGTTCATCACAAGGCTAACACACATTAAGAGGCGAATGCATTTAAACTTACACTTAAGAATAAGCTGAAGTTTGCAATTAATCTGTCTGTATGTGTTTGCAGTGTTGTAAGAAACTGGAACATCTGGAGGAAACCTCTCAGACATGGGGGAACATGCAGACCCACACAGACACAAAATGAAATAACCACTACAGATTCATACACATTTAATGAGATTTGCAGTGTCAGTGCTTTAAAACACATTTTCTGTTTTTTCTCTCTTGGATAATTGAGCGTGTTTTGGGTATCCTGGTACTTCAATCCAAGATCAGTTTTGTCAGCTGGAAAAATTTTCCTACAGTTTTGCTGCTTTTGCAGTACATCAATTTGCAACTTGTTCACATCAACAGAAATCCCTCACACACATACAAACCAAACAGACTGAAAACAGTTAAGCCAACCAGATGCCTCCATCACTAGAAATTTGTCTCTTGCAATGTATCAACAAATTACAACAGCAACATGTGGACAAGTCTGTCTCACCACTGTTTCCACAAAGAATTTAGTCTCACCACATCCAGAAGTTCAAAAACTGCAAACAAAGGTCACAATGCTTGAATTATACTTTTCTGTTCTGCCAAAAGGGTGAAGAAGCTCTTAACCACCTGGCTTTTGCCCAGCTATATAGGTCAATATGAGTACAGTCTGAATGCTGAATAGATACATTGTGTCACATTGAAGGTAAAATGCCAAGAGTGCACACCATAGGGATTTACTGTCATCCCCTATCACACTAATAGAGTGATACAGTATTGGCTTTTTCTTCTGGAGAGCAGGGTGGTTTGATTTTTTCTCTCTTTTTGGAGATGTTGAATCGACACGGTAACAAGTACATATCATTAGCTTCCTATTTGCATGAACAATTATATACTGCTTGACACTCAGCTTCAGGCAGGAGTGCAAATGAGAAATAAGCGAAGAAATCATTTCAGAGATGAATCAATGTGATCTGAAACACCAAAGCCCAAGGGACAGGACGTCTCCAAAGCTTTCCATGAATAGTAAGACAACACAGCTAGGCTAAATGCACTCACAGTATACTCAGCCAGCTTTCTCTCAAGATGTTTTTCAGCAGTGTAGCTAAAGTCATATTTCAGTCTTTTGTCACATACTGGTCTCCTGCCGATGGCATACTGTAATGTGGAAACAACTGTGATTTACAAGCGAGGACAGACAGGAGAGTTAGCAGAGTTAGAGTCCAGAGACCATAAGGGCCATTTGATCTTGAGTGTGTTATGATGTATGCTTGAGTTGAGACTGTTAATATTGCCCTCTCTGTTTTAATTTGGTCTAATGGCAACTCTGAGTGATACAGCAGCACAGCATGAACAGGGACTGAGCCTGAGTACAGCACATTAACAAACCGGCCAACAACAGAAATAAACTCACAACATGTCATAAAAGAAGCACTTCCTCTGGATTATAGTTATTGATATAGAGTACAACTGGCTAAAAAACAGGAAAATACATCATCCTCTTGTGTTTAATAAGCAGAATGGAGCCTGTTAGCACAGAGGAGGGCAGTATAATGCAGTTATCAGATCACAGATTGCTTAACATATACAATCTGATGCAAACCAAAAAGTTTACCTTTTAAATTTATCAAGGGGTTTACGTGACATCTCTCTGAGTCACACCAAAAGCTATATGCTGTAGTGCTTCACGAAGCTTCACAAAGGCAGACTTTATTGAGAAGTTATATACTGGATTGCATTCAGCAGACAGGGTTTTGCTGTTTTTGTATCTATTCTCTAAATTTGGCTTAAACTGACTGTAATATTCTGAACTATAGTGCCAATTAAATGAAACGGCACCGCTGTGAGAGATAAAGTGTAATATAAGTCTACAACAATCAGGCCATCTTAAGTGAGGTCAGCCCTAATTATCTGAGAAACTTGAATCGAGGCACATAAACAGCCAGACATGATGAGTCGTATCTAAATCACTGCATCTCTTTACGGGTATCTACCCCTTTAAAACCTCCTGTGTGGGGTGATCCATCACCTTTAGGTGTAAGCATTCCCACGTCACCGCTGCTGTTACTAGTACTACTACGACTACTACTGCTACTGCTTCTGTTATTACTAATAGTGGTACAACTACAGCAGCTACAGCAACAAAGCTGCTTTGGAAAAATGCATGCTGTTACTAAAACCATATCCACAACTAATATGCATAATGTATAGAAAGGTATACAGACAGATAGATAGATAGATAGATAGATAGATAGATAGATAGAAAGATAGATAGATAGATAGATAGATAGATAGATAGATAGATAGATAGATAGTATCTGCAATGTCCTAGGAGATATATTTAATTTAATAGTTATATTTACAGCTGCATATACAGATGACATATTGGTCATATACTCTTGCCACAAACTCCTGCTAAACTGATAATATCAATATTAATATTTCTACTTCTGCTTCTGCAACAAGCATGAAACTAACAGAAGTGTCACTATCTTGCTAAAGTCCAATACATATAATATGTGGCAAAGTGCAGTAAAACTAAGCTACAAAGTGTTTTTACTGCCCCTCAGTAAACCTCTTTGCAAAAATGTAGCCTTCTTATAGCGTTACTTTTTATTACTGTGATTAATGCGTTTGCATCAGACCTGTGTAAAACAACTCTTATAAAACAAACTCTACAGGACATTATTACTTTGGTCTGTTGTATAGTTTCCTTCATCGTTCTTGTGGCTGACTAAATTACAGACCATGCTTCTCGCTCCACGTCTTATATAAAACTCAAAACTTCACAGAGGAGCAACAGGTGATTAAATGTATATCCGAAATTCTCTCACATTAAACAGCATGTGAAGCGGTCAGCCAGAGCAAAGTTTGGAGACTAAACGGGGTCGAAGTGAAGTCGCTGTTCTCAGATCTGTGGTGCTGAAACGCGGCAGCCCTCGCGATGAACCACTGTGGCAACGTGTAGTTTTTAATTTCACACCATTTCACTTGCTCCATGTCCGTGCTGGCGACAAGGGCAGCCCCTGAATGCAACCCGGACTAGGAAACAACAGCATGAGTTGGATTTGACCGACGAAACGCTGGCTCCGATAACCTGAGCAGCACTCAGGGATGCGACATCCCTCCACTGCGCTAAAGCAACTACCATACTTTACAACAACACGTGAAACTGCACTAGCAGCTGGAGCCGCGAGGACACCAGACTGACACACAGTCACCGTGTAGTTTCACACACCAAACAGACTAAAAAACTATCAAGGAGTCATGAATCCTTACAAGGTTGAAGACAGTTTTAGCCAAAAAAAAAGTAGACTTAGAAATAAGCCTCACGAGAGCAGCATGTAAACTTCCTTTGCTATTCAAAATACACGGAAAACAAATAATGTTTTTGTCAGTGAAGGCGTCTTGAGGTGTCTTTAATAAGCCTGAGCACTAGTCGTGAGTCAGGAGTTGGCTACTATTAACGTCAACTCTCCTGTGCTCTGCAATGAGGCAGACACTTGAAGAAAGCATGTGGTCAAAACAGACAATTAAAAAAAAAAAACTCCGTTACAGTCACACAGACACAGAGGGACTAGAATAAAACACAAAAACTTAGCATGCGGGATGTTCAGGAAGAGGAAAAAAAACGTGAAAGTCCAACTTCTTCTGGCACAAAACGAGAAAGGCACAGAATATTTAAGAAAGAAAAAAACAGCCCAAACACAACACAAACACAAACACAAACACAGCACAGCACTACAGCCATAGGTTGAACTTAACACTTCTAACCTTCTATTTTATTTTCCATTGGTAGAGTCCACCACAAAGCCAAAAAAAAAAAAAATACTGCCTCTTTTGTCTTTTTTAGAAAATGCAGGTGTCATTCACTGGCATCCTGACCCAAAGAAGTCCAACCAAAGCTGCATCTCTCACTCAAATTGCAGTTTTAGCCCTCACAGCCTGACGGTCAGGTTCACTGCATGGTGTTACACGGAGAAACAATAAAAATGTATATCCTTGGTGTAGACTGAGTCTCAATCTCAACAGAGCACTCGTCAACAATAGAACAAAGTGAGGGAAGAGAGCGACGTGAGGAGAGAGAGAGGGAGAGAGAGAGAGAGAGGGAGAGAGAGAGAGGGAGAGGAAGACCGCTCACTACTCTTCTTCCTCTAATAGCCCCCTCCTCCTCCTCCTCCTCTTCACTTGTTTCACCTCACACACATACACACTTTCCTTGTGTTTCTAGTAGTCTCCGCTTTCCCAGCCTGCAGTAAAATGACAAATACCGCTGCTAGGAGACGTTGAGCGCACGTGCCGCCGGTAAACAGACGCCCTAATTCCCGTTTGCCGCCCGCTCCTCGAGCCGTGGTCCTGCTCCAAAAAACTCGCCCATTATCTTAAATGCTATAATTAGTGGTTAGTTGTCCTGTTCTAACAACATTAAGTGCTGTTATTCAAACAGATCTGCTCGGCTCGACGCGCGTGGCTGTGATCGCTTCACTGTGCGCCCGCGCGGAGTCTCTCATCCCACACTGGAGAAAGTCGGTGCAACCGGTGAAAAAGACGACCGGATACGCTTTCTCCCAAACCAAGCTGCCGTCTGTGACTAAATCTGCTTCTGTTTGCTGTAGTTTACCATGTTTACCCAAACACGCCCACTCCTCCGCTCCTGCATTGTGTGTACACGGTCTGCTGTTTGTCACGCCGGTGTAGTTTCGGCGAGTCAATACGCTACCTTGGGCACTAACAGTCAGTCTGTCTGCCGCTATGCGGGTCTGTAAATTTTGGCAGATCCCAAAGCGAACCTCTCCCGGCTCGGGGTCGTGGGATCTGAGCTCGGGGACTTATTGGGGCGGACGATGAGCGCTCTGCAGCTCCGACAGCTTTTCTGTCCTGCCCATGGCTCCGTACCTGCAGTGCTGCAGAGAAAAGCGCCCCTTCCCCCACTCTGCATTATGACAAATCAAGGCAGGCAGGCAGCTGTGCCATTAGCACATCATAGCACAGCGAGTCTTCCGTGGGAGAACAAACTCACAAAAGCTGTATAAGCACACCGCTGCAGACTCAGACTAAATAAATACTTAACACGTATGGCACGTAGTGTCAGCTGCCTATGGTTAATCAGGTGACTGACCATAGGGGTTAAGCAGCGGGAGCCTGTACAGTGACGGTGGGTGACAGTAATCTTGTTTCACTGTTGTTTTGAAAAATGGTTAAGTTAATTGAAAGCTATCATCATTCTGCTGGATGTACAGCGCTTCCTGATTCTCCCGTGGACATTATCGATGTAATTACTGTCCAGCTGATTACATCTTGCCCTACTTCTGAAATAAGTTACATGGTCTATATATCACGGTGGAAATTGAATTTATCTGTGACAGCAAGGGGGTAAACAATGGCAAACTGATTAAAGCACGAGCTTTTCCGAGAAAAGAAATAAAAACCCCACAACTCTTCTGTATGAAACCACATCCAGTTTAAATTGCGCTCTGCGCCAGAGTGGCTGTGGTCCTGAAGCTGCTGGTCACACACCTGAGCACCTGATGTACCCCGGAAGATCACTAATGTCTTGCAGCAACAGTTCATCATCTGTATATTTGGCACACTCCACTATTTTAATATAGGAGCAATCATTCCCGATCGCTCTCTGGCCAACCCTCTCCTCTCCTTCTGTCACACACAGGTGGACACAGAAACTCACCTGGCACTGAAATCAGCAGGCTAAGGGGTCTTTTCCTATTGTGATTCTTTTGCTCTGAATTAATTCCCCTCTTAATCTGAAAGTCTGACTCTTTTGAGGCATTTAAATCTCAGCTAACAAGTCATACCTTTGCTCAAACTTTCATTCGGTGCTCACCCTTCAGGCTTATTCCTGTAACCTTACAGTGGGTCTGTCCCAGTGTTTAATGGTCTATGTTTAGCCTGCTTACAAGAAACCTACAAACACACTGTAAACTTCCTGTAACTTCCTACACTACACTTTCAGTTCCCCTCAAGGTGCCATTGTGTGTGTGTGTGTGTGTGTGTGTGTCTTTGTCTCTCTTCCTCTTCTCTCTTTCTTTTTCATTTTTCTCTCTGTCTAGTTTTCATCTCTTTCTCCTCACTTTTCACTCAGGCTCCTCTCTACTGTATCATCTCTCTCTCTCTCTCCTAGATGCTGTGCTGCCTCATCCAGATGTTTGGATCAAGAAGATTGTCCCAAGATCATCTCAAATTCTCCTCTCTTTAGTTTGCATGCTGTCATGTCTCTGTGTGTTTGTCTGTCTTTTCTCTCTGCCTAAATGCTGTGCTGCCTCTTCAGTCTGTGTGGTCTGTCCTCCTTCCAGGTCGCAATGACTGAGAGAAGGTCATGTGACTCAGGTTCTACCTATCTGGCGACCCGATGGAGCGAAGCTGCTTACTGTCCTCCTGGATCTATACTCTTTACTCATGTTTTCAAGTCCACATAAATCTGTATTTTTGTCATTGTTTTCTGATTTGAGGGTCTGTTTTAATTTGTACAGATACAGAAAGCCCCTCAAAGTTAATTGTGATTTGTGATTGTGGTCTGTATAAACAAAACTGACTTAACCTCTTTAAAAACTGTTGGGACAAATGATTTCTCAACAGCTGGATGACTAGATGCAGCAGCATGAGTGAGAATTTCAATGAAAACACAACACTGTTATCCTCAAATAGGAGTCTGCAGTTTGCTATTAAACAAAATAGTGAGAGGTGGCAGCAAGGAGTTAATATAAGTAAGGTAATAGGGTGGGCTGTTTTCCTTGAGACAGTCAGCTCCTCCTTAACTGGTTCTGTGAATGGGCCAGTGAGGGAGTAGGGTATGAATGGCGGAGGGATCCACCGGTACTGCCGTGTATGGGAGCCGCCAGCTCTCGATTACTCACTCCCACTCCCTCAAGGGCCGTCTGCAATGCAGCTGTCCTGTGAGCCTGTGCTTCGCCGTGCCCTACTTTATCCCGTCAATGCTCAGGCACTGCAGCAGTGCTTCTCCGGCAGCACACACACACACACACATTCATACACACACACACACACACACACACACACGCACACACGCACACACGCACACACACATACAAACATACACTGGCTCTTCATACTCATTACATTCTGGTGAACATGCCTACAGAAGGTCTTCTGACTCACAGAATTAATTTGAATTTAAGCAGAATGTAAATTTGCCAACCCTGCAGCACCTATTGTTGTATGTAAAGAGCCTCAAGAATGCCGATCTACAAAAGCTTTTATACTGTTAAGTGATCGCACAAAACAATCTCAAGATAATTTGCAACTATTCATAAAAACCTCCAAATTTATCACTGCATTCGCCTCGCAGTAAACACAAAATCCTTCCCGACTGTAACAGATGAGACAAAGAGACTGTCTATTACTAAACTGACCTTAAAATAAAGATATAAATATGACAGGTGTTATTGAACTTGCTCATCTCAGATTAACAGGCTGAAAACTGAAAGTGAAAATGTGTCACTCAACACTTCTTTATGAAACAAAGTTAACTCTCAAATCAGTTTCTCTCCCGTAATACCAAGTGAGTCTGGGAAATCAACATCTTCACAGTTATGTAAAGTCACATTTGTTAAAATCCAAAAATAATGAACTGTGCTCTGCTGCATTGTATCAGCCACAACTCTTCACACATTGGTGATGAAAAAAATTAATTCAGTTAATTTTAAGTATAATTTGATCCAATTCATTAATTTGGACAGCAGAGTTTTATAAAACAGCAACATGTATATAATCATAACAATGCAATTCCAATAAAAGTTGATAAATGATCAAATTCAATAAGGTTTAAAGTGACGCAATAATAATAATAATAAGAAAAAATGAACGAAAAACAATAGAGCCCTTCCCCGGTAGAGGTCGGGCTCTAATTATTGTCCAACCCATTAAAAGCATTCACAACGCTGAAGGCTCTTTCTACTAACAAAACCTCCACACACAGTCTAGCAGCAGCTAAATCAAAGACTTTTCTTGACCATTTGGTCAAGGGTCAACAAGAAGCAACTGCTCTCAGCAACAACCAGCATGTTTTAAGGCTGGAAACTTAACATTTACATCCCACTAATTATCCTCCTGTTATTGTTCTACGTATACTTCTGTCAAAGGGGGTCAAAGAGAGACAGGTCAAAAAGCTACAGGCTTACAGCATTCATCTCCACTACCATCAAGACAAAACAATAATGTCTAAAATAAAATCTTAACTAACATAATTAGAAAAAACACAACAGAAAAGGACAACAATATAAGAGGTGGCAACATTAATTCCAAGCAAAATTCAACCCAAGCTGAATATTTGTGCAGCAGAAACATTTAAAAACAGCAATGAACTTATGAATTTGTGAATAAAGGTGCCAAAATAAAGTAGCAAAACATGAAATACATTTATACTACGTGATTTTGTCCAGGGAAAGCTAATACATAGGGATGTATAAGTTGCAAAAAACTGTTTAAAGCAAAGCTAGCAAGAGGATTTTTCTTGCATAATGGCCAAGTAGATTAATCACAATTAGCAAAGGCCACAGGAGATTTGGACAGCCAGAGAGAAAAAATAGGAGCAAGATAAATATGTCGTGAGTAAAGAAAATAGAGAGGAAAACGATGAGAGAGGACAGATAAAAAGAGTAATGGCACACCACAACAGACGTAAACTGAGGAGAGACCTACCATCCAGCGAGAGCCAGTCGTGCTGAGATGATGGCAGTGAAGGAAGAGCGCGAGCCTTGTACTCAAACACCACTGAGTTGGAGATGATCTGGTTACTGACAGCCACCTGTAGTGTCACCAGACCTGTGTCATGAGCTGGGAACAGAGAGGATAATGAGAATTATTTATATTATTACCGGGACTCTAATGACGTCACATCAGCCTGAACATCTTTAATGTTGACTGTTTGATAGACAGAAACAGTAGCTTTTGTTACAGGACTTAACAATGTGCAACAGCTAAACATCGATTTTCATAAACATTGTTTTTGCTTACTGCCACAACATTGACTTGGGCTTTCAGTGCAGTCATATAAACAAAATAAAACCTGTGAGAAATTCACACAAGATCCTCCTGACTAGAACACCTGACATATTGTAAACCTGCAGGATAATAATGCAAACAAATAAATGAAAGCTAACAGCACACATGATAGTCCAAATATCTTTTTAGATAAACAGGCCTGACCTCAAAAACAATGATAAAGAAAACTTTAAGAGGGCAGAATGTAAAATGTATTTTTGATATCAGAAATGTTCTGTCAGTAGTATGTAAGAGTGTGTGCATGTGTGCCTGTTAGTGTGTGTATCAACACTCTCCTGTCCTACCTGGGCAGTAGCAGCGTAGGACCCCTGGCTGGATTAGAGAGGCTGGGACTGAGATCTGGTCAAACAAGCAGCTGTAGTTGGAGCTCGCCTCTTGCCAAGGCCCTGTGATCAGCACCTTAACTCCACCCTGAAGAAAAAACAGGACAAATGGATGAAACAAACTCATAACACACCTGCCAAGTAGAGTTAAAGTGTCCCTGATTACATTATTTGTTGTATTCTGCCATCTAGGGTACAAAGATAAGAACAACACCAAGGATAATCAAAGAACTCCCTTATGTTGATCTCTGCTGCCATCATGTGGATATTAAACAGCATTTCACTGCATTTTCATTTTTCCTCAATGCTCAACCATAAATGACTTTGTAGTTTGTCTCCCTCCAGAGGTTGGAGCAGGGTACTGCTTTTGACAGCATGAGAAATACTGACAAGAGAGAGGTGAGAAAAGGGTAATTTGATGCATAATATACATAATATACATGATGGACATGCATTAAGAAAAAAGTACTGGAATATTTAATAGAAAAAATATTTCAAATGTTAAATAATATTATTATTATAATTGAGCTGATGCTGGATAATAGTATCTAGACACATTTATCCTAACAAACGGCAGGCCATTATATTTCTGCACTTCCTCTGCTGTCTCCCTCTAACAAGAGGTATAGTTTTGAATTTAAAAAAGCCTGGTGACTAAAGAATTTACAGACCAGCCTCCCGCTGAGTCCTCAGCACCAACACTGTGCATGTTTGTTATTCACACTACTCTGTGTTGGCTCCACAACAATGGAAAGAGACTCTCACCACAGTCATGACTGCAAAAGCTTTCCAATCATTGCTGGAAATAAATATCTTTGGGAGTATTTCACATATCAACTCTATTTAATTAATTTTAATAAAATCCAAAACTTCCAATTTAAATTTGATCATTTCTCTCTTGTTTAGGCACTATGACTCCTGTCTTGAGTCACTGCTAGAGTTTAATAATGTCAGTCTTTCCAATTTGTGGAGTTCTCCTTTTATTTGACTAAATTATTGCCGCTGAAATTATGTTTTCTTTTTCTTTTCTTTCTTTCTTTTTTGAAAAATTAGTTCAAGACCTTTTCCGAGTTATTCTGAAATGTTTTTGGGCCTCTAGGAAAACTTGCACAGTGAAGAAAAAATTGAAACTATGCTCATACTATCTACTAAATTTGTGTACATTTAGGGGAATTTATTTTGGTTTCCACAATTGTGATATTCTAAATAAAATAACTAAATAGTTACTGTGTTATTTATGCATTTACCAAAATTCCCAAATCACATTAAGTGTAATATTTTTATGCTGAATATGCATATTTACTGCTAAAGTGCCCTGTTTTTTACAATTCTTTGTAAGAGGATACTATTTTTTTAATCTATTTTTTGATTAGTTTTAACCAAAGCAAAATAAAGGAAATGGATGTTTGGGCCCTAAGTTGAGTTAAGTTGAGCTCTTAAACTGGCCCTCAGGCAGCAAATCTCCAGGATGGTCCACCAGTCAGAGGTCAGGTAGCCTGAGAAACTAAACCCAGGGCAAAGATAATGTGAGCACACATGACAGCGAGCACACATGACAGCGAGCACACATGACTGTGAGCACACATGACTGGGAGCATGCTGAAACAACCGAGGGCAACCAAGAAAAATGTGCTTTGCAGCTGGAATTAGAGCTTCAGTTTATATAAAATAATGCTGTAAAAAAAGAACCTGCCGATCAGTTTACAAATGTTTTACAGCTATTTTTAGGGTCCTGACACTACCAAATGTTCAATATTTCCTACTCCAAGCTGAAACTTATCAATCATTAGAGAAAAAGCAAAAATATCTCACATAAACTTAAGACTTCCTTCACATTATTTAAACCACTTTGTAAGTGTAATGACAACTGAATGCCCATTTGAATCATTGAAAAATCTAGAATCTAATGGATATTCACGAGGGCAATTGAGTATTAATTAAATTAATTGCATTCACTTAAAAGTACTTCAGATAAGTGGTTGCTGTGGTTCAAAATGCAGGATGACTCTAAAAACCCATTGGGTCTTCATTACCCAGCAGATCAGCAATTATTCTGATCCGATGGTCAAAAGAACAAAACATTGTTTTTGAAAAAAAATCAAGAGCGCTGTCACTCACCTCAGGGTAGGACCATTCAGGGGAGTAGTCAGTGACCATGAAGAGCCGGCCTGTGGCCTGAAGCATCCCCATCCCCTGTGCTACAGCTGCAGAAACCACCTCTGCTACATTCATGTAGGACAATGAGCCTGCTTCTCCTGTGTTCCCCCCAGCTCCAGCCCCTCCACTCAGAGACTGGGGGCTGCAGCAGGGTTGAAGGCAGAGCTCTGACGGGTAGCCAGAGCCCCTGGCCCCTCCATCCTCCTGGCCTGTCTGAGGGGCCCCACCGGCTGTGCTCTGACTATCAGAGCTGTGGGAAGTGACGAGCTGGTGAGCATACAGGCCCCCTCCAGCTGACATGGTGGTTCCACTGCCATCCACTGAGATGAAGTCATTAATGAGGTCAGAGAACTGGTTACCGAACGAGATGTCAAAGTGATCCAGACTGATCTCCATGCCTGTCCCTCCTGCTCCTCCATTACTGGTAGCTCCACCAAGGCCTTGGTGGGTTCCAACAGCGTTGTAGAGTCCCTGGACCATGCTTGTGCCCTGAAGGAGAGGCTGCAGCTGCTGCTGCTGCTGGGAGCGGTTGCTGCCGTCAGTGTTGTTGTTTCCGTTGTGAATTGCTACCCCTTCTCCTGCACCTCCGGTCCCTGTTCCACCACTGTCTGAGGCCTGTTGTAAGAAGTGCTCTGCGCCTCTTCCCTCTCCGTTTCCTGCCCCACAGGCCTGAATGTGGTCTCCTGGCTTGAGCAGATTCTCAGCTCCATTCTCGGTGGCTCCAGCCTGACCTGAACCCACGCTGCCTGGTTGCTCCAAACCCACCACCTCCTCATGCTCAGCGCCCAGCCCAGGAAAGGTGCCCTGGTACTGTAGCAGCTGGAGAGAGCCGGCCTGACCAGGCCCCTCCGTGGGTGATCCTCCGTTGCAGTTGGCCCTGTGCTGGGTCTGGTGGGTCTGGTGGTGGTGGTGGAGGTGGCCGTTGCTTCCGGGGGAGTCCGTCTTCACCACCTGCATGCCCATATAAGCTCCAGAGTCATGGGAGTTGTGCTCCATCAAATGTGTTTTCTGGCCCATGCCGGGCCTCCCCTGCTGAGCCTGGCCGGTCTGAGAGGCGTCCTGGAGGAAGAAGTTGGGCGAACGATTCTGATGTTGCATGTGAGGACTGGACATGGCCTGACCATAGTTCACTGCGGTGGCGCCGGAAGTATAGTCCTGTTTTGCATCAATGGCACTGAAATCCATCTGCTCCAGGGTGGTGCTTGGACTCAGACCCCCACCAGAAGGGAGCAGGGAGCCCGCTGGTGTCAGAGTGAGGTTTCCCTGTCCTGAACCAGCACCAGATGACACAGAGACCCCGCTGCCACAGTTAACAACTGCCCCCACCTGGTAGCCGCTCTCCTTGGCCAACTGCTGCTCAAAGGATGTGTCTTCTGTCTTGATGTTCTTTACCAAAGCTGAGCTGAAGGTGTAGCTGTTGTCTGACATGGACGGGGAGCGCTGCAGGCTGCCATTAGTGTTACCGCTGCCACCAGAGGAAGATGAGGTGGAGGAAGAGTTGCCCTCTGTCTTCATAGCGCTGCCTCCATAGGTCTGGCCCTGTTTGGGGTTGTTCAGGAAGCAGTCTGGGTCAAAGTTCATATTGGTCTCTGGGATCTTGATGGTTCCAGAGTCCAGACTGCTAGAGAGCACCAGTTCCTCGGACACTGCAGCTGAAGACAGCATGGACAGGCTGTCTCCTGCCGCAGTAGTCCCGGGTTCCCCCACTCCTCCACTGGGGAAGGCAAATTTGTGACGATCAGAAGCCACAGACAGCACCAAGCCCTGTGAGGTGGCGTCTGCACCTATCAGGTGACTGTTGGGACCCCCAGTGGGAGACATGCTGTAGACAGGGTCTCCAGTGACTTCAGACATAAAGACACTCTGGGACAGGCCAGACATGACAGAGGCCACGTGGCTCATCCCTGTCACCACGGGGCTGTCGGCCATGTCTGGATCGCTGTTGAGGCCACTACTGATGGAGACGGGGGAGTTTTGCGTTGTGTCGGGGACCTCGACCTGGTTGGTGGATGACACCTCGGTGCTGTTCTGGTGCAGCAGGACGGGCTTGTGGACTTTGCCATTGCGTTTCTCTCTGGCGCTGCCTCCTCCACCTGCACCCCCGGAGCTTTTGCCTCCACCATGGGCACTGTGCTCGGTCTTCCCCTCCGACACATCGTTGTTTTGCACCTCGGAGTGAGCACTGCTGTAGCCGCCTGAGCGAGGATCCACCTTAGGAGAGATGATGCGGTGTTTGGCGCTGTTGCATTTGTGGTGCACACTGCTCCCTGCACCTACATGAGGACAAACAGAGCAAAAAAAAAGGCTTGAGGATTTGGATGGGTGGCAAAAAAGAAAAAAGACAAAAACACATTATTGATTTCTATATTAGGAATAATACATATTGGACAATGCTACTGTTCCAGGAGCAGGGACAAAGATGAATGAGTCTGTTTGTTTTCATATCATATTGTTTGTGAAAGACAATTTTCTCCTGGGGACAATAACACAAGCCTTTCCTTTAAGTACACAATGAGGAGAGCAAATGGGAAATTTCGGTTTGTTGCCTTAAATCATCACACATGGAAATTTTGCTGAGGGTTATCCAAAGTAATTTGTGTATGAAATTAGTAAACCATTACTCTACAGTCTTTTTCCTGAGAGACAGCCCAAAGTGAATTGCACAAGTGATTATATTTGATTGACTAACATAACATCCGAGAACAGCTGAGCTATTTCAGATAAGGCCCTGAAACGGTTATCAGTAAACAAAAATAATAAGCCAATAACCCCAAAACTCAATTTCACTATAAATCAATACCCAATAGACCTTAACCACCTTCTCAGATCTGCCATATAAAAAAAAAAAAACATTATCTTTATGGCCTTTTTGTTTCTCTCGCTGAAGTTTCCAGTTCTTTCTTGAGAACAAACTTCCATCCCACCCACTAGCCCTTACCCAGAGAGCCCGTGCACAGGCAGTTGTGAGTCCGGGGAGGTGGCTTAGTTTGGTGGCTGTCCAGAATCTGTTGCACTAGCTGCTCCACTGAGAAGCCAGAGCTGCTGTTCCCATTGCTGCAAGTCCACTTGATGCCATGAACTGCCGGGAGAGAGGATGAGACAGAGATGTCAGCCAGCCCAACAGACCACCAACCAGCCACGCCAACCTCCCGCCCCACCCTCTGCTCTCCCTGCCTATCTGCCAGTATAGCTCATGCTGCTCACTGGACACCTCTATAAATGTCAGTAACCATGATCCAGTGAGGAAATGAATATTTCTGTTTTTTTCCAGAGGCAAAACAAACAACTCACTGACTAGCCTCAGGTAAAATGGTACAGTAGATCCAGTTGATTTCCTCCAGTCTCCCTTCACTATAATTCAAAGCCTTTTGAACTGCGCTGCTCATTTTTTCCCTCCCATGTGTCAGTGTCTGTTACTTCTCCGTGGCCTCCCCCTCTGTGTGTTGGTGAAGGTGACAGCCAGCCCAGTCCCTTCACCCTCCACCCTCACCGTGACCTCTGACTCTGCTCTGACAGGAAAAGCCTCTAGGGAGGAACATCACCTAGATGCTGCTGCTGCTGCTGCTGCTGCTCCTGCTGCACCAAGTAAAAAAAAAGAAAAAGAAGCTTTCTCCTGTAAAGCTCCACTCGCTGCCTCAGTCACACCTCGCTAGCAACTCCTAATACATTTCATCGCTCCACTTGCCAACCAGCCACCACTTTTGATGAAACAGATAGTGGTTTTAGTGGCTGTAAGGTGGTAGGAGACACCTCTGAGTGCTGCAGTGTTCAAGCTCTCAACCATGAAAAAAGGTAATATTTTAGAAGTGAAGCATATTTAGATTATCAAACAAAATCAAGTCTGCAAGTTCTCTTCACTTCACTACCTCCTTTGGTTTAATATGCAAAAGGAGAGAAAGAGAGAAAAGGTTTTGAGCATGTGTGAGAAAAAAACAGTGAGAATTTACTTATTGCATTTCTGTTTGCATATCAGATGAAAGGAGATGGAAACAGCGGAAGAGGGTGAAGGTAATGCAGATTAAAGACAGAGCTAGTTAAAGTGAAGTGAAAAAGGCTGAGAAACATGATTGGATGACTGTGATAAGTATCTAACTTGAAAGCTTTGAGATCCTTTGGCAGATTACAGGTTGGTCACCAGCAGATGTCAGTAGAGCTGCTGTGATCAAGCTGAGATCATACGCTCCACAGACAACTTACTGTGGCAGGTTATACAAACATAAACAGGATTCATTTTGATCTATTATAAAGTCAGATTTATTCAGTCATTAATCCAAAGTGACTAAGATGAAAAAGGATTTGACACCAAATGTGACAGCAAAGTTTCATCTAATGTCATTATAATTACTGAACAAATAACTGTGTCTGTCTGGAGATCCCATTAGGCAGTGAGGCTTGAGTCACCGTTCACCTCCTGACAATGTGTAATGCAACAGTGCAAATTAGATGATGCTAGTATTACTGACACATAGATGATAGGGCCATAGGCATGCTAAAAAAACGCTGTCATGAATCCCCTTCCGTGACAAAGGCAGCGAGGGAGGCTGCCGGACAGAAGTGCATCCGTTCTGCTGATGTGACTTAGAGGAGGTGACAGAGCAAGAGTGAGAGCCTAATACAACAGCTTACATCCACCATGTAACGCCATCCCTATTTGTCCAAACAATCCTGTCTCCCCTCTGCCCTGATCCCTCATGCCAGAATTGCCACAGCCCTCCTCATCCAGACGGGCGTCACCCCCCGGAGGCTCTTGGTTGTTGACGTACAGTTACCACGGTGTCTGCCTGTCTGCTCCTCTCACTGAGGGTTACGTTCCAAAGCAGACATGACAGGAGCAGTGCCACTAGGTTTAATCCCAATGGCAGCGGCAGCAGAGGCACCAAGCAGCAACCCAGTCACATCATCATCCTGATGACTGCATCCTGTCATGAGCAGCATCACACAGCCCTAATGACAAACACAGTTTATCTGTAGGACACACACATATCCCATCTGGTTGCCTCTGCACCACTGGGCACTATATGGGACAGTGGAGTGCAGTAGTTTACATGATGGCCAGCCCTGTCTGTCTTGCCTTGGTCTGTTCATCTCTGCCCCTGTCTGTCTTGCCCGAAGACAGGCCTTCTGTCTGTCTGAGTGTTTGTTAAAGCCGCTCATGCGCTATCTGTCAGCAGGCTAGGGGCATAGCTGGAAAGAGCGCTGCTGCGTGTTTGTAGCATTAGACCAAAAGAGTGAATCAAGCTGGCTGCCTTGTCTATGGAGCTGTAGCGTGACTGAGTAGTGATGCCACTCTCTTACCCCCCCCACCCCCCCCAGCTTCTTCTCTTTCTCATCAAACACTGCAGAGTGTTAAGGAGGGAGAGAGGTCAGACAAGGCCATGTTTCACGGGGCTTATATCTGAACTGGTGTGTGTGAGCATCCGTGCATGTGAAAGTTTTTGTGACTGCGAGCACGAGTGTGTGTTTTTCGTCGTGGGGAGACAGAATAAGCTCAACTGATCCATGAAATCCACAGTTTTCCTTTGTTGTTTTTTTTTTGTATCATTAGAGGTGTCAAATGGTTTGCGCACTGAAATATCGTGAAGAGAATAACAAAAGGGAAAGGCAAGACGGAAGAGTGCAATTATATTGCAAAAGTTGACAATGTTCTTGAAAAATAACTATTTGACATTAAACCCGGGGTTTGTGTGCTGACAAAAATGAGAATGTGAAATCATTACATAAGAGCAATTTCCTGACATACAGCCACACATACTGCATCAACCAGTTCAGAACGAACTGTAACGTGCACTTCTGCAATCTTTTATTTTCATCATTTTCCATATTCCTTAGAGTAAAATGGAAATTTTCCCAGCTAGTGTATCTATGTAAGTTCTCAGGTATCGAGAAAGTTATCCTATATTCAAGAACGATCCACAGCAACGGATGCATATTATAACATTCTTGTGCAATTCAAAAAACATATCCGCTAATAGATGCACATATTCTAAGATGTGGGTCAATCCGGGAAAAAATGCACTGTATGTTAAGAGCTAATATATAATTTAAGATGAAATAATGCATAGATAATATAGCACAGGTTCATCGCAAGTCTTTTCCACCTTCACTGGGACAGGGTTTGCTACATTACATAACCACTAGATGGCAATGTTGCTCCATCACTGAGCAGGTTTTGACATGCTGGCTGGTTTGGGAAAAAGAGAGAGGGATTGGGAGGAGAGGAAAGATAGAAAGCAAAGACAGAAAGCAGGACAGAGCTTTTTTGCTCTTTATGTAGCCCCCTCATGTAGCCTAGCAGCTAGAAGGCATCTCATACTCACCCTTTTTGTCCCAACAACTCACAAAGTTAATGACTTTACGCATTACTGCAAATGGTGCTTGGTTTTTTACATTAAGCCACAGACATAATGAATACAGTAAGCCGTTGTTGATCAGTGGCAGTCCTGAGGTAAGGCTTTATGTTAAAAATGTGTTGTAAAACTGATACAAAGCAGAGCTGTGAGGAGGATAACAATATAGCTGAGACTTCAGTGATGTCAGTCTTGACTGCCTCTCAGTATGCAGCCTGCATGTGTGTGTGTGTGTGTGTGTGTGTGTGTGTGTGCTTGTAAAGCTGCTGACACGTTCCTCTTTACCTGGCCACATCACCAATAATTGGCCATCGGAATATCAGTCACATCACAGCCCCTGCCAGACACACCCGAATCATAGCCTGGCTGTTAAAGGTACTTTAACAGCTCTCTGAAAGATTTTCAATGCCCCGCAAGGTCCCTGTTTGGCTATTATCACAATCAGACAAACCCTGACTTTTTCCAAAACATTGCCTCAGTGTTTGTCCAGGTGTGGAGACTCATAAAAAAACACAAAGCGCGTCTCACAGAGCATTAGTAAAGCTGATAACAACAAGAGCGAATCTATGGGTGGGGGGGGCAGAAAGTGTCAGAGAAGGGGGTGGTGGAGGAGCAGGGGGGGGGATTTCTGGTGAGTCAGACATTCTTGCTCCCACATACTAACATGAATCAATAACCAGCTTGCTGATCTCCTCTGACTCGACTTCCTTCTCGGGCCAGAGTGGAGGCGCACTGTCATCCTGGCCAGAGTGGTGCCAGAGGTCTACGGGAAGAGCTGAACTTTGACCCACAGCTCGCAGACGGCTCCAGGAAGAGTGCACATCCATATAACAACATAGGAACACTGGCTGAAGATGCTCTCTGACTGAGGTGCTGAGGGCACTCAGTGTACCAGCTATCAACTAATAGGACTAGACATTAAATTGTCAGACAAAAAAAAACAAAACAAAAAAAAACAGCCACTATGTTTAGTCTTTCTGTGCAAGTAGACATGCAAAGACTATTAATGCCTTTTTAGAGGAGACAGCAACTGTTTGTATTAGAGGCTATGAATAAAAGTTGACAAAGGAGTGATAAGAATCGATGATTGCACAGTGCGGAGTGGAATTATTCAAATACTCACACATGGGCTTGAGCTGACCAATCAGCTCCTCCTTGGTCCACTTGGCCCACTCTTTCTTGTCTGTATTGATGGAGCACAGGATGGGACCACATGGTTTCCCACAATCCTCAATGGCTGGGACATTCAAATAGTGGACGAGCACAATATCAGGGTTCTGTGGGGAACACAGAGAGAGAGAGAGGGGGAAAGGGAGAGAGGGAGAGGGAGGGGGAGGTTAGACGAGATGACACGAAGGATAGAGCACGGTTTTCTTGAGGATACAACAGCAAGGAGCGGTGGTGACACATAGATACTGTGGCTCAGCTGTGAGGGCTTTTATGTGGAACATGCCAGCTGGTTGGTGAAAATAAAAATGTTGCTGAACTAGAAACACTTGATGGTACACACACAACAGAGCCCAAGAACAAAGACTAAATGCACAACCCAACAAAAAAAAAAAAAAAAACACAACCAGGGAGCAGAACAAATCTGGGATCAGAAATCTGCAATAATCTCACTCATTATGTGGCTATCTGTATCTCTGTATCTCCAAATGTGTGTGCGTTTGGATGTGTAAATTAGCCTGTGTGCTCATTTTTGTGTGTATTTGTATGTGCATATGTGTGATAATTACAATGTGTGCTCATGTAACACACTTATGGCATTTTGTCAAGTCCTCCCACATGGTGAGTTGATGCCCTCAATTAACTCTGCTTGTGTTCACCAAGTCAAAACTCAACAATTTACTGCATGCAAATTGTTACTGGGTTACCTCTGCAAATTCCCTAAATTGACAGCTTATGAATAATAGGTAGCATTTAAAGGAATGTTTTGCCGGTGTGGGTAACATCAAATTGATTCTATGATAATGAAAAGCTTTGATTACTGGGCATGGCAAAGACTCACACAAGAAATGTTCCACTTTCAGTCCTTATTGCCTCCAATTATAAACATACAACTGCCACTGAGCACACACACACAAACGCAACACACAAATGCAGCACAATATCCCACCACTGATGCAAAGGATATCAATAAAAGCGGCACTGATTATAACTGACCAATACGCAGCCAAACAGAAGCAGGTTTACAGTAAAAAAAAGGCACCAGGATGTATGAATAAACACAGAAGTAAAAAAAAAACTACGCACATAAAAACCACACTTACATGTGCGCTTGCGCTCACGGCTAAACAAGACACAAGAATCGACAAACCAACAAAGGCCTTGATAGAGAAAAATGCCATGACAACATGTGTGTGTGAGTGCAGTTTGAAGCTTCATCAGTACTAAGTGGCAAATAAATCAAGGCACTGCTACTGTAGCTCTGCAGCTCCCTCTCAGTGTGTACCATTAATCTGCGACTACAACCCCCTCTGCCCCTCTCCTTCTCCCCCCTTTTCATCAGAGAGGGGTGTGGTTTGGGGGGGCACGCAGATCCAAAGAAACAATTACATCTTTGATTAAACATCACAAATGTATCAACAACCGCCGTCATCCCGACGCGTTTGGGTCAGGCAGCTCCGGCGCCGGCGGTGGAACAGCAGCGAGCGGCATGTAAAACAGTTTCAGGCGATGACCTCCCCTTCACAGCCTCCACCAGGAGCTGGAGTTGGACATCGCAGTATGTTATCTCACTGCTTTCCTTGTCCCCTGTCATTGGTATGGACACAAGGCAATGACTGGTGCCCTGTTTGGATGGAGAAGGCACAGGGCGGTGTGTGATGCCCCCATATGGCACCGCCAGCTGTGTCAATAGCAAAGAGATGCCCTCGATCCTTACTTGGAATGAAAGTGCAAAATGTAGACGGCTTAATTTGATTATGGGCGCCACATGAACGTACGTGGATGTATGCGAGCAGGGAGGGGCGAATATGTATAAATGCATAGCTCATGCATTAATGGCTGCGTACACCCAAGAGCAGACACACAAACAGACTGAGCAAGGACAAAGTCATTAGAGTACTGTAACAGACATAAATACTCACAAGACGCACGAGGGTTAGCTGTGCACAAACACACAAATGTACGTCCACGATCTCCTCTATCCAACACCCACACTCCCAACTGTTTCCTACCTTTTCACACATAGCCACTTAAACATGCACGCACACACACATATACGCACTAAACACAAGGGAAGGGATCATGTGGCAGCTTTACAGCTCATCTGAACACAAGTAATATGTATTGCTGTGCTTCAAAACTACATATCTGCTATACGTCTTTCCGTAACTTTCCATCTCTTTCCATCTCTTTCCATCTCTTTCCCCAATCATGTTTTTGCCTCCTTCTCTCTTCACTTTATAACATTTTTGACTGTTACTCTCCCAGCTCGGGCCCACCTCCACTCTGAGAGTAAAACAACACAATGAAAATGTAAGGCATAACATAAATCTATCAGGATGGTAATTTAATTTAATTTCCTGCTGGCTGCTTTCTTTTTCCACGGTGTAATATCAGGAGTTGGTTCTCCGGGAGAAGAGGGGGGAAAAAGGCTGAGGGGGAACTTTTTGCCTGGATACTATTTTCCAGAGAAAATGAGATCTCATTAACTTATTGATTAATTGTGTAATGTAGTCTTTTGGTTGTTTTTTCATTGTTTTTCCCCATGCGGGTTTTCGGGGCAGCTTTCCAGCCTCACTTCTGCAGTGGAGAGGGGGAGACTGGGATACAGTTGCTGGAGCCTGTGGTGCGCATGTGGGTGAGGATGTGAGGGCGTTTGTAATTCTGTGTTTTTTTGTTTGTATGATGTTGTGTGTGTATATATGTGAGCTTGAGCCTATAAATACAGGCATGTCAGCATGTTGGCCGTAATTTTACGCATGTGTGCCAACCACGTAAAGGCTTCTTAAAGCATGAACATATCGTGTGTGCGTGTAAAATGTAGCATGTCTCCAGCCAGCATTTTGATGTTGCTGTGTTGTGTTAATGTTTACTGCGCCTCCCTAGAACAGATGGATAGATGTTGAGATAATTACTAGCGGAGTCTTGGGGAGTCAGCCATGGGGGCGGAAGGCCTGCTGAGTGGGTGGTGGAGCGCCTTCCTGCCCCTCCCTTCATCACTCTCTCTAACAAACACATGCAAATAAAATACATCAGCATACAAACGCACGTATGCACAAAAAAAATGAAGAACACAATCCCACGTTCGCAGTCCAATACACACATGAAAAAAAAGTTGATGTGCCAACACTTTGTACACACACACACACACACACATGCATATGTGAAAATGCAGGACATCGCCATCGCAACCGGAGGATAAAGGTGCTGTTGTAGCCAGGCAACAGGTTTCTCTGGCACCCACACACTTTGAGGCAGCCAGTGCTCCTACGATCTCTCAGTGACTGCCTACCTCATCCTGGAGTCATACACCCTGTTCTACTCCAAAAAACAAGGAGGGAGAGGGAGATTCACTAATGGCGTTGAGGATACAGACAGAGTTAGATGTCGGTGGAGACAGATAAAATGACCTTCTACTTTGTGGTGGATGTGAGGAAGGTAATGTGCACGGCGAGCTGCGGCGGAAATCTAATTAACTGAGAACTGAGTACAAAGCACGTCTACTGGTGGGATCTGGTATAGGTGGTCAAGTAATGTGTCTTCTGTTTTCGCCAAGTCTCTGTGACCCTGTCACACATTTGCCACCCTTTTGGAGGACCTCTATGTAGCCGCCACTGCAACAACCCACCATAGCTCATTAAGGGAGAGAGAGAGAGAGCCAGGGAAAGAGAGAGAGAGAGAGGGTTTCAGGTAGGGATTCATAGAAAGACAGAGAGACTCAGACTGAAAAGAGGAATGAGAGTAACGGCTCTTATATTGTCAGGCAGGCAGTTCTGCTCCATGGTTGTACCATAGCAGGCCTCGCTTTCACAACCAGTGCACAGGAGCGATAAAAACACCATTAACATGAAAGGATCTTAATTGAGAGGGGATGCTTCATAGAACGTGGATGAGCCTGGGAGTGCAGGGGCAAACCTTGTTCCTCTCTGATAAAATAACCCACACGGAGGAATGTGGGCTTCAAAGCATGCCATACTGAAGGAGGGAGCAGAAGAGGAGGGGGGTGGCTCAGGTATGGGAAAAGCCCCCCTTTCCCACTTTTACTCTGAGGAAGAAATAAGGGGAAATAAGCAAAGCAGAAAAGGAATGAGACGGCTCTTCATGGGAGAATTGTAGCAGGCTACAGGGATATCCATTTTAATACAAACTATCATGAAAGCAAGAGCAGTCAATTGTTTTGTCACAATGCTCAACAACAAGGTATAAATACAGACGAGGTGCATGTGTTTGTGTATTAGTGTTTGTGGGTATCTATGCCTTTATGTTTTTCGTGTCTGCCTACATTAAATCATAAATAGCGTGTGAATGAGTGTCTAGAGGCAGATTCCTGTATGTTGGTTGGCATAGGCACATCAGTATGCATGCAGAATGAGCGCAATGAGCTGTGAGTGTGAATCTGAGTGCATCTGCTATTTTGACTGCATATTCATGCTGCCTGCGTGCCTCCAGTGCGTATTAGAATTTTTGGTGTGCAGTTTTTGCATATGCCTGGTTTCACGTGCAAAAGGAACATCCATGAACTATATCCTGTGTGATTCATGGTGTGTGCTGTGGTCCACTGAACGGGTACGAGAGGTTATTAAGGCCCTGCTCTCTCAGCCGTGTGGGGGCAGTTGCCCTGGCAGTGGCACAGTGATGGATGGTGTGGGGTGCCAGTCATTAGGCAGCCTCCTGGCCTCTGGCACTGAGGTTGCACTCTTAAACACCGACCTCCCCCGCCTGTCCCCGAACACCACTGCTCATTTCAAGGTCAACTGCCTCTGTGGTGCTTTAAGTTTACCTCCACAAGGCACAAGACTTCTTCCTTTTGTTTGGAACCTTTATCGCTCACTGCCAACGGGTGTGTTTAGGAATGTGGGGGTGGGCTGGCTGGTGCCTTGCCTCGTGCAGACACCGAAGCGCTGACACACACGTGTGGCGCATGCACACAGAGACGCACATACAAACACACATAGAAGTAAACAAAACCCTTCATCAAACCCTCCCGAAAAACTTGGCAAACAGCCCGAAGCTCCTTTCTAGGTAGTAGAGAAATTCCCCCCTATCTGAACCTGCCTCCACCCCTTTCTCTATGGGTCCTCTATGACAACCTCTTTGTTTAAATGTTTCCAGTTTAAAACACAGACACCCTAATTGGGGTGTCTGGAGTCAACGCTTAACTTAACTGCTACAGTTCATCCTCTGCTGCACCCGGCTCTCCACCAACTACAACTCTGCCTGAGTGCCAAGCTAAAACGATGCCCGCGGTGGGTACCGATCCAGGGGTAAGAGCCAGTTTGCAGAGGGTTTCTTAATATGAAATGCCTTGATTGCCTCCGTCCAAGGTCTACGAGATAGACAGCAGAGCAGGAGGCACAGCAGGAGATCCTGATTTAGGGAAGATTCATACCCCACCTCTTTACCTCCACTACCTAGTGTACTGGCTGCGAGATATGAAAGGCAGAACTTGGAACTTTTGAGGAACAGGAAGAGGCCAGCATGTTTGAGCGTGTTTCAGAGGAAGCCAGGGGCTGAGGCCTGTGATGTTTAATTCAGTAGCACATAATCACTCCGATGGAGTTGAGAGCGGGGCTTTAAATAACTCAGCTTAGAGGGGCAGAACTACTTCACTCTGGGTGGGGGAATGCAAGTCAGTGTGTCTATGTGTGTGTGTGTGTGTGTGCATTGTGCACGTGTTTGTGCACTTGTGTGTGTAATTGTGCATATGTGAGAGCATTTCACATTTCTGCATGTCTGCGAGTGAATATGCACGGGAGCGCTCCTCTATTTTTTTGTGTGACTCCTCCCTGCTTTGAAATATTTTATTTGTGCAGTGCACCACAGTAAAAGGTGGAGTGTTTTTGTTGCTGTGCCAAGCATCTGCATGCATTACAATAAAAGTGCAAAAGGCCAGCATTCAGCGCCTGAATATGGACGACCGTTCTGGATGCCAAGCAGGCAGGCAGTAAGTCAGGCGGTAAGCCGGGGAGTGAGGCATTGAAGCCCCTTTAGCTGCCACAGCTCAACTCACAGTTTACAGCCTACTTATTCTTCCTAAGGCCCTTACAGAGCACACTACCCTCTCCATTAGTTGTGGAGGTCCCGAGGGAGGGGCCACGCTGCCGAGGGGCAGGCTGAGAAAAGGCCATCAGGAGCCCATCCGGCTGCCATAATGGCCTTGGCTGAGCCCATGGCACTGATCCTAATATTCAGTGGCCATCCAGGTGACACCGAGTCACATTGGAATAAAAGGAGGAAAAGGAAGTTACTGAGCTTTTCCAGACACAGGGAGGATTTAACCGTTAACCGTGCTCTCTCTCCATGGTTCTTTTCTTTTCTCTCCGCCTCAAAATAACCTCTCAACCTCTTGCTTTCTCTGAGTCTTTCTCTTGCGTGCTCTCTCATTTTCATCTCTTCCTCCTAGGGCATAGTGCAATTCATTTGGAGGAGGAAAACACAGCTAATGCCATCTCTTTCTACTCCCTCTCCACTGCTCTTGTTTCCTTTCATATCAGTGCTGAGTCTGATTTGTTTGTGTGCGTCGTCTTTCTCCCCGTGCCAGTCGACAAGGCGTGCTATTTATGTGCCTCTGCCCGTGTCTGTGAGCGAATCAGGACTTCACAGGAGCAGCCGGGGGAGAAAGATGTGCTGGTGCATTTCTAAACAGGGAGTCACAAGAAGGACTGATGTGTGTCCAGCAGCAAGACAGTCCAACCTGGCTACTATCTGCTCCTGCAACGGCCCGCTGAACAACAATAGATAAACACCGGTTGAGGGCATCAACAAGAACAACTGTTGAGGTTGTAACAGAAAACGAACCCAGTCAAGCACAAACTAGCGGAGCATAAATGCACATATGTGCAAATATATAGATATGTACTCAAACTACAGAAGCATCAAGAGACTTACACACAATGACAACAGCAATGGCCACAGGACTGCTGAGCCTGTGTGCTCTGTCAAGCATGGTGAGGGGCTCATTATTATTACTGGGCTGGATACTGGAGCAGCCCCAGAGCTCAGCTTGGCAAGACCTCTCTCTGGAGACACACACACACTGGCCTCAACACACACACACACACACACACACGTACACACGCATACACACCATACAAATGGGTAATCAAACGTCTGCCCCTGGGAGAAAAAAATGCTCAAATGGTTTCCTAGCAACCAATGGTGTGCATTGGGTCCACATGAAAAATGAAAAATAAAGACAGTGTGTGTTTGTGAGTGTGTGTGTGTGTGTGTGTGTGAGGGTGTGTACGCGTGTGTGTGTGTGGGTAGGTGTGCGTGTGTGACGGAATGAAAGAATGAGTTTGATATTAACAGTGCATATTAAAGAGAGATAGAAGGGTTTTTTTTGGTTGAAGTATGAAGTGGTCAGAGATAAGAAATCATGAATGGGATATGAAAAGGTAATGAGGAGAGAAAGAGAAAAGGCGCCATCAGAAGTCTGCCAATCTGATTGACAAACACAAGCGCTTCCCGAGCCTCTCTACAGGGGCAGTGTTGACTGCGAGTTGATCCATGGAGCAGGTCCACACACACACACTGGAGGTCATGGGATTATATTATCAAGTTACAGCCCAGTGAGAGATCATCATGGGAATAAATCAGAATCTTACACACTGTTACAAACATGTAGCAGCACTGCAGGGAAGGGAATTATGCAAGAACCAAAGCATAGGCTTTAGAAAATGTCCTCAAATGCAGTGCTGCGTATCACACCGGGATAAAATGCAAAACACAGGGGGTTGTGCTATACCAAAGGCACACAATCAGGTAAGAGTAGTGGTTTGTAAAATTGCTGCAAAACACTGTACAAAGAGGCGTAGCTGAATCTCTGAGGCTCTAAGGAGTTTTTTGATCATTGCTGAACATTGTAACTCAAACACACCCTATAAGTCCCCTTTAAGTATGATCCAACAAAGAGACAGAGTTACATTTTATTTGTTTATCTGTGTGCAAGTGTGTGAAATGCAAGGAGCAAAGCAGCGCGTAATAGCGTATGTGTGTGTGGTTCCATATGATACTAGTGTGCGATTGTGTGTGTGCATGTTCGGTACATCTGTCTGTAAAATTGCATGTGTGTGTGTGTGTGTGTGTGTGTGTGAGAGGTAGTGAGAAGCATGCTATCTCCATCCGGCAGCTGCCACAAAGAGGCTCCCCAAAACAAGTGCAGGGCCATGACAGAGACAGAGCGACCGCAGCCTTCTGGTGGTGTAATAGGAAATTAATTGAGACCATCAATATGGTATTAATCATTAAAGCACAGGTGCTGAGGTGGCACTTTGCTGACTGCTCTACTGTTGGCAGCACTCACATACACACAGTAAAAGTTTGACCTGCTGTTTTGCGAAAAAAAAACGTTGGTGGGGACAAAAAAAAAGGGGAGAAACAGAGACAAAAGAGAACGAGGAAAGAAAACTCTGTATCCACAATTGAAACCACAGTGAGACAGTGGGGCAGTTTTTTATACACAGCCATCCAAGGTCGCTCTTGCTTTGCCTAAAAAAAAAAAAAAAAAAATTAAAAAAAAAAGGTTTGTGTTCACCTCCTTTGAGCTCCCTCAGATAAGGACTAAATAGCGAGACAGAAATTGAATAGGAGTGGGTATTCTGAAAGACATTCAAATCAGAAAATGTCAGGTAAATTTGGGGAAATATTCATCAACTCCCTTGGAAGCCATGTTTCTTATAACACCTAATCCTTCGTGAGGCAAAGCACAGTGAGGACTGGAGTGCCGGTGTTAATCAGCCGGAGGAGAGCCAAATTGCAGCAACTACATTAAGCCGTTAAGCACACCACGTCTCCAAATTGTTGAAGGTGTCTCACTGAGATGAATGCTTCTTCTTATGAATAATACATCACACACATACACACAGACAAAACCAGACACTTTATATATGTGCGCATCGGAGTGCACATGCAGACACATACACACACACACACACACACGAGGCATGCATCGCTGTGTGAGTTTCTTGCTGAGAGAGTGTGACAGCTGTGCAGGATGGGGGGTGGGAGTGTGTGTGTGCGTGCGTGTGTGTGTGGGGAGGGAGTTCGATGTTCCCAACATTGTCTTCATATTGAGTGAAGTCCAGTTTCAACCAGCCTCCACTGACACTTTACACCAAACCATCACCACTTCATTTCTGTCTGTGTCAGGGTTTAGCCTATGAAATGTTTATGATTCAGGAGCTGTAGATAAGATTGAGATTGATCTGGATTGAAAGACAAATAAGTTTGCCAAAGCCCAGAGTCAGCTAGAAAAGCAGGGAGAGGGAGCGGAGAGGGGGAAAGAATAACAGAGTAAGAGGAGGAAATGCATTAACACAGGTCTGGCCCTGAGAGAGCATATAGTAATGAGTACTTCCTCTACACACACTGAATACCGGGGAGAGAATATGGACACACCAACATGACCAGCCGATTGATTGAGCATTTGAGTGTGTGTCAGTGTTTGATCTGTTTGCCTAATTACTTCCATGCTAAAGATTTGCAGCTCTTGAATACTGACACTTCCTTGTTGTGTGACATGTTGGAAGAGAGTTAATTGCTGCATGAAAGGCTGTGCATACCAAAAAACAGCAGGTGTGTTCAGCGTATTTTCTGGCCTGTATTTAAAATTTATAGTTCTTACTATAATGTGGACGGGTCTGTGTCAGGAGATAAGGAAATGTGCTACACGGGAAGTTTTTTTTAAGAGGAAAGTGACACAAAAAACCTAAGCACACCCTCACAATAGGACTTCCTGCGAGCATATAGGAGGCCCTGACTCTCTTCAATGCCCTGGTGATAACGTATCAGCTTTGATTTACGCTGTCGAACAGGGGAACAAAATGGAAAATGATGTCATCAAATAGAGCGTTTTTCAAAGGCCAGAGGAATGTGTGTGCAAGCATTAACGCGTTCATTTGTGTGTGTGTGCACATGGGCCTTATGGAAGGATAAGACCCTTTGATGTATCCCCCCGACGGCCCCGGCCAGCTTGGAGAAGAGGAACAGAGCAGAGGCCACCAGAGAGTTGGGGCCTGAGCCCTGGAGCCTGTTCTTTCCCTCCCCCTCTCAGCCTGCCTTCCCCTCCTTTCTCTGATCAATACTGGGCCCTAATCATTGAGGACAGTATGGTAGTCCTCTCTTTCTCTCATCTCCTCTCTCCTTTTTTCTTCTCATGGTTTTACAACCTCTGCCTCTACCGGGCTATTTCCAGCTAACATAAATTACACACACTTGTGTATTGTCTGTGTGTGTGTACGTACATGTTTGTGTGTGTATATACATCTGTATGTGTCCACATCTACGTGTATATAAGCTACACACATTCCACCAGTGTTTCTATGCATATTTGTGAAAGAGAGTCAGTGTGAGTCTCTGTAAATACGTGAATTGGCTTATACAAGGCTGTTAAAATGTATGCATGCGTCTGTGTACAACCAGATAAGACAATATCCTTGAACAAGCAACACCAACATAAACCCCAGTGAATTATGAGCAGCATACATAAACTTGAATAATAACACATCCCCTCATTTCAGTGGCTTTATCCCAGTTATCTAATTGCCCCTGTCTTTTTTTTTATTTCTTTAATAAACTAATGAATGTGGCTGGATTGAGGCCTGGAATCACATAGGCAGCAATAAGTAGCACTTCTTTAAAACCCCAAACTGCATCAGAACAGCTGAATAATTTGTAGGAGAAATAATTACGGGGCAGAAGAGCAGGCATCAATCCTGGAACACCGACAGTGCCCTCGCTGGAAACCACCTCACCCATAAGCCAAGGCTCCATTAGGTATTGTCTGGGGCCCACAGGCTAATTTGTTTGCATCAATAATACATTCAAAGGATTTATCTAACTTGCAAATGAGTGTTCATTTACTGGTCCAAGAGGCAGGGAGGAGAGCAGGCAGCAGGAGAGAAGGTGTGAAAGGCTGAAACAGCTGGTTGGAGCTATCTGGGACACAGTTAACCCTTTGCTCGGCAGCAGGACGATATCTACCATATCTACCAGTTAGTCGGTTGTATTTTTGAAAATGGTTGGTTCTGACATGCCTGGATAAGAGCCAGTGTTTATGTAGGGCAAAGACACACCAAGGTGCTGGTGACCAACCCTTGGAAAGGCATCAAAAATGAAGCTGAGAGCCACCGCACAGCCACAACTTATTACCTGCTGCACCGCATATTCTCTGATCATATGCCAAATGACAAAATGACAAAGAGGAGTCTATGAGTGCGTCTCTGTTAGAAGATGGGGACACAGCATTAGTGAGACATGGTGGGCTGTCTCGGGGGGGGGCACTGGTACACCCAAAGCCCTTTGATCTCTGTGCTGCACTGTCTCCCACAGGTGATGCCAGGACAAGCGAAGCCAAAGGAAGTGGATAGAAAATGGGCGGGGGGAAAGATGAGGGTTATCGAGAGTGAGCTAGCGAGAGGGTGAGAGAGAGAGAGAGGGAGAGAAAGATGGGAGAGGAGGAAGGAAGCTGGCCACGAACATATGCTGCCTTTCTGTGCCAAGCCCCACTGGCTCAGGCAACCCACGCATACGCTGCACTGCTGCTGCTGTTGCCACTCCAGCCCTCTCCAACACCAACACCATGGCACTACTTAGTCAAACAAAGCTGGAGAGATGAATCTGGAAAGAGACGGGGTCTCCCCAGCCTCTGCACTGCCAGGGAAGGGCTGCTTAGCCTGGATAACACGGCCTGATTATACACGCACACATACATATACAGAGTAGTGGCTTTCAGCTGTTTGGCGAGCCATCTCTTAAATTTGTGTCACCTCTTACGTGGGCTACCACATGAGAATTTTTATAATCTCTTTATGGGCCAGTCACTTTCAATTGGATTCACTTTGATGAATTATAGGTAGAATCCTTAAAAATAGCAATGTATCTTTGCCAGGCTATACAGTGGTCTACACTTTTTTTAAAAAATTTTCTTCAAATAAAATCAAAACCCAGCAAAGTAATTTTGTTTCAAACATAATCGATCAGTTATTAACAAAACCAGATTAGGCAATCATAGCACCTCTCATGGCACCCTGAGAAAGTATTTTTTAGGATTTACATTATTAAAGTGAATTATCGAAGGGACATTAGATTTATTTAAGGTCAAAACATGTCATTTGCTTTGTCAGACATGTAAAAAAGCTATATCTGTGTTAGCTGAAGATGTTGGGCAAGAAAAGGGAAAAGAGGAGTGAGGGATCTTGTTGATACTGATTAAGTTATTTTTTTTTGCTGAAGAAAAATTTTAATGGCTTAGAGAAACTGTGTATGTGTGAGAGTGTGTGTGTGTGTGTGTGTGTGTGTGTGTGTGTGTGTGTGTGTGTGTGTGTGTGCCAGACAGGGACAAAAGAACTGGGTACTGATACTGCAATGTTTGATGTACTACACACCTAAAGGTACTATTAACACTGACAGTTTAGAAGGTTCAATTCAGTTTTCATCGCTTAAACATTTTATAAGCACCAGACGTAAAATTCACCGAAAGGTCACACACTAATATTTTTACACAATGCTTAAAATAAGATTTTTAAGTTATATCATTTATGTATGAAAGATTTTGTGTAATGAGGCGCTTACATTAACTGCTGCAGTGTGGCTTGGGGGGTTTCACAAAAATGTTTCAAATAATGACTGTCCATGTATTTGATTTTACCATGTTGTTAGAGGAAAGGATAGCAGGAGGGAGGGAGGGAGAGTGGGATCTGAACAGCTTTGGAACAGTACTGAACATGGCTCCCCGCTGGGATTCAAACCAAGGGCAAAAAAAAAGGGAAAGAAAATGCAGGCAAACATCAACAGCACAGATCCAAATTGCTTGCTAACACACACACACGTGCAAAAAAACACCCTCGTACACTCATAAATCCATGAAGAAACCCACACATGTAATAGACCCGTACCAAAAAATCCAGACACACACAAACACCATCAGGAGCCAAGATGTATAATGACAAATGCTTGTATAACACAGAAATCAAATTCAGGGTTCATCTTTCAATCTGAGCCTCGCAAACTCAATTCCCCTCTGACGTCTCGCCGCCTCACTTTCCACGCCTTTTCCATGTGAACGAATGGGGTCAGTATCGTCACATAAACATCATCCTCTGCTCCCCCCCCCGCCACCCCCTTCTCTCTCTCTCCCCCCCCCCCCCTTTCTCAGTGAATGGATGCTGAGCACTGGTGCATATCTACGCAGGGATGGCAAGGGCACCGAGGAGAGAAAATCAATACTATATCTCACCACTAAGCACAATCCCAACCAAAAGCAGCTGGAGTTTGCAGCTTGCTCCATAAACTGGACGGCTTCATCTGGCTGGCCGCTGTGTCGGTGGATTGCTACAGTAATACACTACAGCACAATGGCCTGGGCCAGAGCCTGCCAGACACAGAGGTACGCACACACACACACACACACACACACGCTCACACACACACACAGAAAAACACATATACAGAGACAAACAACACGCTCCCAGGGGCTGGGGAATAGCAACAGCAATGAGAAAAACTCTCATGAGGCAGGAACAGGGTTGACAAACACACTCTCTCCTCCGTCACAAGCAAGGAAAAGCGACTCTGGACCATTTAGCCCACCCTTACAGCCAACTACCACACAGTTGCACATACACAACACAAGCCACCACTCCCCCTCATACACACACACACACATATAAACATTTACACACACACACATCGGCACACACAGAGAGGGCCCTCAAAATACCTGTTCTAAAAATAGCAAGCGGGAAGCGGGAAACGGGACTGAGGCTATTATTATTGCGCACACGTCCTGCCTGGTCCCACCAAGGAAAGGGAAGAGACTAATGATTTTCCTGGTGCTAGCAATTAAAAAACTATTTGTCACCTGCCAGGCTGCGTATGACGTTGGGGGCCTTGGCAGAGGACCACAGAGAAACTCCACATATACATGATACGAGCAAAAAGTGGGCTGCACCACTGCGAACGTTCCAGAGGCGGAAAAGGTGCACGAGAAACAGGTTGAAGCTGGAGGGTGAAAGAAAAAAAAAAGAAGAAGAAGAGAAGCCAAGGGAAAATGAGGTAAGAGGGAAAGAACGGTACTTTTGATAGAGGAACAGAGTTGGGTAAACGGCTGATTTATCCGGACAGGTTAATACCAGGCCAGACAGCGCCTCAGACAGCGTACTGCCATCAGGAAGTCATGTAATATTTAAAATCCAGCCAATGAAAGTCATTCTCCTGCTGCTGGGCTTCTGGCTAAAATAGAAATGTATATTTCCCTCTCCACCGCCCCACCCCACCCCTCACCCCACCCTAAGAGCACAAGAAGAGACAGACTTCAGCTCTCTGCCATCCACATCCCCGACTCCGTCTCTCTCCTGCTCTCTCCTGGGCTCGTCCCTCCGAGATCAGTCTGAAACACGGAGGTTTGTACACAACGTTCATTCTAACTGCTGTAATCCCCGTTGGATTTGCCTAAATGGTTTAAGGAATTTTAGCTAAAAGTAAAAAAAAAAACAAAAAAAAATAGTTTCATTGATTTTTTTCCTTCTTCTTTTTTTTTTCATTTTAACATGATTAAATAACTCTATGCTCCTGCTGTGCTGCAGTTTCTGCATTAGGAGGTAAACATTGCAAACAAAAGAGTTGAGGGGAGATGAGGAACAGCCTGTCAGTCCGAGTTATTCCAGGAGGTCACTGAGGAAATCAACTTTGTTTTTTATTTTTATTTTTGTTTTTTTAATTTTTTTTTTAACCCTCCCCTGTTGAGGTATGAGAGGAGGATGGGCCACGCAGGGGGGGGGGGGAACTCAGGCTGACTAAAACCTCCCACTATTCAATAGGATACATCCCCTGATATTGCCACAGGAGGCCAATATTGGACTGTATGGGAGACAACCTATAAAAAATTGGGAGGAGGGGGGGAAGTAAATAATATTAAGACAAGCATTATGCATCCCTTGCACTATGCAGTCCTATCCAGATCCAGCTTCAAGCGTACACCCAGCTGCAGTAATTTACGAGGCAGCTCGTTAACGTCGGGTGATTTGCACTGCTCGTTTGCTCCCGCTCATCTCTACCAAATGATATCATCTTCTACCTCTAATCTTCTAACTCTAATCCCCCATTCTCAAAGCACCTCCACCCCTCCCACCTCTTGTTTCCTCCCCTCCTGCCATTCCTCCTCTCCTACCCTTGCACATTTTTTTTTTGCTTTCTCTTCTTCTCCTCCTCTCTCCTCTCTCCTCTCTCCTCCTCCTCTGGTTGAATCGCTGTGTCTTCTCAGGTTTGCGTGGGTGAGTTTTGAGATGAGGGAGCAGACAGAGATAGGAGCAGAGCCATCCCACTGAAGGGTGTGTGCGCATGTGTGTTCAATATGACATCTATACAGATCAGAAAAGACTAAAAGGAGTCTGGTTTGACTCTGAAGGCTTTATGTGCCCTTGTAGTTACTTTTCCACTGCCCCCTACTGAGAAAGAATGAGAGCAGGGCTAAAAAAAAAAAAAAAAGAGAGATTTTCTCTCAAAACTTGCAGAGGGGAGAAAGCTCAGCAATCTTGGGGAGACACAGTGGCAGATAGAAATAAAGACAGGGATGGGGGCTGGGGTCAGAACAAAAAGCAAGAGAGAAAGGAAAAGAAATGAAGGAGATATAAAGGAAGACACGGATGGAAACAATGTTTATAACAGAGATTGTTATTGACAATTAGGGAAACGAATTGTATTGTTTTTATCCATAATAAAATACCTTTGGGGTTCGCAGAACTTCTCTATTTGCACCAGCTAGTGAATTGATTCAACCACACTGGCCCAATACTTTTTCTTTATCTTATATCTTTTCCAAAAACATTCCTTAGTCTCTTCATCCCCAGCCCACAGAGAAATCAGCTTGTCTCAGACCAGATGCAGCTAACACCCTCAGATAGACAGATTTTCACAATGAAAATTGCCAATTATAGAAATTGCAATCAGAGCTGTTGGCTTGTATGTTGATGAGTGGTTGCTGGTTAAAGGGGAATTGAGATCAATATCTGACTGAATGCAGAATGAATGACTCTGGCCGGCTATTTTACTACGGGTTTTATACTGACTCCCCTTTGTGTTTCTCCTCTGCCTTTAACAAACACTTTCCCTGTCTTCCTCCTTACCTCTAGCCTTGCTTTTCCTGTCTCATCTTTCCCTCTATGACACGTCCAAGTGATCGTGTCGGGATGTCAGCCCTCATCCACGGCTAATTGGGGCTCAGAGGAGTAATCAGGGCAGGACAAATCGGACAGTTCTGGTCATTAGTTGTGACCAGTGTTCTCAGGGAAGCTGGGAGATGCGTGCACACTTCTGCCATCAGGCCCGAGCCTGCATAGTGACATGGGCAGATCTGTGGCTTGACATGAGCGGGGGACACAGAGACTGGCACAAAGCAGACTTAGTGTGAAGCCATTTGTCTTCTCTGCTTTCTAAACACAAATGAGCCTTGCTGCTGACTCTCCTACTGTCTAATATGGGAGGGCGCAGCAAAAGGCTGTGGAGGAGAAAGCGTGTGAAGTGCAGCACAGAGGGTAACATCAAATCAAGATCATGGTTTGTTGCAATACTCTTCAGCAAGCTTACACTGTTAGAGCTATTTTAATCTCAATGTTCACATTATCAGCAAGGGACTGAGACTTTTCTCTCTTTCTTTCTTTCTTGCTCTGGTTAGTCATCCAGCTCTGTGTGCTCTTTTGAGCTGGCCAGTGAGAAGAAAGCAGGAATAGTGGAGTAACATGTTAAAAAAAAAGAAAAAACTGGTGTCAATAACAATCTTGGAAGTCACAAAATGTAAACATGTCGATGGCTGCTCCTTCTGAAAGCAGGGCGCATGACTCCAGAGCTAGATGAATGTCAATTTAACTTACTGGCTGAGCCCTAACCTTTCGGGATAACTGAATTATTTAAGCACCACATACCTGTTGTGGGCCTCTGTTTCTCCGTCTAAGTTCAGGCTGGTTAGGGAGCTGCATGAGTCTATGGCCACGCACGCCTCTTTGGCTGCAGAGTGAAAATGGCAAGACAAATGCGGCGGGGGATTTGTGATAATTGGCCGTGCTGGTGGGCTAGGCGACGGGCCTGGAGAAAAGGTCGCAGGCACTGAGGAACAGATCAGTCTGCCAGGAGGAGAGGAGGCTCTGTGTGCCTCTGGGGTTTAGCTCAACTTCTCTCGGTTTCTTCATGTGGGGAGAGACTGCTCCAGCAGGGGCCATTAATTAAGCACCAGAGTAACCTTCGATTTGTTTAGAGGTCAGAAACCCCAGTGTCACTGTTTTGGGCAGAGACCAACTTAAAACTAACTCTGTATTTTTCTCTCAAAGTGGAGACCATAGGTGGCAGAAAAGTGCTCAGAAAAAGCGATACCAGACAGTTGGACGTATCTGAATGTTTATAAGTGGAGAGGACGGTGAGGGTTAATGTCAGATGCACTGTGTCGGTGTTACTGCGCACGAGGAGGAGGAGGAGGAGGAGGAGAAGTGAAAGAGATGAGGGGAGCCACGGGGACATGGCTCACACCCCGACATGCTTGTGAAGCAGCTGTTCTCCTCATGGCAGAGAGAGTGGGGGCCTGCCAGCAGCAGCATGCTTCCGAGAACACCACGGTCTCCCACCATAGTGCAGAAACAGAACAGAAAAAGCCTGATACACTTACGTCAACACACACGTCAACACACACACACACACTCTCTCACAAAAAAGCAACAAAGTGAGCACACCGAAAGATATACAGAACCCCGCTTGCACTGAACACACTGCCACCCTCTCCTGCCAGTCCAGAGTTGAGGGACTTGAGCTGAACAGTCAGGTTGTGGAGTCAAATTCATATGCTATAAATCTGATCTCATACTCTGTAGAGGTGTATTTCCATTTGATACAAACAACAGCCTGCATAGCTAAAGGCAATTATATTTCTACTGCCTCCATTTGCCCTCAGGTTGTAGACAGCCAGTCAAAACCTCCCCAGGTTTTCCTGCCTCTCTCCCCCTCTCAGTGAAATCAACAGAACGGTGCCCAGGCTCATCCATGATTTATCTCAGTGAAATATTCATTATGTAGCCTTGCATAGTCTGGACGTATCTGATGTGAATCTGGACCTGACAGCTCTGCTCCGTCATCAAACATCACACATCACCTGAGTCCGGCACCTGTCTCCCAGTGCTCAACACAGAAGCAACTAAACTGATCTGAATGAATAGAGGACTCTGGTAGATATAAAGAATCCATCTGTCTGCCTTTAGCCTGCAGGCATGTCCGCTCCGTGTCTGTAGCAACAGTATCCTGCTTGCACGCTGACCTATGACGGATCATCGCAGCAAAGGAGCTACTCAACTTTTCCCATTCAATTAGCTAGAGGGAGAGAGAGAGGGAGGGAAAGAGAGAAAGAGAGAGAGAGAGAGAGAGAGGCCCCTGCCCTGATGTGGTGGCGTGAAGCATGATGAGTGCATGCGTTGGCCCTGCACAGAATCTGCTGACAGCATTGGCCAGGTGTATTGATCTTTGGAGATTAGTGAGCTTCTTATGAGAGGTGAATAGTGTGGGAGTTCAAAGGTGCAGGGTAATTTTTGATAAATCAACACAGCCAAAATATATATATATATATATATAAAAAAAAAGAGGAGCTCTAATGTGGTGACGAGTTAAAAAGGTTAGAGCAGATTAAGTTTCAGCACCGTGGACAGCAACACACAGCCTACACTACTCCAGGTTCTCTTAATCACACAGCCATCACGGCGATAACGGAGATAACAGGCAGAGTTATCACTCTGCCTGTCCAATTAAGGCACCTTTGAATTATTCCATAAATTAATATTGCTGAAATACTGTCTAATAGTGCTGGAATGATCACAGGGACAACAGTGACAACTCATTTTCCTACATAACACTAATTCAAGTGGTTCCAAAGTCATTATATTCTGAAGGACTAATGTAATAAGAAAAATGTAACTGCAGTGAATGGCGATATTAATAATGTATTCATGTGAGACAGAGACTGGAGCACAGTGGCCTAAGCTGTGGAAGGTAAGAGGGAGAAAGTGATAGCTGTGAAGAAACAAGGTCGTCAGCATTCCCTCCTGCCTTACTAGTCATTTCATTATCTCATCCCTCTCTCCTCCTCTTTAAAGTAGGAAAAGCAGGAGAGGCTATTGACCCCTCTCTGTTTCGTGGCAGGCTGCAGGACAAATGAAGTTTCCCCTCAGACCCCCTCCGTATTAATATCATAATTATCCCCACCTCTGTGCCCCCGCCGGCCAGCGCAAACTCCACTGTCTGATTTGATGGAGAGGCGCAAGCAGGGAATTACATTCGATTAGCACTAAACAAGAGAAGGGGACACGGGGCAATAGAATCAATCAGTGCCACCAGGACAGACGAGATCCTGTGTGTGTGCGTGTGACATGACAGCTCGGAGCTGGAAAGACTGTAAAGCTAAACTCACAGAGATCAGCTTTAAGGATCCGGTTCTGCACACTGCTGCTGTAAGTGACAGCAGTTAAAGAGCAAAACACAAACTGAAATTTCATACTAATATGATGTTTATGATGACGAGTTTGTGTGTGTGTGTTTCTTTTTGTTGGTAGAGTTAAAAACATACTTTGAAGTGACAAAGAGACACATTTTCTTTACGAAAATCCTCCAAAGTGAGAACTTTTTTTTTTTTTTTTTTTGAGTGACAAACCACACAGTCCGCTCTGGGCAGCTCTCTGTCTCAGCAGCAATTTGGATTCATTGTTTGCAAGCCCAGATAACTGTGGTGGTACTTTTCTTCACTCTCAGCCATTTGCAGGGATGGGCCAGACATTTTAAAGTGGTCTAATGCCATAGAGAGGTGGAGGTAGTGTGGCGGGGATGAGCAGATTGAGAGTGAGAGGTGAAAAGAACAAAAGAAAATGAATGGAGTGAGAGAGGACCCCCCTCGCAGGTCTTCATTCCTGTCCCCTGTCTCATTACCCAGGCTTTGACTCAATAAAGAGTGGATAAAGAGTGGATAAAGAGGCACACACCCACAGGCTAAACCCCCCTCTCTAAAACACCTTTCACCAACCTCAGACTGTCTGTCTTTTTTTTGCGCTTTCTCGCTCGCACTGCTACACACACATCCAAAAATACACACATATACACACTGTCCCCTTTTCTCTGTGTTCTGCTGTATGTTTTTCTTTGTTCAAATCTTTAAATCTATCTTTCTCTCCATCTCTCCCCCTTCAGTGTTTTTTTAGCCTTACTTTTTAAAAGTTGTGTCCATCCAACTCGCTCTCATTCACAGTCTGCCTCTACCCTCTCTGTCCTCTGTGTTCCCTCCCTGTCGGTGCTGTGTAATAGGAGTTATTTTCATCCCTGTCTCTCCGTGACTGTGGCCGCTGGATGGCTGAATATTTACATTTTTCACTCACTGGTGACCTTTCCCTGTTGCCGCTCTGGGAGCTCCAGTCTCCTTGCTGCTATGCTGTTGACAGACTACTGCCTGCAAATCTCATATGGACACAGCAAATGGTACACAGGGAGTCAGGGACAGAGGGTTCAGAGACTGGAGAAAGGTGGAAAGAGAGAGAGGAAGCATGAGAGAAAGAGAGAGAGAGACTGTTGTAACCAGAGCAGACTGAGAGTCGTCTGACTGAAATGGCTTGAGGAGACAAAGGTGCTGAAGGTCTATCTGCATCTGTGGAGATATGGACTGAAGTGGTGTAATTTTTACCACTGTTGTCATCTTGATTGTTGATTCCTGTCAGCACAGATGGTCTGCAATAAACAGCCTGAGAAGAGATGTAAATCTGGAGCTCCAGGAAAGCTCTAGGAATAAATGTTTTTGTTAGGCACAAGAGGTAGTTTTTTTTTCTCTCTGTAATGAGATGAATGTAGAGAGAGACGCTGAGCACAGACAGAGAGAGAGAGAAGGAGATATTTGTGCTAAGGATTCATCTAACCAGTTGTTCTGAGCTGATGCTTTGCAGTAACAGGAAAGAAAATATGAAGCAAAAAGCTTTAAGGGTTGATAAGTGTTCATGTGTTTGTATTGAAAAACTGAAAGAATGAAAAGAGTAAAAATGCAGGCTGTGATTTTTTAAAAAGTATGTGGCCACAGCGTTCTGTGTTAATCGCTCTATGTGCTGTGTGTCCCATGTTATTAAACTTCTGCATGTTTCTTTGTGTTATTGTGTGTTTCATTCCCCCTTTGTGATCCTTTGCACCTGAATTTTTACCAAAAGGATAGATTCACATCACACAATATTCCCCATGCTAATATGTAAGTTAAAAAAGTTGTCAGTCACTTTATACTAATGGAGACAAAAGCGACAGTCCTCTTCCTGTGCTGAAATGCATTTTGAAGGTCAGCTGGAGACGATATGACGATTCAGCAGTTTGAATAAGTCAAGTTAAGTGGCTATCTTTAAATTTAAACTCTTTAGCAAGAAATTGTATCTTTGTATTACAATCTCCCCACTCAGCAAGACACACCATAAAAACAAAGAGGGAAATTTTAACCAGAAAGAGTGTAACTTTATAAAATCCCCACTTGAATGACAAAAATTTGGATTGCATTTTTATCACATGACAAGGGCTGTATTTCTAACTCTGAGCAGTCTTAGGAAAGGATCTGCTCTTAGTCAGTACGAACAAGAGAGATGATTACTGCAACCAGAAGCTATTTAAATGTACATATGGGAATGTCAGTATTTTATTAAGACAGACTTGGAAAAAATGTAAACCTATCTTTTAAAGAGCTTCTGAAACCACCACAAAGTGACTGTAGAAAAAAATCAACACAAGATTTCCCTGACAGTTTGCAAATGGAAACAGATCAAAGATAATGTGCAGCCTCAACAAACAGTGCAAGAGCTTCCTCTGATAATTCCCTAAGTCTGAACACACACACACACACACACACACTCCATTGTGTCTTGAGTTATTTCCAGCATCAGAATGATATATCCCATGCAGATTTTTTCATTGTTCTTTTTCCTTTCATAGCCTAGACTTTTTTGATAATATATTGTAGCTCTAATCATTTGGAAAATATATTTAAGTAAAAATAATCTGAGTTGTTTTGCTGATTGAGCTCAGAGGAGACAGGAAGAGATATGCTTCCTGTCTGCTAGTGTTTTTTTATTAATGTCAGTGACACACACTGAGCCAACAAACAAATCGAGAGAGATACAAACAGTTGTTGTTGGAAAGCTTTTGTTTGCTGTGAGAACACTAATTATTTTGATTAGTATTTAAGCATTGTCAAGGCCAGTTTTTCCCTTTCGTCTTTTCCCAGTGGGTCTGCTCACTCCTTCTGCTGACACACACTGTCTGTGGGGTTGGTGGGACTGAAAATAAATTTATCTTCTAACTTCTGTACGGCGGGAACGTTGTGACCACTACTGCCACCAGAAAGTACAACTTGTAGGACTTAAACTAGAGAAGAAATAGCTGAAATGAAATGCTAAGATAGACTAACAAATGACAGATGCATAGATAGATCGATAGATAGACAGACAGACAGACAGACAGACGGACGGACCAAAATAGCAGCAGCTCCACACTCCCCTTTTTTCTGTGTGTGTGTTTTATGCTCCCTTAAAATTGTGCGTGTGTGAATGGTTGTGCGTATCAGGCACCTTCCAACAATAATGGCTGCCATGCTAAACGAGAATGATAAGATGTATTGGTGAGGTGATCAAAGGACTACTATTTACAACCACTCTCAGCCTGTGGACTTGACGACCCACTGTAAGCACACTACACTGTACGGGGGAACGTCTTCCATCATGCTTTTACTGCCCATCACTGTAGCTGTTAGACAGGGAAGATGGCAAAGCTTTTAGCAGACTGAGATACCATTCCTCGTGCTGGACGGCGTGTATGGGCAATGCCATCAGAAAAGAGAATAACTGGGAAAGATAAGGGAAATGGAGGCTGGGGAGAGAAAAGAGAAGAGAGAGAGGGGGAGGTGGCGGGGGAATAGGTTGATGGCTGCCTGCCGGCTGTCAAAGGAGAATGCTCCGGTTAAATGGAAACTGATATCATGCAACTCATTCTAGTTTTTTGTGGATAGGCCGGGAGAGTTTGAGAGTGAAACGAAAGTGCGGTAAACTGTAGAGGAAGAGAAGAGGAATTCTTACCTGGAGCAGCCAGTAGCACCTGCGGTGGAAGGTGGGGATGATGGAGGAGTGTACGTAGCAGCCATACAAACACTGAAAGGAAGTGAGACAGCAGAGGGGGAGAGGAAAAAAGAGGGACAGAAAGAAAGGACATTACACCACAGTAAACATACACCATGACAGCTGTGACCTTTGAACCTCTGACCTATTCCATCCTCGTGGTAACTCCCTCATGCACCTGCTGGCAGATGGTCAAGCTATTGTTCTCCGAAACAAAGCTTGAAGGAGAAGGTGGATGGGGTTAACAGGTGAACACCTCAGCATTGTCCCAGCATCACCATGTGACTCCTTCCTTCCTTTCTTCCCTTCCTTTCCTTCTCTTTCACTCTTATTCTGTCCTGTTTTCCAGAGAGAGCCCTGGACAGATGATTCAGGTGCTCCTTACCCCCACCCCCCATCAGCCCACAGGGCAACCCGACACATAACTAAAGCGCAGTGTTATTAATATCCTTATCGTAAACAGATAATGCTGCGCCTGGGGGCTCGTTACTGTATAGAGAACCAGGCAGGGCTGATAACGCCTCCCGGTATCGGGCACAGGGGCCAGGAGACATTTTTCAACAGTGGCAGAGGCAAACGCAGAGAAGGAGCAGGAGCAGGAGCAAGGCAGCACTTATCCTCCTCCAGTCCCCCTCTCCTCCTCACATCCTTCTCTGGAAGACCCACGTCATGACTCCCAGGTGGATGGGTAGCCTGTTTTGCTTGTTTACAATAAGCGTCTATGGCCCTCTCACCCCCAACTCTCACCGGAGAGGAAATAGGCTGTGATTTTTGTTGGATATGATATTTGTGAAAGGTGAGGAAAGGGTGGATTGCTTTCGAGACAGCTCACTTGGTTCTTACAGGAATAAATCAAACAAGCAGGTCTATAAGCTTGAGCCTTATTCCAAGCCACTTTGGTGTAACTGTCGGTTTATAAATCAGTAGAAATCACAGCGGGGGTGACACATGCACTGTTAATCAGAGTTTGTGCATGTCACACGTACACTGACACAGTTTCATTATTCAGTACTTATATGTTCAATGAGTTAAAGTGGATTTCCTCAGGCTCTGTTGACGTGAATGAGTACACAGTAAGGAAGGGGCGGGAGGAGGAGGAGGAGGGGGGTGGGACAGCGAGTGGAGGGTGGCGGGGCATGGGGACTTTGAACTACATCGCTGGGAGGATCATGTGATAAATAGGTGCCTTAAAGTGCGGTATGTGCTCGTCTCGTTTAACTAAAACCTGGTTAAAAAGAGCAGTGCCTGCAGAGGAAGTCAGCCTGTATAAACACTCGTTTGCCAACATCAAACCATCTGATTAATTATACCGGAGTACCACTGCACAGCTACACAGACTCAGCACATGGTGAGAGACACATTAAGTAGCTGAAAGAAAACAAACACATCACACAGATGCACAAACACGTGTGTGTGTGTGTGTGTGTGTTTGGCTGTGTGTGTGTGTGTGTGTGTGTGTGTCCAACACATTCACACATGCAGACATCCCATGACCAATTCACCAACAACAAAAGTCACATCAGCCTCAACCGTTTCTCCAGGTGTTCCATTGTTGCCATCGCACCTATTGTGAACTGATTTCAATACTACCGAACTCTGTGTGAGAGTTTGAGATAGTGAAGGCATGCAGACTTCCTCCTGTTCTTATTTTTTGTTGTACTCTCATCCATTACAGCTGTCTGAAATAGGATGTATGCCTCCTCCCACTCCGATAGCTCTGCCATCCATTACTCCACGCTGGCAACAGACAGACACTTCCTCCCACTCCCACAGTGCGTTCAACATCACATTACTACAGTCAGGCACAACTGGTAGCAGCTCGCGCATTACCGCTGAGCAGTTTTGTAAGTATTTATGTCATAAATTTAACTTTGTGCTTTTTTTTTTTTCTCCACGTATATGCAGCGGTGATGCAATAAGGCCTTAAACTGTTAATGCATTTCACTACAGTCACGGGTGGCGATATTTTTGTGAAAGGCGCTTACAAACAGAAATCCCAGTACTCTGTCTGCTCAATATTTGACTTTTAAATTTCAACACCAACACTGATATGCATACTGTTTAACTTTGCATTCATTTTCACCACACTCCGAAAATGGCAGACTTCGTTTTAATGCTGCATGTGTGCTAAATAAACTTGCTGTCTTGTTAATTCTGATTACAGAGAGTTTATTGATATATCATGGTTAATACTGCTTTAGCCTAAAGCGGTTGGCCCACCGAGAGCAGGCTGTGGTGTGGCTGCGTGCAGTTGGATGAGGCTATGGCAGGATTGACAGGTGGGCCAGTGCAACAGGCCTCTGTGACTAGGGCGACTGGGGAGTGAATAAATTAGCCCCCAGGCTGCTTTGCTCTCCCTCTGTTTACTCCATTTCTCAACCACACAAAGCAGCGTGCCAGACAAACAAGCAGCTTAAAGCGTAACACAACTGTTGCACCTGTCAGTGCCGATATACAGTAGGCATCAAACACATTTGCGCACACAAGAAAGTCTGCACTTCCTCACCCTCCCACCACACTCCCACCCACACACTCGTATACACACACAGAATTAGACAATGAGTTCTTAAGCGCAAAACTGCACCCACACATAAACACAGAAATATTCTAAGAAGCAAAGACACATACTGTTACACTCCCCTACACACCCTTTTTGCACACATACTCAGACAATCACAATAGACTGAGATAGAAAGGCCAACCGAGATACTTTTGAGAGCACAAGCACGCCCACATACACAAAGCTCATCATACTCGAGCGCTTATCAGTAATTCAAGACGCATATCAGTTACTGATGTTTCTGCTGCTCTCTGCATGCTGAGCGTCTGGGTGACAAAGTGACAGCAGCAGAGCCATTATTTGCTGTCTTTGGGCTGTGACAGATGACAGCACATCACAGGGCAAGCAATTAAACCATAATTATACACACATACACACATATCCTCTCATAAAAATTGCAGTTTCCCAGTGTGTAATTTTGAAGAGCTTGCTGACACAAAAACAGTCAAACAAATACATAGGTGCACACACACACACACACGCACACACACACAAAGACACACACACACACACACCTTCACAAACATGTGAATGTATTACTGGTTTATTGTTGTGTTGGGGGTGCAAATGAGACACAATAGAATAATGATACACAGTTTATAGAAGTATTCACAAGCAGCGTGTCCATAATGTATTCATGCGCTGTCACTGCAGACAGCAGGAATAAAGAGTTACAGCGACGTGTGTCCTCCAAAGTCAGACACTGATGCAGCAAATTCATTTGGTGTTGTCAGTCAAGCAAGCGGCCAAGGCGAGGAAACTCTGCCTTGGCCCAATGAGAGGGTATTATTGTGTGGCCTGAACACGCCCCCCCCTTGGGGTGTCAAAGCGGTCCTGAGTGGCGCAGGATTGCAGTTCACACAGGGCAAGCAGGCCAGACAGTCAAGTGATAAACAGTTCGGCCTAAATAAAGCCTTCAGATATAAAGGCAGGGCCACCACCGGTTACCTGTCCTGCCTCTAGAGGCCATCGCTGCCCCTGGCCTGCCTGTTACCCTGGCGACACCTCACTTACATTCATCCATCATGGCTGACAGGTGTCAGCACAGTTTGAGATGGGTTAGGAAAATGCAAAGTCGTTGGAAGCAAAACTGGCACTGGCTATTGTGGGCCTGAGAGAGAGAGAGGAAAGTCTCATTAGGCCATAATGATGTGTGAAGACAGTTCTAATCAGAGCGTGGCACCTTATTTATGTTGGCAATTTGCTGTTTACCTGCAGTGATGCAAACGTCTTACTGTCAGAGGCGCATAGAGTCACATTTGTCTGTTTGTTGAATTGTCAGTCTAACTGAGAGGAGCACAAACACACACACATACACACACAGAAATATGCATGCACATATTTCTGTGTGTGTCTGTGTGTGTGTGTGTGTGTGCAGGACATTTTGTCAAAAACTCTTTCTTCCTGATTTGTCCAGGTCCCAGTCTCCATTTATCATCTGTCCGGTCAACTCTTATAAACACAGTTTTACTATTTTTCCACCACATGTCTCTACTTGTACGTTCACATTTCCTCAGCCAACATTTCTTCACACATATCATCACTCAGAGTACCAATTATCTAAACTCACATCTCTCAAAATAAAATTTTTCAGCTCTCGCTGTATTGAGTGAGGGCTTCCCACTATTATAGAGTTGTTGACATGGACATCCACCTGGCAAAGTCACCTCTGGCTCACTGCTTCATTAGAGGGAATGTATCATTTTGTGTGTGTGTTCTTCTGTGTGTTCATGTTTGCATATGTCTGTTCACATGGATGCCTGGGGCAGGTGATTCAGCCTGGGGCGCAGCAGCATAAATAGAGCTCATGCAGCAGCCAATCAGGCAGCAGTATCAAACCCCCTCCGTGGAGGGAACGCAAAATCCATACTCAATAGAGATTCATGGACCATGCAAGATTCAAGCTACCCTCGCCATTGACAGCATCCATGATGACTATTGATCAACCAACGATTTCTGGCTCTATACAGACGTGATTAGATGACTTACGGCTGAAAAGTGCCACTTCCAGTTTGGAGGATGAGCCTATTTTCAACCGATACCATAATGCTCTGCATTTCACCTGCTGTCTAACATTCAGCCACTCTGCTCTCTCCCAATCGTTCAGAAGGAATCAAATTATCTGTAGTGTCTGGTAGGGTGGCACTATGCCCAGAATACCCGTAATATACAGTATCTCACTTGCATTTTGTATTGAGAGAGAAATGCACAGCTCCTGTATATAACTGGCACAATGACTACGGCTTTTATCCCAGCCTCCGCTTTCACTGTTAAGATTCTTCTCCTTCTTTATACCCCTTTAAATAAGCCACTACTTGTAAAGTTGTAACAGTATCATTCTTCAGTGCATCTGAAGACTTAAGCAACGGTTGATGAGACATTATACATAATAAATTAAAAGAAGCTTAGATTTATCTCCCCGGTCCTCTCCGTTGAACCAGCTGCAGCCTCTAAATCAGTCAAAAATGAGCACGCTACAAAATGAATTGGCAGGCTGCATCCGAGCTGAAGGAGAAAATGAAAAACAACCCAAAATTCTTCAACAAAGCAAAACAAATGATGCTCCAGAAAAATGCATGTGCTATGGAAATGACCGGATCTAAAAATAGCTTATTCATTGTAAAAAAAATAAACAGAAACAGTTGATAAACAGGCCCTGAAGAGAGAGAATTAATTAGCCACGCTGGACGCGTAAACACAGCTATACATCAAGTTCAAGAGGAAAACAATAACAGGGCTGGGGCAGCTAGAGAGAAACCCCTGACCGCCTGCCATACTCAAAGCATCTCTCTGGCCTCATTCCTGAAGCTAAGAAAGACAAGAACAAAACCAAGACAAAAGCGAGAGGAGTCATTTTAGGGTGGGGAACTACGTAGATGAAGTTGAGCATATAAGTTCAATATTGAGCAGCGGGAATGATGGGAGCTGAACCAGAGACAGAAGACAGAGAGAAGAATAGAGATGGAAAGATAGACGAGGGGATGTGGGGGTTTTACAGCCATGCTTTGCACGTGCCAGAGGAAGCTCATGCACATGCCCATGCACGTCTGTCTCCCTGACTGAAGACACAGTGTCTGTTGATGCTAATGCTAGCCAGCTGGGCTCACGGCCAAAGGCATTAAGTGGAATCGAATTCCACCAAACTAGCTTTAATCAGCAGGTTTTTAAGGTTAGAATTACTCTCCCTCTCCTCCAGCCCGCTGGCCAAGGTTAAAGCAGACACAGGCAGGGGCTGGGCTCAGCTAATGGGATGGAAGGGTGGCATGGGGCCTACGGCATGCCACTATACACCAACACACACACACACACCAACACACAAAGGTGCAAAATACACACAGGAACAAACACAGCTTCCCATTTCTGCGTATGCCAAGTCACACCTGCAAATAACAATGATGAACATACAGCGCACCTATAGAAATAGAAACATCCAAAAAACAACTCTAAGTGCAGAAACCCACAGTGACCAAGCATCCAAGCGATATTTTTATGCAAAAAAAAAGAAACGAGAGACGACCCTGTCCACGTGTGTGTTTAAATCACGTTTAGTTTTGCCTTTAGTAAATTAATCCCTTGACATCACATGCTATAAATAACCAGCCGAGGTGATGATTGAAAAGAGGGATGAAGGCCGTAAATGTAAATGTATCTGCGTCTGCATAAAGAAATCAGACTGCTTATCCGATATCCATGCCTCCTATAATATTTCATTTAACGGGATCCGATGACAAATGGATATACAGTATACCTGAACACATGAAATACAGAAACCTTGACCTGTTTTCTGTTACTATAGCTACGTCTGCTCTGAATGCAGCTCTGGATAAAAGCATATTCACTTAAATAAAGCCTAGCAAGAACGTTGAAAACCTCAACACACAAAAAAAAAGGTGACGAGTGAATACATCAGGATGTTTTTTATACTTCACAAAGAGCCAGCAGAGGCCTTGCCTTGACCTCAGCCTACAACAGCAGTTAACACATTGATGCCTGTCAACAAAGGAAAGCTCAGTAACCCTTGCAGCGCTTCTGACAGCTATTCAAAAGTCAAACTGTGTTTCAACAGTACCCACACTTTGAGCAGAGACCTAAGCAGCGGCGGTAGAAAACGTTCTCCTCTCACTTTGGCTCTCTTATCTTTTTTTCCTTACCTTAACTGACTTTCCTCAACAGATGAGAAAGTAGCATTACTTTGGAGATGTACTACAGATTTAATTAGCTGGAGTCAAGTCTCTGTTTTTTGCAATACTAACAGTGTTGCAAATTTGTGTTTGAGCTCGCTGTATCTTGATAGAGTCAGATAGCTCTAGTAAAAAAAGTCTGTGTGAGGAGATCAGCAAATTACACTAATGTGAGGGGATGACAGGTTACAAATGGATGTGAAGTATATGCGTAAAAGGTAAAAGAGCAAATGGAAACCACTCATTTTCTCGAGAAACCACCTCCCTTTCACCTGACCTTTCACTTGACCTCTAGATTTCCTGTCTTGAGTAGACATGTGAAAAATGTCTTGCAGCAAAAAGAGCATTTGTTTGCATTACCAACCTGGAGCTATCAAGCCCGACAGGCACTTGGTTCCATTAAAAGACAAAGTAATGGATACAGCAATCAGCTAATCGTGCCACAGCTCGGGTCAGAGGTCGGGTTTTAGATGTCAGTTTTTGTGGGTGGGAAACAGCTGACTCCGAGAAGACTTCCCCATACTGTGTATCTCCTCCATCGTGCTTAGTCAAACCCAAATGCATGTGCTGGAGAAGAGCCAAAGGGATAACAACACAAAACATGGATATGAATTCAGCTAGATGGAAACAGGAGCAGAAGGAGGAGGGCATTACAACAACAGATGCAGCTGCAGTGTGTATTAGGCAAGCTGTAAAGATAACATTATCTGACTTAAGTTTCTTTTTTTCTTTTTTTTTTACACTGTCCTTAGAAAGCCAGGATCCTAACCGGTCCTCAAGGCATGTCTGGAATCTAAAATTAAAAAAATTAATTAATAGAAGCATCACAGGGTGAGACTGCTGCGGCTTAATAAACGTGGATGGCATTGTTTGAATCTCTATGACCGCCCATTAACCTTCCCTTGTGTTAGCTGAGGTAAGGATAAAAGTACCACTGTGTGGAAAAGGGGAGCATGTCCTCTGCATTAATGAGAGCAAACCATCCAACCCATTGTTTCCCCTTAAAACGCTCACACACACACACACTCTCACACACACACACACACACAGCGGAGAAAAGATGACATCACAGGCTTGGCCTCCCTGCCGTGGGTTATGCCAGGCAGACATGCTGCCTAATTGTAAGAGAGAGCCCAGATTTGTAATGCTCCACAGTTCTGTTAGGGCTGATTAGCGGAGGCTCATGGCTTCTCCCCCTGCCGTGATCTATAGGCACTCCAAATTTCCAATATCTCCGGTGTGAGCAAGGAAGAGCTGAGAGGGACTGTAAATCATGACAAGTCCTACTGAGCAGAGGAGAGAAAAAAAGGATGGATGGATGGGATCGGAAAGAGAGGGAGAGGGAGAGAGTGAGTGAGCAACACAGAGAGACGTTTAGCTTGTGTGGAAACATGAAGGAGGGAGAGGAATGAAGAAAATTATTGAGGGAACGAGGTGATGGGAGAGGGACTAGTGCGCATATAGAGGACAGAGGAGCATGAGAGAGTTGGGGAGGAAAGAAGAGAGGAGAGGAAAGTAGATATGATTACCAAGGAAACAGCAAAAAGAAAAAAGAAAAAAAAAAAAAAATTCCCGCCGGGGAGAAAGAGACAGAGAGTGTGGAGCAGCCAACGTGGAGAAAGAGCATGGGGGGAAGAAAGGGAGTGGGAGGACAGAGAGACACAGAGAGAGAGACAGAGAAAGGAGAGGATAGAATGAATGCTAACAGGGAGCCCAAACCCAGTACTGAGGCTTTATCCTTCACAGGCGGAGGAGCAACAATCGCAAACACATTTTCTCTCGCCCTGGCCCTAAGAGAGATAAAAAAGCAATTTGTATTCTATTCCTATTCAGCGTCGCTTGGCCTGTTTCTCTGCCTGCATATTTGTAAACACAGCTTTGTCAGAGCAGCTTAATCTTCCCAACACAAACACAGACTACAGCAAGGAGGGGCGAGGAAAGGGTGAGGAGGGGTGAGGAGGGAAGAACAGAGATGAAGGGAGAGGAGAATAAAGGACGAGTGAGAGGGAGGGAAGAAGGGTGAGGAAGGGTAAGAGGGTGAGGTTGGGAGGGGAGGTTTTGTGGTGTAACACTGGGTCACACGAGAAGCCGAGCGGGGCATCGAGGATCAGAGCTCGTTTCCGTCTCGGCTCGCCCTGCGATACTCCTGTGTCAAACCCTCAGTCCTGCTGTGTGACGTACAAACACAAACACACACATACTCACACACATATAAAACACACCATTGGCTGACCCACTCCCCCATCTTTGTCTCTGCTCACTGGCCTAAAGTCCAATAGGCCAGATTACTGACAGACGAAGGAGAACAAGCGTTCCTCATCACACGGCCTGGACGTGACAGATGGAGGAGGCGGGGTCATTGTGCTTCCTTAACCGTCGCATTGCCTCTGTTTAGTGCTTGTGCAGCACTTTCAGCCTGTCGCCGAGCTCACAGGTATGCACTTCCAGGTTTCAGAGGAACCGAAACCACAAAGCCATGTGGAAGGACAAACACATCACCGCTACCGAGTATACATTAAAGCAGAGAGGCTGAAATATAGAGAGAGGGAGAGGGGACTTGGAAGTGGCGATCGTCTGGGTGCACATTCGTTCACAGAGGCGTGAAATTAGGCAGAGCGACACCTGCCAATACGCATTGCATTAAAGCGCACCAGGTTTTGCCCCCGCTCTTTGGCCTTCCATATCGCTCAGTATCTTTCTCTTACTTTCCCCTCATTCTATTTCTCCATACTCTGAGATCTCTTTATTATGGCCCACAGTGCCCAATTAAAGACTGATAGCTGCCCCATCCACCCCCCCAACACTGTGGGGGAGATGATGCTCGACTTCAGAGCGTGGCAACAACCTTCATCAGCTTCTGTTCGCTCTGTTTCTGTCCCCGTTCTCCTCAGCTCTCCTCAGCCTCGGCAGCACCCAGAATACCCAATTTGGACAGCCAGGCTCAGCCGGCAGGATTAGTGGGATTGAGAACAATGACAGCAATGACATCGATCATGGAAAGATAGAAACAGCAGCAAGCTTAACCAGACCGTATATATTCTGCCTTTTAAGTCACATAAGAACATACAAGCCATCTGAATTAAAAAAAAACTTAAAAATAATAAGCCTGACTGTGGAGCTGTTTCTCTTTTAACACACATACCCCCCGAGTTTGGGCCTATCAGGGCTCATGAAAGGTCAGCAGCATTACACTGGACACAGAAGTGTATTCTGGAGCTGTCAGCTACACAGATAACCAATGAGGCACATGTAGTATCGACAAAATGTAGCTGAAAGTGCCAGGCTAACTTTGTTCTTGGTTTGCCGCTGCCATAGTTTCAACAAATGTTAACCCAAGACAACATGTCCTTTGTGGAATATTAATGTCTGTATTGCACTTTAGATGAGCGTATAGCCAAAAAACTTTGCCAATGCTCGTAATTCTGACTGTATAAGTGTGCGGGGAGACGAGAGAGAGAGAGCCCGGCAGACAGACACAGTGCCAGACACACAAAAGACAGATTTGGAAAGACGGGGAGTGCCACAAACAGACAGAGAGACAAGCAAAGAAAGACAGAGAGAGCTGCAGACACACAGCCGGCAGATGGAGGAGCCTGAGAGCCCCCGGGCAGCCCTGTGATGAAGACAGTGGGGAACGCAACTGAAGGAGTCCATGTTATGTTCAGATTGTGATGAGGAGACGGAAGGGGTGGTTGGATATGCGGGTGGGGTAGGCAGACGAGAGAGTGAGGGAGTAAGCGAGAAAGAGAGATAGAAAGAGAAAAAAAAAATCAGCCAGTGAGCCAAAAAGAAGGAAAGGAAAGCAAATGAAAAGTGACACTTTAATTCAGAGGGCTTCTTCTGCCTGAGTTATTATGAGATGTTTGTAAGCTGGCTTGTTCATGCATCTCCCCTGGCCCCGTGCCTGGGCCCCTCTCACTGAGGAGACCTGTGGCGCTAACCTGTCTTTATCTGAGCTGCACAGCAGGGGACAGCACTCTGCCACCGCTCCTCCGCTTTGATCCTCCGACTTCCATCCTCCACCATCGCTCATATGCAAAATGTCTTTCTGTGTCCCGTCGCTGCTTTGATATGACCAGAGTCCTCTATACTCACTCCACTCTTAATTAATTGCGATTACTCTAATCTGCAAAGCGAAGGTTAGCGCTGGCTTCACATTAACGCTTCTGGACACTGTGGTGCACAAGTGCTTCATATAAAGAAAAACCGCTGAGAGGACAGAGGAACAGAAAACACATTAAACTTATGTGCGTGAGAAAGAGATGCACACAGCAGCACAGACACAGACAGAGACAGACAGTGTAAGAAAGAGAGGCCCATAAAAAAAAAAAACAAGGAGAAAGAAAAATGGGACTGAGACTGAAATGGTTTGACATTCTGGCTGGGCAAAGCTTGGTGTTTGAAGATGGGAGCCTGACCAGGGTTTGTGATTTTCACTGTAGGAGAAGGGAGGCCATGAGGGCTGTTTTGGGTTGGGGCAGCAGCTAGGGAGCAGACAGATAAAGGAGACAGACAGATAAAGGAGGCAGACAAATACAGGAAGGGAATTACAGGCGCACACAGATACATGGGCTAAAACGTACCTGAAGTACCAGACAGGTACAATCTGGCAGCCAAAACAGACAAGGGTGGGGGAGGAGGGAGGGAGGGAGGGGCCTGAGTGTAGCAAATTCAATCAGGCAGAGAGACGCGCACACACACATACAAATACAAGTACAGCCAGACAGACAAGAACATGGATATATGCACTCTATGAATACACAAAGGGGGTGTGATGAGAAATGTTACAGTAAAGCAAAAAAAAAAGGGGAAAAGGACCCAGAGCAAAGTCATAGTGAGAATGAGATAGAGAGAGAAAGAGAGAGAGAGACAGAGACAGACACAGACATGGCAGTGGTGGAGGGGTAGTAAGGTGGAGTGGCGACAGGTCTCCAGAGGTTGTAATATATAACATCGTTTCAATCTCTCAACAGCAACTACAGCCCTCCTTTTTCATATCCTTCCACAGTCTGAGGACAGAGAGATACTTCTGTCCTTCAGAGCCAAATCGGCATTCAAGATGATATAATGTGCTCATTTTTTGACATTATATCCCCAAATCTAGATGGTTATTTGTGACTGGATGTGCTCTCCGTCCCCATTTCTCGCTGGAAATCTCAAGGTTACTAATGGTAAAGGATGGATATAAAATGCCAACGACAAACGTGTTTCTATGTTTGTCTTGTACTGTTTCTCCTATCCCGGAGAGGTTCGAGACCAATGGTTGATTTATCTGCTGCATGCGCCATTAATCCTGGGACCATGCATGCCTCTGCTGAATAATTGATCTCTGTGCTACTGTAACTAAATCCGTCAAAACAATGACACACCACCTCCTTCTCTATCCCTTTTACTTCCTCTTTACGTCTCCCCTCGCCACCGTCGTCCCTTACCCACGCAGTACTCGAGTAATTCTGAAAAAATAAATCAAGTTCAAGTGTTTTCTGTCCGGTTCAATTGGAGAAGTGAAGGGTTAGGGCTAGTTGGACTGGTGTTTTATGTGTGTGTGACACTGGTGTTCAACCACCAGAGGGAGTTTCCCCCTGACTTTGTTCATAAGGATCAAGAGTGGGAGCCCGGCTACTTTCCCAAATGTACACAAAACAACACCAAAAACAAGAAGTAGCTGACAGGGTAATCTGACAATTCCAACACATCCACTTTAGAGTGCAGGCAGCCATGTGAGTAGGGGCTAAGAGAAGCAGTGACCTCCTAAGGTGATAGCTCACCGCTCTCTGTCTAGACCTCAACAAACAGCTGCTCAGTCTGGAGCAGAAGGGGAACAATGACCCTTAATTTATGTCCACACCCCTCCCTGCCTCCTCCTTCTGCCTGTCTCGTTGACTTGTTTTTGCATACTGCATTTAAAGTAATAAGTACAGTATCTCCTTGAATGCCACAGAGCTATAAATCAGAGGAAAATAGACCTGTCATCTTAGTAAACAATGCATGGGACCAGTTATCATTAAAAACAAAAGAGTTCTGGAGGAGGCTTAGCTATGCATACGGATAAGGACGCGAACAATCTACCAATCTCCTTGGCTCGCCCTGAGCTTCTGGCCTGCACTGAAGGTACGCGTACACATATGCACGTGCACGAACACACACCTGAGAAAACAGACGGACGGTATACAAGAACTGCTTCATTTTCCAAATTTAAAATGTCCAGTGTTATCTTTGTCACTCACACAGTCATTACAGAGGCTATTTTGGATGAAGCTCCTGCACGAAAACTGAACGTAGAGGTGCGTCTCCTCATGTACGTATGTCAAAAAGATTATTAAAAGAAATTGCAAGAGAGCTGTACAATGCAATCTATAACACAGAGTACATTTACTTTTGAAAGGCAAAAAGAGCACCGTGTCTTTGACTTTGCAAAGTAAAATACATTGTGCAGTTATGCAAGGGAATTGGATCTCGAAGACATTGAAAGATGCTGATTTCCTCAGACCTCAATGCACGGGTAACGGTTTCACAAATAACAGTTTGATTATGATATTTACGCTCCATAATGACTTCTTATGACAAATAGCGTACGATCACAGAGTCATTCAATCATAACATGTTGGTCGAAGTGACATTACTAAGATTTAGGTCAGCGCTTGGAAAATGAGCTCCGGATTCGATTGCAGAGACGACATTGTTCAATGTCACGACAGTGCCATGAAAATTTAGCATCATTTGTTATGTAGTGCCATCAATGTTTATGACAGTCAATCCATCGTCAAGTAAGCTGTACGTCAACCTTTATGTCAGCTTTATGACACATGGATTGCATGAAATGTCAGGGAATGTCATCTCTATGTTCCAAGGCACCGGGGCACATGTGATGGATACAACGCTCAGAAAAGAAATCACAGTCTTTAACACATGTTTGCAGAGCACAGTTCAAATACCCTTCATGTTAATCAGGCTCCGGTGTGTCTATGCCCCTGTGTAAGGTGGCAGGTGGATGGTTCCAGGCAGCGATTTGCATGCAAAGCTGCATATCCTCCTTCCATAGCAGGGGCCCCTCAGGTGTAACTGAGTGGAGGTTTCTGACGACACTATGCCCTCTCCCTGCCTAAATGAGATTGGGCTGGAGTCCCGCTCATCTCTGTGCACACACCACGCTTTGCTTCTCCAAAGGGAGCACAGACACAGACACTGGAGTGAGACACAGAGGTCAGCAAGACAGAGACTGAAGAGGAAATAGACACAGAAAGAGAGAGGGAGTGAGACAGAGAGACACACTGACTGGTCTGTAGTCAAGAGACTTGGACTAACATTTACCGAACCGCTGATTTCATGACCCACAAAGAATACTGCGGCCAGAGTTTTTAGATGATTCCTCCTGTAGCTGATGACAGTAATGGAGTCAGTCCCCTCCTAGAGCTAGAAGTTACTCTAAAGCTGCCACAGTTTGAGAGCAATTGGTACAGCCCATTAGCTAAAACAAGGTGTATCCCTGAGTGATACTTGATGAGAATGAGGATGGCCATACATCTGTGTGTACAGTACCTACAAACAGGCCTCCAGCTCTAGTTGTGCTGTACAGTAATAGGCTTCTGTGAGGCCTGTAAAGTGCTGCGAATGCATTTTTAGAGTGGGTAGAATTGCAGTGCTACAGACTTTGTAAAGGTGAATCTGGGAGGAGGTGGGAGAGAAAAAAAAAATCTGTGCGACTAGAATCTCTGTCTCAAGTCTTCTTTAAGTAAAGCAGGTTGTTATCTGTCAGGGAGAGCTGAGAGATGCTCTCTTATCAACACATGCACACACACACACACACACACACACACACACTAACACACACACTATAGGCAAACATAGACTTAATTAAAGTTCCTCCTCCATCTGATGAACATGGTTCGGCTGTGTTTTCTGTTTCTGCCTTGTGATAAACTCATTCTGCCTGCGAGATGTGAGCCAGTTGAGCTGTGCACGTCAGCCTCGGTCTGCAGCTGCCATCCTTCAGACACACTCGGTGACAGAGAGGTCCAGTACATCCTCTGTGGGCTACATGAGGACTGACATGTTCCAATGGCTCCTCCCACCGCCAACCCCCTCTTCCTCAAGAGGCCCCAGTGCTCCTGCCCTGTCTCATTATGTGGGCGAGATGTTTGGGGGTCTCTCTGTGCCATCCTGTCGCACTGTCAGCAAGCATAATGCCTCTCAGTGGGCGCCAGAGCTACTGCGGCACACAGTTTGTTTCTGTGTGTATATGTCTGTCAGTGTGTGGATGACTTCCTCATCCACACTATTCCTTTTCCCCTCCTGCTGAATTCTTTTCATATTACTCAAAAAAAAAAAAAAGGCAGAGAAAGGGGAAGCTACTTCAATCCAGAGTGTGTTTGCGTAAATGCACAACTCAAATTCCACTAATCAACAAAGCGGTGAAATACCTAAATTTGTCTATGTGTTGTGTCCAAAATTGAGGGTAAAACTTAATTTAGTAAGGATATTTACATGACCAGATGACAGCGGGGCATTGGGGAGCACGAGCGAAAGTTGCCATCCAGCCTGCAGATTAATAAAAGCCTGCGTCAAAATCTGAAGGATGGCAAACAGTGAGGCCCAGACGGCACAAAACTAAAGCAAAACAATCAACTTCTTGAAAAGGCTTAAATGAAATTTATTATATTTACTGGCAAACATAAACATAAATTGACACTGGGCGGCTGAGGGGAGTGAATACAATATCTCTGATTGCTATTACAGGCATAAGCAATGACAGTGTGCACTAGATTGGTATGGTATATTGAATTTCATGTTCTTTGAAATGGAGTCTGAAATGTGAGATTTGTCTTTTGCCTCTGAATGGCTCACACCACACCCTCCCTCATTCTCTCTCATTTGGAAACTGGCACATTCAGTTAACTAATGTGCAGTATATAGCAATGCTACACTATTACCTCATTCTCTCAACTGCCTGTCGAAAAGATGAAACATCAGATGTGATTTGGAGATGCTTTCTTCTTGTTTCCGTTTCACATCAGAAACGTACCTGCTGGGAAGATTTTCTCTCTATAAATTTCCCCTATCAGCTACTGAAATGCTATTCATCTCATTACGGTTGATTGGGATCCTCATTACATTACGGAGTGCGCACAAGCATGTACGTGCGTGTGTGTTTTCATGCATGTAAATAAAGACAAGAGATAATGAGCATAGAGAAAGAGAGCAAGAGAGAGATAGGAGAGAGCAGCAAAGAGAATGAGGGAGGGAGGAGTGTGTTAATGAGTGTGAGATGTGCTGAGGTCGCTGTGTTTGTTCTGTAATAGTGTGTTGCCGCAGAGCTGTGCCACCTCAGGTGGGTGATTAGCAGTAATTATATAATTACACAAAATGTGATAATAAACAGCACAGAGGGAATCAGCTCCATCATCTACTTTGCTACACCTCATATATACACATACACGCATTTTCTCATGTACAAACAAGTAAATATAAAAATACAGTTCTCGCGTTTTAACAAATACACACACCCACTATTCACGCGCAGCCTGCACCGACACAGAGCGAGACGGTGAAAACCCATTCGCAACCAGATAATTCCAACTTGATACAAAAAGTAATGGAACACTCACACTTGTCCTCCGCTCGCACCTGTGAGTAAAAACCGATTTGCTCCCTGACACAAAGTAACGGCCAATAAAACAAGTGCTGACTCGCTCCCAAAGGCAGCCGAGGGGAGCGAGGGACAAATGAACACAAACTGGGAGTAAAAAGCTTCTCCCAGGAGGATTTTGCTTTTTCTGTAGTCCTCATGCTCCTTCCTGCTTGAGTGAGAAACACTGTCTGAGAGACGCTACAATTGTCCATCTCATCACTGAACCTTCTGCAAAAAAACAAAGCAAGGGTTTTCACAAAAAGAGGGCTGATGACTGACACATCCCTCAGTAATATTACAGAGAAACTGCAGTGGCCTTTTCATTCATTTCTCGGTGTGTGTGTGTGTGTGTGTGTTTGTGTGTGTGTGTGTGTGAGTGTCTGCTTGCATGTCAGAGGGACCTTTGGAGGGAATATGTGGGTTTACATGTAGAAAATGACCAAAAAAAGAGACAGATGGAAACAACAAAACAACAAACAGTGAATGAGCCATCCAGATGATAAAGGAGAGGGGTGAAACTCGCAGTGACCATAAGTGGAGAACAACAGGCTAAAATGGGAAAAAAGAGTGGAGCGGATGGAGGAAGGAGAGGGCAATGTCAGAATCCTGAGGAAAAACAGAGGATAGGGAGTGGGAGAACAGCATGGGATGGAAGCGGGGGATAATTAGTGCTAATAAAGCCTAATGGAATTCAGGCCTCACGTCAGGTGCAAGATGATCTGATTACTGCTGGGCGGCTGGGGGAAATTGGGAACTGATCCGTTAATCCCGGCGTCCCCTTTTGTGTCTCATTCGGTGTTGGAATGTGTGTATCTATATGTATGTGTGTGTTCACAATACAGCGGAAGTATGCTAAAGTTAGTTTAACTCCGTCTTGTGACGCTGATGAACGCAGCAAAGGGAGTGATTTGAAATATTTGAAATTCATAGTGTCAGTGTATATTTCAATTCAAAACTACAGAGCTCTACAGTGTAACTGCAAATCATATTAAATTCAGTCTTATTATTAGTGGGTGTGTGTGAGTGTGTGAGTGTGTGGGCTGCTGAATAATTAAGAGTGTGAGTCACAGGATGTGTTCTTTGACAGTCACTTGCTGTGACCTGTGGCATCCCTGATTCGGAGCACAGCCCATTATCCTCTCTGCAGTAGTCTGTGTATGTTAGTGCATGTGCATGTACTGCACATTGTGTGTGTTTGTGTGCATGTTGTTTGAACTTTTCAACTATCCCTGCCTCCCCAGGCCTCCTGCTGATGACTGCTGACCTTGGCTGAATATCACATTCTGGCTACATAGAGGTCAATGGAAAAAGCTGCCTTTCCACAGTATAGTGTGATACAGAGTGTATGTGAATAAAAAGATAAAGAAAGTTTCTTCAGTGTGAGTGATACTGTATGTAATGTGATTTAATTGTGCCATAAACTGATTGTATATAGCACCCCTGCAGCTACAAGGTGTGTGTGAGCCTCTTAAAGCTGTTGAGTCGGGAGGATGTTCTGATAAAGTGCTTACACATACGCACATACGGTAAAAAAGTACGCGCACACGTATGCGGATGTGAGGCTGAGCGTCTTATTTTTTGAGTGCATACACTCGAAACAATCTCTCCCTCATCTACAGGAGACCATCTCGACTCCTGTGATGTTTCCTGCTCTCATCTGGCTTCAGCCTGGCTGCTGCAGAGAAACTGTTTCAGCATCGTGAGCTGAGAAAGGAGCAGGCGTCATTAGCTTGGGTGGAGATGCCTTTCTCAGCCATCCTCTATCTCTCCATAGCACCTGCTCCGTCTTCAGATGAGATCAGGAAGGTGGGGCAGTGGAGGGCAAAGGAAGGGTGCAGCACAGGCATGCTCGAAGCGGGAAGAGAGGCAGATGAGGACGTAGAAGAGAGATGGGAAGGGGAGGGCTGTGTACGAAAGATATCAGCCATTGCCTTAAACCAGACTTGAGGCACTCGTTATCATGGTTTGATTTCTTGCTATGCTGCTCCACATACTCAGCTCATTGTAATGGCTGTTGGGTGTGAACATGGCCGTGGCAGCGGCAAGTCAAAGGGATTAGGCAAAGTTGTTTTTTTTAAGTGCTGGGCTTTTAGCATATTTATCAAAATGAACATCCAAGGCAACAGGGAAATAATATCAATCTAATCCCTGAGGAAAAATCCACTTCCCATATTTAAAAAAGATACCCACAGTGTAGTCAAGTTGAAAGAAACATCAATACGATGCATGTAAAATCATGGCCTTCCCGATGTGAAATGCCAAGATCAGTAAATCATAACATTTTAAACAGCTCTGACAATAATAGGAGACACATAACAAGGCCTTTTCCCCATATCCAGATAGGGTTGCCTTTCAGCATTTACAGAACTGAGAGCATTTTTCATAACCACCAGGAAGATGAAAGGCCTATATGAATCATTATGTTTACCATAATAGCATATTGACCTTGTGTTGTAGAAGAGAAAATACACTTTATGCCACAGAGCTACATGAGAATGGTCTTTTCACTGCAGTTTTTTTTTTATATTTCACCCTGCACACAAGAGTATTTTGCCTCTTCACATGACCTGCACTCTAAGCCGGGCAATGATATCATTTAGCGGCACCACGGTAACAGTTACTTAAACTGTGTTTTAAACTATAAGACTTTCACTAACCTTTTAAAGAGGTGTAATTTTTTCACAGCGATCTTTCTCAGCAGTAACATCAGAAGTCTCTAACTGGTGGGGGTCTGTTTGCCCACGTCATGAAAAGGCCTTAACAGGTTCACATAGTGTGTAAAAAGGTTTTTATTGCAGGCCAATCTGAGGGCTTGGTGTTTTTTTAAAGGGTATCATCTCTGTTTGTTGTGCGTGGGTGGGATAACATATTGGATGTTTATTAGACTTGGAGTCAATGCCCAGGCCAGAATGCTGCTATAAAACTGCCCTCTATAGCCGGTCAGTAGAGGCAGTCAACTGGGCCGCTAGCCTGCTCAGGCCAGATGCCACTGGGCGGCTAGGAGCAATTCTGTCCCCTAATCCCCATCACAACCAGGTCACCCTGGAAAAGTCTAAGAGTCATGTACACAGTGAGGATATCTCCTTTGTTTACTGTGATACGTGACCTCTTCCAGTTCATCCTGATGGCTGAAAGAATGCTTAAGGCGCATACTTTATAAACACTGGTGCATGTGTGCAATGCATTAACTAGCACGCAGAAGAATAATGGATATTTGCTGGGTTCATATACACCAGTGTTGCACTAGAAGAGTCCCAGAGCCTGGAAGAGCGGTGCAGGACTGAATTCGGGGGATCTTCTTCCATATTTATTTTGGGCCTCTTCAATTTTTAAAGGGGAACCAAAGCATGGGCCAGAGGCACTTTAGAGAGCCCTGCAGCAACATGAGAGATGGACCTGGGTGAAACACATGCAAAAAAAAACAATTGTGCACACACGTCACGTCAAGACCTGGGCAGTGAGGTGAGATACTGGGTGTTTAGGATCTGATGGGATGCAGCCAGTCCCTCCCTCACTCAATCTCTTCCTCAGACCATTAAGCACCTCTGCTTGTCTGGAGGCTCTCTGGCCACAGTTGTGTCTATGTGGTCGTATAGTTTCATCATTGCTGGGGTGGCAGGCTGATCATGACACACAAAATTTCAGTTTATGTTTAGGCACAGTCCGAGGAATTTTGAGGAAATCATGGCAGTGTTATAGAGCCGAGGGGAACCAGCCCCTTTTTTTTATTGCTCTTTAATCGGAGCAGTGCAGGCCGGGTAAAGATCAATGATCTCTGAGTGTTAGCATTGACTAGGGCCTACAGCTCCCAATCAAGGGCCCCTCTCCCACCTAATGTTACATTTAATGAGCCAATTAGTCCACAATGGCGTGGCCGTCATCTTAAACTGTTGTTTACTCTGCATTCATTATTAATATCTCATAGTTAGGTATGAATAAAATTAAAAGGAGCAGCGAGACCATTAGCTCCCCATGGTGGATGCTTATTAAGATAGGATGCTTTGTTATCTGAGGAAGGGGTGGGGTGGTAATTGTTCATGGTGGGCAGGATATGCTGGTTCAGTAGCAAGAGTGGTTTGATTTATACAACCTTGGAGATGTTGATGCATGCGTGTATGAGAGATGGAGTGGTGCGGTTGGCTCTAATGTCTGTCAGAGAAAAACAACAGCCTGCATCCAGTGGGGTCAGATGCTGCTTTAGCTCCCTCGTAAACACTCTAACTGTGCTTGTCCTCCACTTCTTTTTCTCCTCTCTCCCTCCCTCCTTTCTACTTTAGGCAAACACCTCTGGGAGGAGTTATAAAAATTAGTTTTAACTCCCTTTTCTTTTATTGTATTATTTTGTTTCTTTGTGTTTCTGCTTTTTTGATTTAATATAAAATGGGGGATAAAAAGCTGCTGCATGGTCTGGGTAGCTCTGTTATACAAACCTGTGGTAATGTAGGGGAAAAAAAACTATTGATCACTCAGCAAAACTGAATAAAAAAACTATCATTGTTAGCGCTCATGTCCTGCACCCTTGCTCTGGCAGGGCCGGATGCGGCTACACGGGGCCCAGGACCGAAGCCTGAGTGGGGGGCGTCATGTTCCTCGTGACGAAGATAGAGTGAGAGTGTGTATATGGAGGCTGAAGCAGAAAAAAAAAATATCACAAAATCAATAAAACATTAAAATCGCTTCAGTCAACAGAGCAAGACCCCGATGAAACCAGCAGCTCTTTGGCCCAGAAACATCCTCTGCTGCCTCTGTTGACGGGACTGACTTCAAATATTCAGCAGGCGAAGCTGGGTGCACACCTCAGAGGACCCTTCCAGAGTTTCATTTGGTGTTAAAAAAAAAACAACAACCTAATAAACAGTGTCTGAACAAAATGTAACATTATGAAAATTTTTGGACATAGAGGTTACTGGCCTGAGTCATGATACTTCTGACAAATCAGTGCAGTTCTTTTTAAATATTCATTAAATTAAATGATCAGTGAGCTAATTTTCGAGTGCCTCTTATTGTCCTCAGGCTAAGTGGCTTGACAGATACTGGCTGCAAGGAATAGTCATTAAAATTATAACAGAAATCTACTAAAGGCTATTATAAAAAGACTAACAAATGTCAACTTTTGTGTGAAAGTCCTCTGTCCCATCTTTCATTCCCTCATTCCTCTATTCATCTATGGGCTCCAGTCAGAAAGCAACAGGGTAAGCCTTTTCGGTTCCACTGCCTCGCCACTGAAGCAGTGCATAATAACTCATAGCCAACATCGTGCTGGAACGCGGCGGCAATTGCTTTCAAGCTCCCACTTAAAATAGTCCTGGTGACAAGCCTGCTGCTTTAAATAAGCGCCTCAGCCTGTCTGGAGAGGCTCCTTAATCCCAGTGGTGAGAGACACTCCAACAGGAAGACACTGGGGTGAAAAAACACTCCTGCATCAGAGAGACTGGAACAATTTACAGCAGGTGACTGTGGGAAGTAGGATTCACCGGCAGGACGAGATAGAGGGAGCGGCAGAGTGTGTGCGGGGGGTGTGAAGAAGTAGAAAAGGGAAAATAGATGGAATGGGAATGAGAGAGCTTTCCTACAAATACCTCAGTGCCCACACCCGCACTCCCTAAAGCAAGCGCTGGGAGTGACTAGAGATACGCAACAGAGTTATGTACTAAAACATAAAAATTAAAGTAATTGTAATCAGTACGGTTACTTTGAAATAATGTTTTAAATTACAGTTACTGCTTAAAAAGTCGGTGATTACAGAGGGATTGCACTCAAATATATTGAAAGTGCTAAAAACTTCCATGCAGACTCTAGCGTTCATTTTGCTGCATCTTTTCAATGTGCAGGGCATCGTTCTTGACAATCCAAGTCAGAAAAGTCATCGGGACGAATTGGAATGCAACACTATCAAGGGTAAGATGGCCCACAATGATCCACTGTTTGAGTTATATGCCCTCTAATTCTCAGCATTGTTTACATTTCGTTCTCTTGTTTGAATTTGCACCGCTTCATTTCTGCATATTAAATGAATGCACATAGTTTTTTTATGCAGGCTTAGTCTGCTTACATAAAGGTGAGTGGTGCTGTCGTCGGACAAAAACACCTTTCAGCCCTGGAAGTTGAACTGAAAGAGCCCTCAGAATGACTGTACTGGTGTAAAACTTGTTTACCAGCAGTAAAAAATACTGTCAACATGTGCAAACTTCCCTCTTCACTCTCGGGCTGATGCTACACTGGAACTTAGCAACGCAAGCAAAATGAAACCCAGTGCTACCTTGAATAAAATTATGTATTTCTCTGAGTTTGAATATAGTTGGAAACTTATGGAATAAAGGTAAACAACTCAACAAAATATAAATTTTCAAGACATTAAATATTAAAAATACCTACATGTAAAAAGTTTATTATAACCACAATCAGTCAAATTAAATAAAATCTGGTTAAATATATTTGTCAGAAAAGTAACCAAAAAGTAAGTGAGGTTTTTTTTTAATAGTAACTTTACTTATTAAATTTTAAACAAATGACTAATGATCTGTAATTAAGAGAAACCTTTTCCAAAACTTCCCAAAATATCTTCTTTAAGGTCACACCAGCACAGATGTTCATTCTAAAAATGAAGATACACAGAAAAAGGCTGAAAATACCAGAGAAGATGAATAAAATAAACAAGTCCAGGGGGCAGCAACAAGGCTCACTGCTCGTGCTCTCTGGCCTCTCTGTCTCTGCCGGGCTCAGTCTCAGCGAGGTGACGTAATCTCTGAACCAGAGAGGGAGACAAGAGGGCTATGACGTCACCCAGGACCTCTAGCACCTCACAAACGCACCACCACCACCACCACCACACAACAAAAGAAGGATCTCCTCTGAGAATACTGTGTCCAGTACACAGAGGGAACATTTTGGCTTGTCCTACCTCGCTCACAACTTTTTTTTCTTTCCCTTCCCCTCCCTCATTGCCTGCCTGTCCCACCCTCTCATTCTTTTCCACTCCCAGGCTTCATTCCCTTTCTCCCCCACTTTTCTCCCTCTCTCTCTCTCTCTCTCCGCCACCCTATCGCTTCCATTCTCCCTCCTTCACCTCCTCACGCTCCCACCCTCACTCCCTCTATACCTGAGGCTCTTGTTCTTTTATAGCAAATTGAACCTTTCACTCTGAAAGAAATAATTACTCTCTGGAGAGAAAGGGGACTGCCGTGGAATGCTGATATGACACACAATGTCACCTTGCCACTCAGGAGCTGCCTGCACACCCAGCTCAGAAAAGGGAGAAGGGGGGAGGATGGGAGGGAGGGAGAGAGCAGGTCAGGGAGTGGGAAGGGTGAGGAGGGTTATAGAATAAAAGTAGCAGACGAGTAACAGAACGAGAAAAGAGAGAAAAAAACAGGGGTGAAAGAGGGAAAAGGGAGAGTGTGAGGAAGCTGTGTCTGCATTGGTAAAAAGAAAACAGGAGATGGAGGGAGTGAACCCACAAAGAGGACAGGAAAGGAGCAGCAGGTAATAAGCCAAAGGGAAATGAGGGAAGGAGTGACCAAAAAAATTTAATAGGGACGAAAATGAGAGGGAGGAGACTGAGTAAGAGGGCTGACAGTGGTATGTGAAACTGTAAAAGAAAAGTGAAAGGAGAGGACAATAGAGGATACGTGATAAGAAGATCAGTGAGGTTACGGGGGGGCTAAAGTGGGGGAGGGAGGAAGGTGGTGTATGGGGCCAGAGCGAGAGAGCGGGAATGAGAGATAAAGAGAGGGACAGACAGGGTGTGACAGCGAGAGCCCTAACTGGGGTCAAACCAGGGATGGATCCATCTTCATCCACTGGCATTTGTGAGCTGGGGGAGCAGGAGCAGCGAGAGCCGTGAGCCGGATCACTGCCACTTCCACTTATTACCCATCATGCCTTTCAGCAGAGCAGCCATGCGGTCATGCTCCGGCCCCTGGGAAGCTAAACGGCCCTTTGTGGGCTGAAAGGCAGAGGGGACAGAGAGGGAGGATGGCGGGGGGATGGGAGGGGATGGGAGGATGGAGGGAAGAATGGGAGTTTTGAACCCCGTGATGCTGTCAGAGGCTCTCGGACCGAGCCCAGGGCTGGATCCAGACTTACTGTGGGGGGTCCAAGCTGGATCCAGCCTGCTGCCAGAAGTTCCTGCCAGTGCTTATTTCATCAATGAGAGCTATCACAGTCAATGTTGTGAACAATGTTTCCACAATCACAATACAATAAGGACATAAAATGCTTCTTTGTTAACAAAAAACTATGAAATTCTAGTACAATTTTTGGCGATAACTGAAAACAGTACAATAATATAAAAGATGGACGAATGGATAGTTATTTGTCTTAAAATGTAAACAGAGCTTCATTATAAATATCTTGACGGCTGAGAAAAATGTGTAATATTGTGACAGCATACAACAACGGCAACGGTTCTAGTTTCCTAAGAAAGTATTTTACCACATAACACATAAAGAAAATAATAAATACGTCTCCCACACTGAAAAAACACCCGTCTGTGTGATGACATTGTTAGCTTAAAACTGCACTTTGAGGTGAACACATTGACAAATCATCAGCTGAAGTTTAGATGGCGAACTTGTTTGTAAACAGTTGCCTATTTACACACCCAGCAATTAGAGAGAAACAGAATAGAGCTGCAGAATGATTCAGAGCAGTGCTTCTGCCACCTGGCGAATGTAAATCCAATATTCATTCTCTTTTAGCTTTGTTTTTCTCCCAATCAAATATCTGGCTTTTCAGCTGCTTAATGCTCCACTATGCTCACCAGCCTAGTCGCTTACAGTGTCTGTCTGCTTTTCACTACCAAGCCTTTCACGCAAAATAGCCGCCTGCTGCAGCTGAAAATAACACTAAGAGATGAGTGAGAATTAAGTTAAGGTCCGGACGGCTGAACAATGAGCAAAAACTCACCACAAAGCTCTTTAAAGTCGAGAAAAGCTGCAGATTCAAATGATAACTGTCTCTAAGTTCATCACTGGAAGTGAACTCTCACTTATTAACACTTTTTTTTGTCACAATGTCATTTGATATATTGATATTATAAAAATATCTATGATAGCCAGTACATCCAGTTGACTTTTAACTTTTTATGCACCCTCATAAGAATGACTTACATTTTTGGATATTACTTTATTAATAAATGCATGTTGCATTTTGGCTATTGTTGGATTTCAACACAGAAATTTTTAAGACACGGCTAAATTGAGTTACTGGTCTGAATTAAATGGCGACTGCGGAGATTTTAGACAGAAAGATTGGAAGAAATGAGTCATAGTGGCACTACACTAATTTCACACATGAAAATTAGTTTACTTAACTAAGTTGACTCAAGGTTTATAGCTCAGCCTCTGTAAAGTGTTTGTCCTTCGTGGCTCTGCAGGGATCTTTGTTAAGTCTCAAAAAATAACCCTGATGATGTCTTTATCTCATCTTAGCTTAAGAATTGAAGAGTCTTTCCACCAAATTCAAGGAAGTGTAAAGGTAAACCACTGAAATACCTCTTTAATGAAATTTGGATTGAGTGTAATAAAATATTCACAAACTGAAGTTAGACTAGTTTTACAAAAACTGAAATTAAACTAAAACTTGTCGAATGCAATGTCAGTAAAACTAATATTGTCTCACATTGAAGACCTGAAATGAATCAAGTATTTTGCTATATTAGTTACCATATAATAGCTGCGGTGAACCAATCTCTTGAGCCTGAATCAGATTAATCCGTTGCATCTTTACTTAGACTGATGACTATCTGTAATTTCCAAAATCCAGAATATTTCCAAGAACTGAGGAAAGAACAAAAATGTCTGTAAATGCATACTGTATACACCTATGTGCACCTCTGCACAGCTAACCTCCACCACCTCTTCCACCGTGGCTTGTGAAATGAGGGCTATTTTTAATATCTGCTCGGGTGCCTTCTGAATAATGGGCAAGTATTACTCAAGGTCACAACTCATTTGTCAGGCTGAGAGTTGAAGGTATGGCCCAGTGCACTAAGGCTAACATTCAGCTTTTATTCCACTGATAAAACCCACAGCAGCTTTACGAGTACAAGCAGTTAAAAAATGGAAGAATAACTGGCATTGGTAAGACAGTGGTATGTGGCAGAGAGTGGTGGACAGCCCGGCATGGAGGGGAATAATTTGCAGAGAAGGAAGGAAGGAAGGAAGGAAGGAAGGAAGGAAGGAAGGATGGAAGGAAGGAAGGAAGAGGAACAGGGTTTAGGCTTGGACCAAATTGGAGAAAATCCATCAGCTTATTGCCTCGTGATGTTATAACAGAACGCCAAAGGTGTCAGGAAGGAGTGGCTCACAGGATAAATCATGTCGCCTCTGCCTCCGTGACAGCTTTAGTCACAGTGACGTCCACAAAGGGGCTGTGGTGATCAAACGAGAGCTGTGATGACTTCATCCAAATGTCACACACACACACACACACACACACACACACAGTGCTACAAACACCCCGTGTCTCTCTGGGCAAGCATTATTTGATCCTGGGAGACAGGCTCATGACAGGCCATAACATGACAACTAGTCACATATCTAAGACAGTGAATGACAAGACACAGTTCGCCAAGTCTATCTATAATACATAGAATAGTAAAACAGATACAGAGGACACCACTGCCATGTCATGCCTTACAGCTATATTATTAATCATAGAGGTTTGCAGTTTACTGTCACACAACTGTAAACTATTACTGTGCACTGCCACTGTGTGCTTGCAGCCTCACAACCCCTGGTCTTAGGTTATTAAATCCTACAGCCTCCAGCATGCATCTCCAGCTAAGATGCTTCCAACCCTGGCCAAAGACTTTTATCTTCCTCCCCAGCACAGGCATGGCACCTCAGTGATGCTTTCAATTTTCTGCTCTGTGCTTCTGTGTTTTATGGGCCTGTGCAAAGGTTCCAGACTGACTGGCTGGGCTGACCTGGACTTCCAGCCTGCCCGGTGCGTGTTCTGCGGTTGGGGGTGACATCAAGGCCACCAGCCAACCAGAGACAGGGCCGCCCGGCACAATCAGCCAACCACAGAACACTTAGACACCCCATCCACGGATACACAGGAAGACATCATGTCCCGCACATGCTGGCAACACATGCAGAGCTCTCACATACAAAGAATAATCACAATACGCAGCACAGGGCTGAGGTGACAGTTGCTTTATAGTCCGTAATACTATGGCTCTTTAGAAGGCCCGTCCTTTTGCTCTGAACAAAAAGCAGATTTTCATTGGCACAGTCAAAGAGTCTGAGCCACTCTTTGTTTTTGTCCCAGTTCCTATGAAAATGGGTTATGCAAAGCTGAAAGGGAAATCAAATCCCTTTCTAAACTGGGCCCAAAATCTGCAATTACCTGTACAGACAGATGGGTGGAATAAGTAAAAAACCACAGCTACTGTACAGTCGGAGCATCTGGACGCAGGGAGGAGCCTGGCTTTGCTTTTATGTTAAACAGTCGATGATGAACACTGGGTAAAAGCCATATTTTTCTTTCTGAATGTGCTGCCCGCTTCTATTCATGCATTAATTCAACTCCACCTGAGCATTAGTTCCAAATGGCTATTTATTGCATCAGTGACTTATCACTGGTGTATGAGATAGTGGTCAGTACATTCTGTGTGGGCACTGAAGAGACTTCATCCCACACCAGCCCGTCTGACTAAATACACGATATATGACACAGTAAAATTATACACAACAGCTGCAGCCTGTATGACATAATCCAGTTAGGATTTATCCATTCTGAGCACATGAAGTCTCCTTTGCAAAGAAAACACGTTAGTAAATGTTGTTGGTTGAATTGGAGATATGGAATAGAGATACAATGACCACGTAAATGAACAGCGTTCCCCTCCTGTGAGCATCCACCATTAAATTAGCACACATTTTCCCACGACCTTCCATTTCCCATGCCTGCAGTCTCGGTTGCTTTTGATGCCTATAGGCACTCCATGGATCCAAATCAAATCATTACTTGTATTGAAACACTACAAATTCAGCTTTATCAGGTGTAAATACAAGGTTGATAGAAGGTAACTCAATAAGGAGGATTTAAAGCAGCCGTTAGAAGATGGCCTGATGACCCAGCTCCATACCGAAGGAGCAGCTGTCCTCCAGGACCTCTAGGTGTCTCCCTCCCCGGTGTGTGATTTGGTTCGGCCCCTCCTCATGCATTTGTACATGGTCAGAGCGGGCTGAGGGGGCAAGGTTCAGGTGCCTGTCAAATCCTTCTTCAAACCCTGAGCTTCTCACACAATTAAATCTAAATCCCACGTGGGGCATGAGGCTAGGATGGAAGAACCTTGCTCCTGTGAAAAGGCTAGAATAGTGAGCAGAGGTTTTTCCTGTGGAGAGGAATATGGTGTGATGCATTACATCTTTCAACCCAGCACCCATAGCCCACCGCTTAGCTGATCTTTGAAAGATATTGCTTATAAAAGAGATGACTCCAGGCGACGGCCAAGTTCTGTAGTTTTATTACACCTTGGGGCTACAGCGGCCTGTCTTTGGAGAGATAAGGTTGTACCCTTTTCATTTTGTATCCTCCGGCCGATATTTTAAGCTGGCTTGTTAAGGGCAGGCGAGCTGAGTGCTGGAACAGAGTTTGATGCATGGCTTTACAACAGGAGCCGGGCCCATAACGCTCAAAGGCCGATCATTACTGACCTTAATAGCCCAGTCTGCATCTGGGCTTGATTGATCGTGCCTAGCAGGTTGTGAAATGCGCCATCTGGAAGGAAGGAAGGTGAGATGGGCAAGCAGAGACGAGGGAGCAGGCAGGCAACACCAGCCGAGCACGGAAGAAGGGAAAAGAAGAAGAAGAGCGGGAGGAGAGGGGGGAGAAAAAACACAAACCTAGACGATCTTGTACTGACATTGATGGCCATAGTGGGATGCTGTAGAAACTTAACTGCACTAAGAGGCCCACCAAGCACCATAAACCCTGTCCCTGACATAAACAACAACACTTAGCCAGACTAGGTGTATACAATATTCATCTGAGGAGCCGCTGCTAGGTAACTCTTGTTTACTCGCTCAGTACGCTTAGATAAAATCAACACTGCTTAGGTGAGACAGCAGGATAGTCGAGTAAGTGTGATATGAGTTATGTTTAGTAAGTGGGAATTTGAATGCACGTGCGTTACTTGCATGTGTGTGAGTGCGTGTCAGTGAGGGTTGTGTGAAGTACGGAGGGTGGTAATGTCCACAGAGTGGCCTACTACAGGGCTTTTTATCATAACGTCTGCATAATGTATGATCCTCAACCGCTACATTGGTGCCACAGATTATCATAAGGCATAAAATATTCTGCTGCACAACTGAAGCCAAAATATCGTTAGGTCACCACTTAGCATAAAACCACCCTTATAAACAAAAGCGCTGGTCTCAATAATGCAAGATTAAAAGTGAAATCATTTCACCCAGAAGTACCTTTTATTCCGGTTTTAAATCTATGAAAGCCTGTCATGTCGGAAGCACACCCTGTCTGTACTTTTGTACCAAGTTCATACATAGTAACTGAATCACTCAAACCATTCATGCGCAATGAAATTTCACTCCTATAACTATTCAAGTTGGCAGAATACCGTTGAGCAGCCCTTTCGTGTCAGCTCAAGCTCCCAAGAGACCATCAAGCTCGTGTTCTCCATTACCATACTCTCCTCTCCGTCAGTCAGTAATAGTAACTACAGTAGGTTGAACTAATGTGTATTTGGTACAGAAAAAGGACTCTGACAGACTCCTTTTTGCACTTCATTAGACCAATTATTTGGCTTGCTGAGTCATTTGACCCAGCCAAATCAAGTGAGTTATGATAAATGCAGAGAGCGTTACACACATATATAAGCGCTGCGACTTTTAATATCAATATGTTCAGATTTCTGCATTTGCCAGAGACACCAGTAGGTTATAACTCATAGCATGTTGCACATATAATTTGGGTGCATAAAAGTGTTTAACAGCAATTTTATGTATGCTGTAATCAGCAGTGCAAAATGTATCCGGGGCCAAATTTACGTTAGGGAAGATTAAACATCTGGCATCAGGTAGGTTAGGAAAAAGAACAAGGGAGAGAGAAGAGGAGGGTAAGAAAGCATACAGTTTGTGTGTGTGTGTGTTGCATTGTGTGTTGCCTGTATATCTGTACAAAAGCTTGTTTGTGTGTGCAAAAGAGATCAACACACACACACAGACTGTAGGCTTGTGCATGTGTGCATAGGAATTTGAGGGAGAGTTTGTGTGTGCACTTGTGTGAGTGCGTGCTTGCAAGAGTGTGCGTGGGTGTGAGTGCATGTGTGTGTGTGTGTGTGAGAGAGGGGAAAGGGATGACAGAGGGCCAGGTGGAACGGAGACTTCTGTCGCTGACTCAACACCTTTCTCATTTTATTACCAAATCATCCATGACAAACAGCTCTGGCGTTTGGCAAAGGTGAGGCAGGCAGGATAAAAGCTGGGATGAGAGCAGAGGAGGTCACCTCAGCGCTTCAAACATTGCATAGGTAATGCAACATGTCTGCATCACTTCAAATGTCACCTTTACATGATGCAGTCATCCATGTGTCATTTTTAGATAGGCTGGGGTGACAGTGATGGCCCTCGCTTCCTATAGACTCCCACCATCGCATCACAGGAAGCTGGCGACGGAGAAATGTTATCACCTGAGCGACTACCAAAAGAAAATGCTTGGTGACAACACAATCAATGGAGCCTGTTAAATATGGAGCAATCATTCTTTGTGAGCATTCAAAACCAAGTCAACCATAATAATGAATAAATATTTTAAACTGTGCTAAATCAAAAGCGCTGTGTATAAGATCTATTTTATTGAACCATAATAACAACAAATTAGTTATTGTATATAAAATACAGCCAAAAGGAAGAAGAAAGTAGAAAAAAAACTTAATTCTGGAAATCTTATCTTAATTTTTTAAAATGCTTCTTTCTGCCCTAGTTCTGCTCTTTAAACTACACCAAGATTTTTTGATTTCTGACCCTTTTTTTTGGCCCGGTGTTTGAGCAGATGTTGTTCAGACAATCCAGTGCCGGGGTGTGCATTTAGAGGGCAGGCCTGCCATTCTTTGATGTCAATGAGAAAAAAGCTAAAGCCTTTTGTGGCTACGTGAGAGGGAGCAGATTAGCCTGATTGACGGCTATAAGATGCTAAGGATGGAGCTTGAAGTGCAGCAAGCCAGGGCGTTGGAGTGGAATGGAGTTCATTCATGAGTTACGAGTGTGTTTCAGTGATGTAGTAAAAGACGAATAAATCCTCCAAACAGCCTGCGAAAAAAAAAAAAATACAACCTGAGGCTTGTGATGGAGACTCATACAAGACAACAGGCAGAAGACAGAGACACTGGCGGCTGACACACATACAGTATGCCAGGAAATCTAACCACAAATCAACACCAGATATAGTAAACAGCAGAAAATACACATCAAACTGCCATGCCACTTCAAACAACATTTTTTCCCACAGTCAAGACGGCGCTGAAAACAGGCGACGAGTCACCCTGAGGACTGTCACACTCTCCTTTGTCAAGTTTGTTTTTCAAGGAGATATTCCTTACTTAAGAGGCCGAGGAAGCCCGTGTAATGTCCTGGACAGACAAGGAGCATGTTGATATAAATACCAACAAAGCCAAGAGCTCCTCTTTGCCTCCTGCAAGGACCAGACCTGCAAGGACAAATGACCGTCCCTGATGCTGTCCCGGAGTCCCTGTGCTAAAAGAGGCCAGTTTAAGGTTAAGAGGACCTCAGCCCACCAACCACCACCAAGCTGCATTTACAAAGTCAAACTTCTCCTCTCATGAGAAACCTAAGCAAGGATGCGTTTTTAGCTGAAGGTAACCTACTTTACACACAGTATACTACTGCAGGTATAGTAACTGAGGGTTTGACTGAACTATGACAAGAAATTAAATGACTCGGGAAAAGGGTTTTGACTGCACATTAGGATGGAGTAGCTAAAAATCTAATTAGTTTTCAGGTGTCAGTGACGGATGTTCCTCGACTTCCTGTTTATTATCAGACTGACTGGTGGAGGAGCTCCCAGTGGAGACCAAGTGTTAGGGATTAACATGTCATCACAGAAGGGGGAACACAGACATTTTGACAGTTACACTCGTGAGCCGGGGCTTCATCTAACACCTGCCTCGCACCTCCTGTCCAGAAGCGCACCTGTTCTGACACAGAGTGAGGCTCAGAGCCGTTCCTGGAGCAGTGTTTACACCTGTCCCAGCCTCACAGCAACACTCCGCAACAGGGAGGAATGAGAGGAGCTGAGGATCAGGGAGAATCGGGGGGAAGAGGAAGATGCAAAAACAAGAAATTGATGGAAATTTCCTGCCGAGAAGCCGGGGTGGAGTAATGGCAATGCCTGAGCACGCTCAGCAACGCTGTGGTGTCGAGGTAACATTGATGCATGGTGTGACCTTACTTGTAATGCCAGCCTTAATCTACGCAAGTGGAATAAATGAAGTGGGGCCGCTGCGGACGTGTCACCCAGACTTATAAAGACAAATCCACCGTCGCTGTGAGCTGTGTACATGTATTCATAAAAGTCAGAGAGACGTCTCGACAGAGTGGAGTGCCCAGCGTTGCCGGCTGGCTGGCTGGCTGGCTGGCTGGTTGGCTGGTTGGCTGGCTGGCGACGAACACATCCCAGCTAGTGGTTGTCAGGGTTGCGTGGAGCTGTCAATCATCAGGTGTAACACACACACACACACGCGCAGAGGGTACAGGATGTGAAGGTGAAAAATTGATGGCAAGAAAAAGTCAGATAAAAAAAATTGAGGAGGAGAGTAAATAGTGAGAAGCGAAAGACGATAAAAGTGCATCATGTAAGTTTTTAAGTTTTTAAATCATGTTTTCTGCAATAAATTTTACTTTAAAATTCATGCAAAGAGACATCCATGACATTAGAAGTATCAGGTAGCTGCACATTGAAAAACTTAGAAAGATAGTTTAAAATAAATAGATAAAATATTTGTTTTTAACTCTAAGGGGAAACTGTTGGTCGTGCATATTTTTTTTTTTTTTTGTTAAAATAATCCTCTAAGCCTTTAGTCAAAGGATTTAAACAATTTGTCTTTTTTGTAAGAAGCTCAAGGATCCCAACAATCTATTAATCTGTTTATGGTCTTTACTTAAAAATGATCAATACAGAGGTAAGCATCTTAAGAGGGGGGGGTATCTAAGCCTGTGTGAGCTTTTGAAAATGATTTGTGAGGACAGTTCCTGAACCTTGAGATGAACTGCCTTATTGCAAACCCCAGTGTGCTGACACTAACACAACTTGCCATAACACTTATTACGTTTTAATGACGGATGTCCTGACAAACAATGTTTTCTGCCGGATAGCCGACCGGCTGTCAAGTTAGCTGAATTCAATTCATACTTGGCTGGCTTTATTGGCGTGTAGTTCAAGTAAAGAGCCATCATTGATCACCGAGCGTTTAGTCTGTTTGTTTCGGAGCAGTGGGAGCCGGCCGGATTGACAACAAGCCTATCCTTGATAGATGCTGGGCTGACAGTGGACATATGGATGTTGAGCACTGACACATGCAATGGACACAGGGATTGGGGTGTGTCTAACATGCCAACGATCTCATGTCCACTATGAGGCCGGCTCCCCCCACCCACCTCCGCCTCCCCCTCTCCACCTGCCCCCCCTGTCCGCTCCTTGCTCTGACATGGCTGTGATTAATGCCCCCGGCCAAGATGATGATAATAATGATCATAATTAATCAAGGGTTCTTCCTGCACCTCTAGGAGCCCACAGTGACCTGGAAAAGACACTGGACCTCTTTTCCCCCTGTTCTCCCCCCTTCCTCTCTCCTCCTCCTCCCTCCTCCCTCTCCTCCTCCTCCCCTTCTTCCTTGTCTCACTGACAGGCCTGAACCTCGGCCCGGCAGAAAGAGCCATGCATTATCCTGCCATCACCACTTCTATTTATATCACACCGTCTATCACTATCACTTACTCTCCTCCACCCGCCTTTCCTCCGCCCGTCCCTCCAAAGTGGAGTTTTCTTAAAGCTGCCCCATATTTCCTGGTGGAATAACGCTGGCTATGCAAATGGCTGGGAGTCAAAGGAGCAGCCGTGGTGACAGTGAGAAACTATCATCATCATTTTTTAGACTTAGACAGAAACAACGTCCAAAACAAAGGCACCACCTCTTGCTGCCTGAGGCCTGGCAGGAGTCTCCCCCTCTCTCTCCCCTCTGTAGTGCATTCCTGAAGGTTTGACATGTTGTGTGTATGTGTGCTAATGTGTGTGTGTGTGTGTGTGTGTATGTGAAAGAGAGCATTTCTGCGCAGAGAGTGTGTCTCTCATAGAGATCTAGAATATATGCAGCTGCAGAATGATATTTTAAATTCCTTGGCGGCTGCCAGGTAACAGTAGCCTGGAGCGATGGAAAAGTTTTTTTGTCTCACCTTCTCTTTATTTCCCCTGGTGAGGAGGATACAAAGCTCTTTTGCTCGGCTGAGTTGTACGTGCCAGGCATGTGTTCAAAACACCTCCCTCCTCCCCGAGCTACTCAAATGCACATTGCATGCAGCTTGTCTTATTTTTTATTTTGCTGTCTCTTAATACTCTCCGTCCACTGGTACTAAGGGCCTAAAGGTAGGTGCTGACATTGCTAACACGTAACACAATGCTTTAACCCCAAACTTAAAAGTGTAAGGTGGTGTCACCGAGTGTAGCTCTGATTTAAAAACACCGCCATTGAATTTTACGTAATGCAGTGCGTCACTTTTTGTTGATACAGCAAAAGGCCACATCTCATTTCTCTATTCTTCACTAAACGTTCTATTTCTGTTTTTGTGTCCTGACAAATCGCTTATCTCAGTCTGTATTTGGGGCTTTTCTGGATCTCAGCGAAATCATGGCGATTGCCAAATCCCCCTGTACATCCATGCCAGGCCTAGCCGCCCACGGTGGATCCTGCTATGGAAACAACTGCACATGACATCACCAGAGATCGACCCACACACAGCAGGAACAAAGGGAGACCTACATTTACCCCTATACCAACCAGGTGGCCTACATTCCCAAATTGCATAAGATACAGGATCTTTTCTTGTTCTTTGCTCATACGGTGTTTCTCATGCATTTCAAAATGTCTCACCAGGCACTCCTGCCAAATTGAGTCCTTAAAACAAACAGATGAATACATGGTACATTGCCTGTTAGTATCATTATCGTCATCGCTGACGCTCGACCCAACTACTAAACACATATGTACTAAAAATGCACAATAGACCCGACTCCATCTGAGCCAGAAGTGCACTCTGCCGATTTACAGCGCTGTTCCTCTCTGCATAAGTGCCATAATGCTTTATGATCTGATTCCAATACTATGTTGACAGCATGAAATGAAACCGTTACATCTCACCAAAGGTAAAACACAAACCACATTTGCTTCATAGCCTTACATTCAAAATGTCAGCAGATAGCTTGGTACCAGTGTCCACCTCCATAACAGAAGCACACTGTGGCCACAGTCAGAAATAAAGCTGTAAAAAAAAAAAAAATGAAAGCGATGATTGAAAAGCGAAGAAATCACATTGACTAAAGCTGGAATTCACATTTTATTCTTATGAGAAAATAAAGCAGAAAAGTAAGGTGCGACTTTATTCAAGCGCAAGGTCACCCGATGTCACTTTCGCTGAAAGTTATTGAATAGTCAAGGTTTCGAAAAATGTCAGCACAGAGCTCTTTTCTGTTCTCTTATAAAAGTGTGGCGTGATGTGCTTAGTCAGGCCAGCGTTGCTTTGAATCTGTTGTGGTCATGGTTAGAGGGGTCAGCCCTCCTTCGTAAGCCATCTCCAACCTACCCAGCAAAAACCTTGTGAAAACGACTAAGTGATGGATGTATGAACATGAAAAAAAAAGTAGAAAGTAGAAAGGGATGGTGGAAGGAAGAAATAGGGAGGGGTGGATGGAGAACGTCTCGGTTGAGTCTGGGGAACAGGTAAGGCAGCCGCTGTTGGCAGCAGAGCAGTTATCTTCAGTCTTTGGGGCCAAAGTGAGGAGCCTTGAGGCATCGACTGTACAACTGCTCTGCCAAGTCTGTGTCTAAGAAAGTCTGAAATAAAGGCTTCTTATCGTAAAAAAAAAAAAAAAAAAAAAAAAAAAAATAAAAAAACACAATTGGGGAAAGGAAAAAAAATGGGGGTTGTAAAACGTTTAAGTGTTGTTAAAAAAAAAAAGACCCCGGGAAGATTAGGGGGG
>JAQMCX010000002.1:21216694-21247470 GCA_029814765.1 Acanthurus leucopareius | reverse complement strand
TTTGTGGCAAATTTTGTTCCCTTTTTTCAATCTCATTAAAATCTGATTGCCAATTTTTGTGTCAAAAAATTTTTTAAAAACTTCTTTATTTAGTAAAAAAAAAAAAAAAAAAAAAAAAAAAAAGAAAATACAGCATGTCTGCAATGAACACAAAGATGCTGTTGATAACCTTGTACTTGTGCTGAACATCATCTCTCCCCAGGAAGCTGAAGGCAGGGTGGAAATATTGACAGAAATGTTTTCAGATTATTTTCTCATGACTAAATCAATACACAGATGGGCCATCTCTTCAGAGTGGAGTTAGGATGGAGTCATCGTGAAGGTCAAGCAGTTAGCCCATTAAAAGAGGTAGCTAGGCACGCGATTTGGCAGCACATCTCTACTTCCTCCTGCATGGCACAGAGGTAGCAACCTTGAGTTGATTAGCGGTAGAGACGGCTCCCACGACAGAGGAGACCCCTGCCTCATAAAATCCAGTGCTCGCTAGCAGAACAAGGGAGCCTGGGAGAGGGGAACTGGAGGGAATTCAAGGCAGAAGAACTGCCTGCCTGGCTCATCTTTTACGGGACAAATTAAAACCACAGCGGAACAAGTCATAAAACAGGAAATAATGAATTCAATTATACTTTTTAGTGTTTAGGGGCTGCTGGTGAGATGTGCTGAGTGGGCAACGCGAGACGCGCGCAAAGCAGCGGGCACAGACTGATGACTATGTTGGTGGCGCTGATCTTTGCTGAGGGCTGCGTGTGTGCTGACTGCATGTCTGCATGCCCCCAGGAGCAGTTTAGACCTCGACAGGGCCTTCATTAGCAAATGAATGACTCTTAATTGGCCTGGCAAATACACAGGATGCTTGTTGATTATGGGGAGTTTTTTTTTTTGTTTTTTTTTTTTCCCAGCCAGTGCTTGTTCTTCGATGCAGATGCACAAATACACCAAAGTCTATACACAGCAAGATAGAGCTAAACTAGCGGAGAGAGGCATGCTTTAGCGCGGGAAACACTGACAATAACTGTCATGTCATCAAAATGATAGACAATTCAAGGCTTTGCTGTGCCAGGTTCAAAAGAAGGGCTTTAGCTGTCAACAAAGGATCCTGACAAAGAATTCTGGGACATATTCTCTCTCTTCTATCTATACTTCTCTCTATCTCCCTCTACCTCCCACCACCTATTTTTCACTCTTTTTCAATCCGCTCTAGCTTGTCCCCTGGCATTACTAACACCTCAGCAGGAGGGAATATCACAGACAAGAGTCCTGGTGTCCTAGATTCAGCGGCACTGGCAGGAGCACAGCACATACTGGCCCGTCGCACAAGCTGCCATATAGGACCGAAAAATCAGCCACACTAAGCAGCTCGGTTCAAACACAATACAGAGGACCCCTCAGGACCCCCAGCCACTGTTTAAACACAGACTCAGAGCTGCCATGTGTGATGTTTGGGATTATTCCTATGGTATTACCTATGGTTAGGTTTGTTATATCAGTTTAATCTATGTGTAACAGTGGGTTTGAGTTTGTTTTGTGAGTAAACAGATAGAATATAAAACAAAAGCACGGAGTATGAGAATAAAATATTTATTTTGACTTAATATTTGCGGTTCCTCTGTGCACATAGGAGGGGACAAGGGGGAATAAGGGAAGGAGAGAAAGAAAGAAGGCAACAAAGAAGTAAAGAGAGAGAAGAGGGAAGAGAGAGAGAGGGGTCGTTACAAAAAGACAAAAAGAAAATGGTGTCTCAGGAAAGTCAGTGTCGACTCTGTGTCCCAGCCCCTGGTGCCACTCACCCACTGCCAACCTGCCAATTAAAGCCCTGATTAAAACCGACAAAGTGTCTCCAAATGAAGAAAGAGCTGTTGGAGGTCTTAACTGCTGAAGCCTGTCAATTACACTGCCAGAGGAAAGCGGTGAGGGAAGAGCAAGAGGGTATAGCAATGACACGCAAAGCAGGGGGCACAGATGAATATAAGATCTCTCATGCAATGCTCTATGACTCCCTGTGCTCCTCCGGAAAGATAATGGATAATGTGGGAGGAGGAATTTAACAGAGAAGTTGACTTTTAAATTGTAATTTTGTTCTTTCACCCCCCACATTTCAGCTTTTCTGTTCCTCTGTTTGAGGTTTTTCTCTGCAAAATAGATTTAAAAAAAAAAAAAGAAAAGAAAAAAGAAGGTATTTGCAGAAAAAATTCTAATATTTTTTGGGGGGAAATATGTGTCACATGGTGGACTGATAAGAGACATCACATGCCAACAACACAGTGTCCTTTTTCTTACCTCTTGTTGAATGTTTCAACTGTAAGCCATTGATGCCCCACACTGATGGGCTCAACAGCAAAGCCCTCAATCCCAGATAAACCACCCACAGTGTACATCAGCTGCTAAAATATGATGGTATTCGTGAGGTCATAAATCTTGTTTTAGTGGGAAGGGGAGAGAGAAGAAGCCCTAGTCTCCCCTGCATCGTTACGGCAGCATCCCTGCGGCCCATTCCACCTCCATTTAAGCTAAATGTCAACTTTTCAGCTCTTTTTTTCTTCTTTTTGCTTCCTGCAGTTGCCATTTGTTTTAACACAGGGGAAGGAAAGTAAGAAAATAAGTCAACAGGAAGAAAACTACAAAGAGTTTGTTGTCAGCGGCTTTCAGGGCTGAGTGGATTGCCGAATGTTCTATAGTTTACGAAGAAGAAAGACTCCAGTGGAGAGTAAACTTGGAGATAAAATGGATTTCCAATCTGTCTGAATGTCTAACCCAGGAACCAATGATATGAGTAATGAGGGTTGCTGTTTGTTATAACAATGTCCTGTACCTGAACTGAAAGAATAATTTCACATCCAACTGGAACTCTAATACCCTAATACTTCATAAATGTTATTATTATTTAGACATTAATCATCATTAAGAACCCTAATGATATTCTTTCAGTTTAATTAAATTGGAATGGGATTTTTGTACTCTGTGGTGCCAAGTGAACGTACTGCAAGACGCTCTGGAAAGGCGCTCAATCATCTACAGCCAGATGGCAGTGGATTAAGAAATAACTGGCGTGCAAATTCACGTAGGCTGGATGGAAACAGGGAAGCACCTTGGCTATGTTATTGTTGCTGTCACAAACATGGTGTGATACAATGTGGAAAGGATTGATTTCCACAACATTTTCGTGTCCTTTTGACCAGTACGGTGGCTTTTTTTGGAGCCTTTATTTTTTATTTTAGAAGTGCAACAGTGGATTTCACAAACTGTACAAGTGTCCAAAAATAGGCCTTTAAAACAAGCATCTGTTTAATTTATTCATGCTCTCTGCTGTTTTTGTTATAGTCACCTTGTAAAGGGTGGTCTGCTGCTCTGCCGTGGGAGGGAAAGATTGTGATGGCGTTGGGTAAAAAAAAAAAAAACAACCAACAAAAAAAAAAACAACGAACAGATGAGAAAGTGCCTGCATGCCTCATAAAACAGAGATCGCCATAGAACAACCATTTCCTCCTAGCACATGGTGAAAAACACAGCTAGAGGATAGACAACAGGCTGAGGCGGAGGAGTCGACGCACCGGCCATCTGATAACATTAAGCCCCCTGAATCCCAACACTCACCGTCTCTCTTTCCCTTTAGTCTGTCTCTCACCTGCACTTTTTCTTACTTTCTGTCTTTCTTTTGTCTCTCAAAGCAAATGAGAGAAGGGGGGAAAAAAAGAGCTTGCGAGATTTAGAAAAAGACATTAGGGCCACAAAAGGCAGTCAGAGGATGAAAAAAAAAAAGAAAGGAAGACTGGAGTGAAGGTTGGAGCAAAGCGAAAAAAGGCCCTATTTTTTTCAGACCAAGCTGAGGGCCCAAAGGTGCATGCATTAAACACTGTGTGAGGCAGACCTCACCCCTTTACTACTCTATCAGCTTATTCAGAGGGGAAGCAGTCGCTGTTAATATTTCATAGGCCAGGCAATAGTATAAGGAGGTGTAGGCTCACAGGAGACCCCCCCCCCCCTCCATTCCCCGCTCTGGCACTTCAAATGTGTCCTGTCGCATTAGTATTGTGTGTTTGTCACCGGATCATGTGTTGTACATGTATCAGCATGTGTGCATGTTACTCTCCTCTGCTGCCGCTGCCTCTTTCTCCCTTTACCTGACAATACAGAGTAAATGCATTGAAGAGGAAGGCTGAGTGGTCAACGCACTCATTCAGTGGATTAGTGATGGTAGCCTTTATCCTTGAACTGAGAAGGTGTAGTGCTGCAGAGAGGGCTTTTTTATCCCAGCGGTGTGATCTGCCTTTCCACCACTAAACCACGTAACATCATACAGCTGCCTTAAAAAAAAAAAAAAAAAATCATCCTTTCAAACATTATCCTGAACAGAAAACACTTTCCCATTGTCAGGTTAGACGACAAATGAGCGGACTATAAACCAGAGAGCATTATATCTCAAAAGCCTCAACCGTCAAAGTCCTGACTTGGTCATTTTCACTTTCAAGTTCTTTGTCCACTGCACCAAAACAAGAAGACAACAGACAATGTGTTTTTTAAAACCAATCACGAGCCTTTAATAGGCAATTGATGTGTCGGACATCCACAAATGGGTGCCTTCCTTCATTGGCCCCCCCTGAAGTGTCTGCATGAGTTGAACAAAATACAAAAAAAAAAAAAAAGCAAAAGCAGGGCATAGCCTCTTCGAGCACAAAAGACACACAATGAATCCGGTGCTCTGGTCTTGGCTGTAGAAAGGCACTTTGCTGACTGCGTCCCCTGAGTGCCAGAGCAGGAGGACAGTCCTTTGTGTTGCAGAAGTCTTGGGCCACTGAATTCCCTGTTTCAGCGATTCTTTGCTGGGGGACAGTTCCCGAGAGGTGCTGCTTCTCCCTGGGCTCCCCCACTGTGACTGACATCCACCTTCTGTTCTTATGTTCGGGGGCAAATATGGGCCACTATTTGACCCATTTGAATGGCTCAGTCCACTACTCGAACACAACTGTTCTCAACAGCATGAAGCGATGATAGGAGAGGTCACCTATAACCACTCAGAAAATGGGCGCACCAGTATGAACGTGTAATGGTCTACAAAGAGTTGCAGGGCAGAAGTGAAACTTTTATTTTTGAAATTACATGATTTTCCTTGAGCTTCGGACGCCACTGTTTTCTTTTTTTTAACATCTCCTTTGTGCAATGAGCAGTCTCCTGATAAGTCACCCAGTCACCACTCAGCATCACAGTCGTTTATCACGTCGGTATTTGAACGCGAGCACAGAAAAATTTGCAGAACAAGAATGTCATGAAGTGCTCTTGCTAGTTTACACGCTGGCCTCAGGCAGCATGCGGTGATGGAGAAAGTTACTGTACATGTGTGTCCCTCCGAACGCGTTACAGCCCGTCTGGATGGAAATGTTTTCATAAGCCTATCAAATTCATCAAGGGACTGTTTTATGGGGTCATAAAACAAGGTTTGCCTCGGGTCAAAGAGTTGTTAAATTCTCATACCCATGGTGCAGCCAGGGACCGAGCCAGACCAGCTTAAGGCAAAGCAATTATTCCTCTCGAGAGTGATGTCAGGCCCTGTATGGCAAGGGTTAGAGCATAACACTCAAGATACAGGTGGTGATTAAAGGCAGCACACTAATATTGTAATCTTCCTCACAGTCACAGAGGGCAACGCTAAAAGAACTGTTCAGAGTGACAGGAACAATGGAGGGGGTGCAGAAACAACAAAATGAGCTGGTATCTTAATGAACAAATAATCTCTATGACATGCATGCCGGTGCAAAAAAAAAAAACAACTATTGTTTTAGATCAAACAAAGGAAAAACACTGCTTTCACGCTGCTGTTCACATGGGATCTGAATTTACTTTTGAGGTAGTGCAGCTGCAGGGGTCAGATGGACAGGTAGGAGAAGGAGGCGGGGGGGAGAGAGTGAGCGAGACGCTGCGCAGCAAATGAATGCAGAAGCCGTAGAACACCTTGACAGGCAGATATCTTGCTATGCACGAGATCCACCTCAGGGGACGTCTAGCTAATTTCCTGTGAAAACAGCAGACTACCGAGGCAGGAGGCAGCGGGTGAAGGTATAACAGAGAACAGGGAGAAGGTAAACTATTTTCAGTTCCTGGAAAACTCTCGTCAGAGTTTGTTCTGTTGGCAGAGCTGACGTGGGACAGGTGGACGGGGAGAGATGTCGGGGGAGGGATGGAGGGATAAGACGGGTGGTGGTGGGGTTGTGTCTGGGTTGAAACAGCTGTGATGGAGACCCCTCCCTGTCTGCGGAAGAGCGGTGATGGTACATGATTATTCAGCATGGCTCCTCATCTGCATCTCGTTTGGGGCGCCCTGGCTCCATCATACACTGTCTGTCTGCAGCCCCAGATTCTGGCGACAAACACTCTCAAACACACTTAACATAAATACATTAACACTTACTTCCACTCCTTCTCACTCACTCACTCTTATACACACGTACACACACACACACACACACCCAGACTCAGTTTCTGTACCAAAATGGCACCAGTGGGAAGTACACATTGAATGGCAAATGACAAATTCCGTTCCATATTCTCTGCAAGGGAAATATGGTTCTTCATTCTCATGACACATTTGATATACAGCCTTTGCAAATTAGCCATGAGGCTGCAAGTGTGGAATGAATTGATATTCCAATCATCTGCATGATATAACTGCACACAGAACAACGGCAAAGTCATCTGCGTCGCCTTGATTAGTGAAGTACACAAGCAGGAGAATACAATTGTCTGTCTACACTAGGAGCATACTTGTTTTCTAGCAAAGGCCTGCGTCTAATAGAGGCAGCCTCCAATAAATTTGTACAAATATTCCAACAGGAACGGGAAGGCCGCTTCATCAGTGGGATGTGTTGATAAACAATGGCGGTCTCTATTAGCAGACGCTGCTGTCAAGGACGTGCATGTCAGCCCCACCGAACGGGGAGAGGAGAGAAAGCGGAGAGCGAATAAGATGAGGAGAAAGAGGGAAGGAAAGACAGTACAGAGAAAGAAAAAGGAAAGGAAAGAAAGAAAATGAACAAAAAAGAGGTGAACGAGTGAAAACCGGGGTTGTTCTCAGAAAGGTCAGGCTGATTGTCTCTGCCCAAATATGCTGGCCTTTTCAAAATTAACTTGGCAAAGGCGATATTTTCCACAAAGCCGGCATCATGAATCAAAGAAGCGTCTATAGTTCATCCCTGAAAGCAAAGCAACATCCCTCCCTGTGTGCTCCACTCACTCCTCTGACACTCCACCCTCCCGCATAGAGCTGACATCTTCAGTAATTATGTAATTAACACCATGGCAGGCCTAATTTCAGAGATAGTACATTATAATTGCATTTAGACGTTCATTAGTTAGGCCAAACATTTGAAACGCCGTGCGCAGGTGCGGCAGGAGGCCAAAGGCTACTTGTTTTTTGGAATGCAATTGCAGTGTCGATGACTTGATTGGTTTCTGCTTGATATCGCTGACAGGACAGGTTTTTGTAATTTACCAATAATTACCCTCACACTCCGATACAATAAAAAAGTCACTGGTCTCTGCTAAGATAAACCCACTGGGCTGCACTTTTTGCTCCCTGCCTCACGGTCTGCTTGTCGGCTGTGAATAATGTCCAACGGGCTGTGTTAGACTGAATTAAATATTACTTAGGAAGAAGAAGAAAAAAAAAATACAGGAACAAATTTCACAATAAAACGGGACATTTTGTCTTCCTCTTGCAGGTGTAATACTACATTAAATAATACTAAAACTGTAACTACCTGAGTGATAAAAGTATGTTAGGGAAAACCAGCAACACACACCTGCTGTTCATGATGTATTACATTAGTCAGAGCAGCAGTGTGTCTTTGTAAGCTGTTTTTAATGGATTTTTTAAACAACGGTAGGAGCTAGTAGTCGGCCTGAAACAGATCATATCACTGCTGCAAATACACTGAAGTAATTCACACTTGGTGCATAATAAAAGGGAATCTTGTCCTGCTCGGTTACCCTGTAATGAAACACTTTTCTTGTGATTAGTTGATAGACAGTATAACACCATTATGATGTTACAGTCTGGTTGGGCAGACAGACAATTTGGTCCCAGTAAGACCAGATCTGTCCCGATTCCTGTGATGATTTCTTCAATTAAGCCTTCCTGGCAGAGAAGGCCAAATGCTTAACTAGGCAGAATTGGAGCTGCCACTAGCTAGAGGTAGCAATGGGCTCCACTTCAACAGCTCATTCATCAGCCCCAGCGCTACCACTGGGCCACCTGTTCTGACACCATGCAGGGATGGAGTCATTTGCATTCTGCTCCGTCCGTCCTCTTTCCCTCTTCTTACTTTCTTCTCTGGTTCTCTCTCTTTCTTTCTTTTTTTTTTTTTTTTTTTGCCTATACAACTTTAAAGTTCCTCAGTGGCAGCTCTGGCAGATAATTGAATACCAGGGTTTGATTTACTTTGAAATCAATTTGGGAAGGGGCTTTTCATTCATTATGCTCCTTGGCTTTGGTGCTACGTCTAAAATCCCTCAAACTTTGGCAGGGGCTTGAACATCGTCAATGCAAAGTGAAATTAAGCAGCCCTGAGTTGGATTGACAGGCAAGCAGAGCATGATGGGACAGGGATGGGTCTGTTGTCGAAGGAATGAGTGGACTCCTCTGCTTTCTCTTTCTCTCCTTTCCTCTCGGCTCTCCTCCCTCTCCTCTCTCCTGTCCTGTCCTTTCCTCGCCTCTCCTGGGGAGTCTCTCTCCTCTGTGCTCTTTGTCACCACCAGGTGCTGCTGTGAAATAAGGAGAGAGGCGGCGACAGGAGGCAGCCATGCACATAGCTTGACATTTTAGCCAGCTCCCTGCAGACACATTTGGCAAGTGTGTGGGTGGATGTGTGTATGCCCGTATGTGTTACAATTTGCTTCTGTGAGCATGCACGCATGTGCATGTGTGTGTTTGCATAACTGTATTTTTTTTTGTTTTGATATATGAGTTCATGTTCATGCATATATTTGGTTGTGCTAATCTTAATGTTCCTTTTGCACACTACTTCTCATCCCTGATTGCTTTATCTTCTTCTTTATGACACCTCCTACCTGACAGCGAGGCTGACACATTGACCACATTCATTTATAAATCAATTCAATGCATTATACAATATGTTACACTGCTTAATGGAACATTATACTATGCTGTATTTGAAAACAACTTGGTGCTATTGTGAAGAAATATGGAAGTGCTTCGGCGCAGCACATTCACTAAGCACTTTGCGGGGTGTAAGAGGACTTTAACACAGACTGGAGGGTTGAATACCAGCTTTCAATAAAGAAAAGGGATAACATTGTCGAGTGAACAACTGAAAGTGCGCCCTAACTGTGAGGGATGCACAAATGGACACTTGGCATCACAGCCACTGCTGGGGACATCAGCGGCAGAGATCACTGCAGGTTTTCTCCACTTTAAAAGCAATTTTTTCCTTTGGAGGCTAACCCCCCCCCCACCCCCTCTCATTCTCCAACTCTCTTATCTTCTTGTGTGCTCTACTCAATTGTCATCCGACTGACTTGAGGCTGCGTTAGATTGTTAAAGCCCCCGGATATGGTAATCTGTGGGCTGCTCTGACCTTGGGAGAGTGTGTTTGCAGGGTGTCAGACCCCCTAATTCATCAGAGACAGGCCATTAGCTAGCTATCCAGCCACACAAACACACAATAGAAGAGGAAGGAAAGTTCTCAGGGAAACAGCAGTAGCCCCCGTTCCTGAGATATCATTAGTTACTGCCTTTCAAAACTGCTGAATTGGGACACTTACCTGACTTGCCCCATTTTTTGCACCACAAGAGCCAAGATGTTGATGAATGGTCGTGAGAAAGTGTCACTACCAGAAAATGGAGAGAATAGGGTTAAGGACATATTCTCGCCAAAGTCTTCAACATCAGAGACTAATGCAGGAGCACAGATGATAGCTAAACTTGACTCTGAAGGCTTGAGCGTTTTTCCACATTTACTCAAGTAAAATGAATAGCGTACGAAATTAAAGCCACACAATCTGCAGCGTGTGAGCACAAACACATTCCCGGTCCCTCTTCGAAAGGATTAGTGAATGAAGGACAGGATATGTAAATTGAGCATTTTCAAACAATTTAAAAGATGGTGAAGGGTTGCCACGTGAGGTCAGTGGTTGTGAACAGCCTCATATATCTAGATGCCAAGTGAGATGGAATAGTAATTACTCCTGTGCATCTCTGTGCAGAGACACAGCCTCTATCTTGTAAGCGGCAATGATTGACAGCCTCAATAAGAGACTCGCCGTGCGCCCCCTGCCCTCCGCCTACACGCCCCTGCGACGACTGGTCAAACCCATCGTCTGGTGCCCCCCAGGCGGGGCATGGGTGACACCTCCCTCTGATAATCCTGCCCATCACATCCATCATGCCACCCTGCTCACCCCATGAGAGGGCACAACCGAGGGAATCTAATCAGGCAGTCTAATTGAGGAGCAGGGCTAGCCAATACCCAGGTTGGGAGGCTGGCTTTGCCTGGGCAGGCTCAGGGGACGTCAATAACACTGAGCGGGTGTCGATTCATCAGACCTCCTTAATGTCATTAGCCCTGAGAGGCTCGCTTTACCCCCTCTCTCCTTTCTCGCTCTCCCTTCCATCTATCCATCTATTCTCTCATGCCTCAAACTTTCTCTCACTCACTTTCCGTTGCATCTTCTCCTCCCTGTGTCTCTAAATCTATCCATCTCCCACTCTCATTACCCTCTCCCTCACTAATCTTTCCACAGGCAATAATATGTTCACCTTGCATAACAAGTTCAGGACTTGCCTAGAGAATGTTATATCCGTGTGTCTGTGTTTGGGAAATTAGCATGTGTACACTCTCACCGCCTCCTTTTCAGACTCCACTGCCCAACGTCTTTCCCCCATGTTCTTCCTCAGTCTTAACAACCCCCCCTTCACTCACACACACACACACACACCGCCCTACCCCACCCCAATATGTTCTTCCTCTTGCTCTCCAACAACATGTGGTGCATATTCCAGCTGTTTATTAAACAATGCCAGAGTTTCCTAGGAGCAGGTGATGCAGTCAATTACTCCACAATTACCTGGGTAATTATGCAAAGGAGGAGAGAGAAGAGCAGTAGCAGAGGGATGAAGAGGACCTTGGCAGAGGTGGAATGGCTGCGTTGGCAGTGGTTTGGGGCCCAGAATGGCAAGCGATTGAGACTTTCAAGTGACAGTGCCAGGGAGAGTGCAGCTATAAAGGACGATGTGCCCCCTCACCTGCCAGAAACATATACTCACACACACATAAACAAACACAGCTCTGAACATTCAGCTTCTGCCATGACATCATGATGCCTATGTGTGTGTGTGTGGCTTTTCTGAGATTTGTTGTTTTTTGCACAAAAACTATGCAGTGTTTCTGCATTTTTTTTTTTACTTTGTGGTTTTGCTCGTACTATTGCGACAATTAGGTGTCTTATACCTGCGAGACACCACAGAAGGGGGGGGGACAGGACAACATATAAGAACTTGTAGAGGTTAGTAAGGACAGAGAGGAAGAAAAAGACAGGAAAAGGAAGAATAAGTGGGGAAAAAAAGCAGACAAGGGGGGAGCTGAGCGTAGTCCGCAGAGTCTTCATTCAAATACTGATTAAGTAAGTGGTGCTTCTTGTTTACTTGTTTTTGCTTTTAGCATCCTTTTAGAGCATATATTAAACAGGCAGATTTGGTAACACGCACATTTGCTTTCATTCAAACCCCACTCACTACCACTAACAACCAGTGCTGCTCTGCAATCATCCATGTGGACTGTTTTACACATTGACAATGAAGCTCATGTCAGGCCGGCCTGACAAGCATGCCTTGGGGTAAATTGAACCACACAGTGGCTATTCTGAAACAAAAAGTGTCAGATGGAGAAGAGGGCTTGGCGTATTGCCTGCCATGGGAGCTTTACGCTTTTGGAATGAAAATATTTTCACTGGCAGGGTGAATAGTAAATTGCTTAGTGTCAGCTCATCACTTAAGGAGGATTGTTGGTGGGTATAATACTTCCCAGCACATGGCTTCTCCAAATAGTCTCCAGCCAGCCAACCCCTCTTAACTCTCTCCAACCCTCCTGACGTGATGCTGTGGCTGGAGTCCTGTCTGCGGACGCTAAGCTTTCAGCCATGACTTTCCAAACTCGTCACTTTGGCTCATATTCGTCTCTGTGTTGCAGATTAATTTATAAATCCCCCATCAAGAGGGAGGTTGACTGACCAGCCAAAGCAAACATGACCACATTTAACTGAAGCACAGTTGAAGGGATGGTATGGCATAAAATAAATGGTTTTACAGCAGATGAGATAGTGAGCATTCTGTGATCCTGAGAAAAAACACAACCCTTTTGCTGATAAAAATTTTGTTGAAAGCCAACACATTTGTCCTTGGCAGAGTTGTGTTCGTTTTTTTTTTGTTGTCCGTTAGTCCACCTGTCTGTCTGTCTGTCTGCCTGTCTGTCTGTGTCTAGCAAAATGGCAGAATTAGGTGGTCACATGACCATTCTGTGTTAGTGAAGATGGGCATGAGGGAATTACCTCAGAGCTCCGTATCTGAAATCAGTGGGATTAAGCTCCATTAAACATGGAGCGCCGCCGAGCTTTATCTCGGGATTTCACTCTGAGACAGAGCATAACGCACGAGAAGGAGGGAGACGGGAGGGAGAAATAGCGATGAAACGTCCTTCACCTTTATCGACCAAATTATTAAAAAAAGAGGGATGAGAAAATTGCTTGCCTGTTACATTGTACAATGGTGGACAGGAGAGCTTGGCCATCTTGCACTCGTGTGTGTAGCATGCTTAAACATCCCGACAGCCTCGCCAACACTGGCCACTAACTCTGTAGCTGCTCCTGGCAGACACACACATTCTGTAAAAACAGGCCTTTCCCTGAGGCACACCGGTCACTTAATGAGAAATGACCACTGCTGAGCCTTTGCACTCCCTGTGCACCGGACAAAAACACACTTTCTACACACACACGCACACACACACACACACACACACACACACACACACAACTAAATTAGCTCTTCACATTTAAACAACTTCCGTGGTTTCAAGAGTAAAATTAATCATTGGGTGCTTTCCTTTTAACTGATAAAACAGCACACTGCAAAATTTGACTGTAATGTTTTGAAATGGACTTTGAGTGTCTCATTACATGAAGTGTAGGTCAACAATTTGCTGAGTATTCTCACATTTCTTTGCTAAGGATGATCATGAACAGCCTGTGCATGACTTCATTTGAATAATCAATACACTCTTACACATTAGCACAATGTCTGTATCCACCTATGTTTCACCCTAAAAAATTAACCGTGTTTCAGTCGATACATTTACTGCACAGCCTGTGAAAGGGGGGGAAAAAAGTGAGCATGCTGGGAGTCAGGGTGGTCCAGTGATGAACACCTCCTGTGTCCTCCCTTCATCCTATTTCTCTCCCCTCTCTCTCTCTCACTCTTCTCCCTCCTCTGGGCTGTTATTGATCTGATCTCCTCCTCTCTCAACTGGAGCCATGATTCATGTTGTTCCGACTGGCCCTCACTCACCACACACAGACACAGCTCAGTCATGCCCTCCCCTATCTATCTGTCCATCTGTCTCTGCCTGCTCTTCCTCTCTCTGCCCTCAGGCAAGTCAACCTTCTGTCCACATAAGGCCACCATGGTCCGGTTTGCTCCTGTGTATGATTAGAATTATTGCTATCATTATTTTTAATCATTGTTGTCATTATGAATAATCTGTGTTGAAGTCTTGTTTTCTCTATTGTGTGTTTTTTAAAATATATTTTCTTTTCCAAAATGCTAAATTGAAAGTCTTGGTTTTCTTACTCTTTTCTTTATGAGCTCCATATGTGATGCGAGATTTTAAAAAAAAATCACCATTAAACTGTAAGGAAAACATTCAGCCGAGTGTTAAAATTGCAGTTTAAATCATATTTTAAAGTTTGCATGCAGCTCAACAATGCTGCCTTTGATAGCACGATGCTGATTGGGTTAAAAGGCATTTCTTGTCCTATTACTGTATCAAAGGACAATTGTTTGTGCGTGTGTGTGTGTGTGCTATTTTTACAATATGTAATATTTCCCTGTTTATTCAGGCCTCATGTCTCAAAGTGTTCCAGCCCATTCCAATGCACAATGTTCATTTTCTGAAGAAAGAAGGGATAGCTAGAGACAGAGAGAGGTGAGAGAGAGAGAGAGTGTGTGAGAGAGAGAGAGAGAGAGAGAGAGAGAGAGAGAGAGAGAGAGAGATTTGTAAAGGCCTTGCAGCAGCAGGAGCACATAAAAGCCCAGCTTCAGCCAAGGCCCCTGCTCCAATGTGTAGAAATTAATTGAGTGAAAAAAATCTGCTGTTTAAGGTTGAAGTGGGTTATGGGAGGCAGTGTAACAATTGTTTTCTGTTTGCCAGAGGCTATATATCGTTCATTCCGGCTTTCTCTCTCCTCTCCGCTCAACACTCGCCTCTCCCTCCCTCCCTCCCTCCCTCCTCCCTTACCATCCATCCACCATCTAGCCCTCTCTTGCTCCCTCCTCTCCTTTTCATCAGTCTTTTATTTTCCACAATCTACAGTCCTTTTGATTCATTTTTATCTCTCCCATTTTCATCTATCACACAGGAGATTTTTTTTTTTGTATTTTTAAATGCAATTTTCTAGCAATAACAGGCTCCATTTATGAAAAGGGGTTTTACTATATTTTCTTATCTGCATGTCCAGTGTGGAATTTTTTACTCACACATGTGACTTACATGCGACATTTTTCCCCCTGAGATTCTGTCAGTGAAACTAAACAAATCTACATAGATGCAATAATTTGTGTGTGACTATGCGTGCGTGTCAGTGCATCTGTCTACATGCATGCATCATTATTTAGTGAAAGTGACATTAACAGGGGACCAGTGTCGACACACAATGCAGAACAAGCTTAGCACCCCCTTGGGCTTAAACAAATGACTCATTCTCTCTCCACATTTAAATGCACAATAGAAATCCACAAAAGTCTGTTGCTGCCTTTCATTTCAGCACTATCAACAAAAAAAATACATATCAAAACAACGACAACCCCAAAAAAAAGCGAAACAACAAAACAAAACAAAAAGCAAAAATTCAAACAGCGTTGAAAATCAACAGAAATTGAAGAGAAAACGAGGAACAAAGATACCGGAGGACACAGAAGCGAACATCTATTGAGATTACTGTGAAAAGAACAAGGTTACACTGATGTGTCAGCCAGAAATGGAATAAGAGGGATGTAGAACGCCACACAAATACAAGATGTTAGGAAGAAGAGATATGGAAGACAGCACGACACAAAGTTATGACTAACAAAACTTACTAAACAAGAACATAAATGAGGAGTCTTTTATCTGCATTAGTATTTCCTCTGTTGCCCAAAGCAGAAGGGTTAAACCTGTTTCCTGTGTTAAACTCCTCTTTAGCACCCTTTCATGTAAAATATCAAACCTTTCAATATCACTCTGAGGAAAGCACAGTTGCCGCCCCTGTATAATTCTATACAAACACTTAACCATTCTCTTTGAACTTTGCAGCTCCACTCATTATACCTCCTTTGAAGAGTGAATGTTAGAGCAATGCTACATTTTGATTTTGCAGTTATTAAATGTAACACAGCAGCAAATTACATCTAAACCTCTGTGTTGCTGGTTAATAATACATGGGCCATGTGCATTAGCCAGCAGAATAAATATCCGAGCTAAAAGAAAAATAAAGGTAGCCAATGAGCGTGACGCTCGAGTATAACAAGTTCATCTCACTGCAAACGTCAATAGACAAATATTTCTGCAGATGAAGCAGAAAAGCTCCTGTGGAACTGTGAGGCCAGCTGTACCGCCTCTTTGAGGAAAGAGGCAACAATGTCAATAGATGATTCCTCCTCAAAGGCCGGGCCCCTTCCGCATATAGAAGTATCCTAAATACTGGTGCTACACTCCCTATCTAAAGGATATTAAAGAACCAAGTGTCCTAGAGCCAGCAGGGGAAAGAAGGGATGATTCTGCCAAGACCTTACAGCATCCAAAGAAAACTGCTCCTCTTGACATGGAGGTCTGCCGTCGCTACAGGAACAGCCTCACATTAAGGGAGACCATCGGAGTTAGCAGCTTTTTCAAAGGAGAGAAGCAGATGGAGACAAGAACGAGGGAGAGAAAGAGAGAGGAAAAGGAACGAGAGAAAGACAAATGGGGAGAAAGGGGAAACTCGCAGATTCAGTAAAAGGCATGTCCTGAAGAGATATCCAAGGCATTTCAAGCAATCTATATAATGCATTTTACAGGTTTTCACGAATAGAAAACCACTCTTTGATTCTACTCAATACCCAGACCTGAGATGACCCTTTGGTCCTGGCCTGTAGACAGAAATTCCCCAGAAATGTGTGAATCAGCCAAAAGCTGGCTGTAGATCATTAAACAGAGATTTTTGCAAAAAACTTACACCCTGACATAAGGGGGGTGAGAGTAAGTGTGATGCTGAAACTACTTGCTTTCCTTTGAACTCCTACCTTTAAATTCAAGTGTATCCACTGAATCCAGCAACGGTCTGAGGTCTAGACCAGAGTGTGCTTTTCGGTACATAACACTGCACACTGTTATCACTTTGTGGAGTTTTTCTGAGTAGTGTGAATCTCTGCAGAGTGTTCTGGCCTGGATCTGAGAAACGGTAGAAGGCAGAAGTCCTGGTGAAAGTTGCTCATTACCATAAAAACCCAGGCCCTGTGTTGCCTAGGGATCTGTGTTTTCTTTCACGAGACCAAACAAAAAGAGAATTCACACACTAAGACCAAACCAAAGAGTCACGCAAGGCCTGCCCACAGCCCGCAGCGCTGTTTCCTCACCCTTTCTAAAAACCTCTTGCCCCTGCTTTGCATATCTGATGTTGGTTCTGCAGTTCTACTCCCATGTGGGGTCACATACATCAAATGCTGGCAAACACACTTGATTTGGTGCACCAGTGTTATTAATAAAGATAATGAGTGACATGAGAAAACTGGGAAGCATCTCTGTTTCAGTCTCTATTTTTTTTTTTTTTTTTGTTGTTGATTTTTTTTTTTTTACACACAGAGAGAAAACAATTACATGGCCTCAAGTCATCTTTACTCCCTCATTTTACTGCGCTTCGTTAGCCTTCTGAATTGTTTTTTTTTACCACAGGAGCAATGAAGAAGGTGTCTGTAGCTGCTGGACAGTTTTCCCTTTCACTCTGGATGCCAGAGTGGATGTAGGGAGCTGCAGTGGGGAGCCTCCATTAAAACCAGTCTTTAAAAGCAAGTCAAAGTCTTCAAGTTCCACTACAAAATAAATAAGTATTTCTCAGGCCACTTTCAAGGGGACATTTCTTCCTCCCCCGACAGGAAAGAACCATGAAGAAGTAGATCCCTGCGGAGAAACCTCAGCACGACAACACATCAACACGCGGCAACTTGTGGTAAATTAAATTCCAGAAACTGTCGATAATGCACAGCTTTTTTTTTGACGGGCCCTTATACATTCACTCCCTACAGCAACCTTTCCAAAAATTAGTCCCTCAAATCCGGGCGGGGTCGACATGAAAGGCAGAGTGAGGGCTTAACTGCTGCTGAGTGATTCGCCATTGTAAGAAGTAAAAGAAGAAAACTAATTACTGCGGTCTTAAAGGAAAACCATGGGTAGAGTGGACGCTCCCAATGCTGGGGGTAAGGCGTTCATGTGGGAAGGCTTTGGTTCAGTCACTAATAACAACATAACAACCCTCATTAAGCTATTATACTGGGGTGAGGATCGCTGCTTTAATCTACTGTGCTTGATGAAAAAAACACACACACTTACACCCGCACCCACACATACACACACACACACAAACACACACACAGAATATCTCAAATAGATATCCAGCTCCATCACTTACATCCCATGCATGGAAACATCTACAGCTAAATGCTGCAATTTCTATGCTCATTATTATAACATGATTCTTTTTCTGTTCCTTATATTAGCATTAATAAATTAGACTTCCTGCATTATCTAAACCATATACTTCCTGTCCCTATGCAACCACTCATTGTGTATTGCTCTACTGTATGTGAGAGCAGAAGGTTAGGAGTTATAACCATGGAAACTGTTCTTTAAAATATCACACACAGATTGGTCTTAACTCCTCGACAATCAGGTAATTCAAAAAAAGGAAAAGCTAACTGTGCAAGCTTCAAGGCAAGGAAAAAAAACAGTGAATAACAAAGTAGGCTCCAGGAGAAGAGAGAAGACAATGGAAACAGTAATTGATTTACTGTCTTTTCAGAGCTAGAAGCTGACTGTTGTTTAAAAGACAGCCTATAAGTTTGAATAAAAATGGAAAATACAACTTTTTTTTTTTTTTTTTTTTTGCTTTGGGCATTGCCTGTATCAGTAATCTGATCTTAATTTCACAGTTGACTTGAAGCAGGGGCAGGAGGGAAAGCATGCGTAGTGTCACCTCCTCTCAGAAACAGGGGTTTGTTTAGTGCCCTCTCACATCTGGCCTCACAATCTGGTGATATCAGCCCTGCATCTGTAAATCAGTGCTACCACTGCTACTGAAAAGAGATACAGCCACCCAAAGCAACTCTATTTCACAGATATGTCACTAGTTTGATTATAATTTACCAATGTAACCCACCCATGTGGCCATGAAATTGTGGAATGTAATTTTTTTTTTTTTAACCACCATCTTTGTAACTAGCAGACAAAAAAGTTCTGCCTCTTGAGAGTCACTTAAAATCACATACAAATGTGCATGGACGGACAAAAAAACATTTCACTTTCTGCTAAAGGAATGGTCAGACTACCAGTAAAAAGAGGAATGCCAATAATTGTTGAAGGTCATGTGATATTGAAAGCCAATGCAGTGTAGCATCCAGTGCGCATCTACTAGCATCCACTCCATTACAACATTAGCAACTAATGTTTTGACATTTGTCTTCATTATTATCAATGAACAGAGGCGATTGAGCCACTAGCATGCTCCATTACCTTACTTCATTGCACAGTTGCACAGTTGAAATCACACATTAGGGTGGATCCAACATGAAATGACAAGTTACGGGAGCTAAGGACGCACCAGCTGATTATTTAGGTGGCGGAGGGTGAGAGGGTTGGGTGAAGGGATGGTGGGGTGGAGCCAAGGCAGAAATGGGAGTTAGGGAATTGGTAGAGAACTGTATTGGCATTAAAGTCTGGGGAGCATGGGGGATCAGAGCGGCACGGCACACCTTAAGAAGAGAAGCTCATTTCAATCGGTATAATTAGCCTGTGGTAATGAAATAAGTCAGAGGCACTGCCACCTTCACTTAAGAGAAAATCGATCTGCGTTTGAGGGAGTTTATTAAAGCTTAGGAATAATGGGGAGAAAGGATAGAAGGGGTGGAGGAGTAGAGGAGATGGGGGGGGGTTGAGCTGACATTAACAGCTAATCAGATAAGAAGAGGTGGTAGTGTTGGGGTAGAGGCTTGACAAGAAGCAGAACGGAGTTTGTCAAAGATGCATTTAAGGGCTCTGCTATTTCAAAGTGAGAAGCCAGGGGATGCTAGAGCTATGCAAACTATACGACCCACAGCTTAAACGAAGATGACATCATTCTTTTGGAGAATAAAGCCGATCAAAAAGCTGGCATGTCTGAGATTATGACTGACAGAAAGAAAACTACTGGACATCTTCAAAGTGTTCCAAAGGAGAGGAAGTTTGGTCATGGCGAGGAGCTGGTGAGCAACTTGAGCTTGGAAAGAGCAGGGTGTGGTGAGATAATCACTGATGGACATCTCTCCTCAGGTGCCCAAAATCCATGCTGGTTGCTGGGGGTGCTGCTTGCTCATTTATCCAGCAGTCTGGCCAGCTCACCTGGAGTGATGGGGGAGACGTCAAGAAGGCAGGCTGCTATTTCACGGCCTGTTAAGCGCTAATGCCGCAACATGCCCTGCGCTCCAATTTTAGGGAACAGGGAGTATTACCGCCCAACTCAAGGTTCTGTCCGTCTGGACTGTGGACTTGGATGATAGAGGGGGGGAGGGCAGTAAGGAGAGAAAAAAAAGGTGGGAGTAGATCAGGACAATGAAAAATCCAGTGGGAGAATTAAAAGACTGAGAAATGGAAGACACAAAGAAAGAGGGCGGAAGAAAGAAAGACAAATAAAGAGAGTAAAAGACTGAGGGAGGGAGGAAGAAAAAGAGTAGAGCCTTGGTTTACACGGGCTGCTGAGCCAGCACTGCGGAGCAGACAGGACAGCAGCAGCACACGCTGACATCCACTCCTGCCACGCTAGGCTGCCTCTCGCGGGCCCCAGAAGGCCCCTTGCTCCCGGACTCAAAGCCTCTCCCTCGCCGGAGCCACTGCACGTCACTAGCCTGATCCACCCACAACACTTGTCCTCTCTTTGCACTAAACCTGGCCCATGTAATAACCACAGAACCTCTATTAAACACTGGATGGCTGGGGAATCAGAGCAGCTACAGCACAACATGAGTGATGTAAAGACTGTCTGTTAACACGTGAGGTTATGCTCAAGTAATGTCAACCCTTTGTGATCTGCCTTGCAAAGGTGTGATATCATTTATGTATTCTAATTCCTCCATTTAAATAGAGGGGGCAGAAATACACAGCTCCTTTGTCCTATACTGAGGTCTCACACTTTAAATGTACGGATCACAAGGTCCAGATGTTTGTATGATTGCATGATGTTTGCAGAAATGTGCATGATGGGTCATGGATCCCATCAGAGGCTGCTAACAGAAGTGATATATCACCTCTCTGTCTGTCGTGAAGGGTTTCAAAGGAGGTGACTAAAGTCTTCCAAGACTGCAACATGTGACTGTGTGCACAAAAACAGAGAAATACACAACACAGTCTCGGTGGCGTTTAACTCAGCACAGCTATGAGTGCACCTTATTTTTAGATAAAGTATGTGAAATAGCAGTTATGATCCATTTTCTTTGTGCTTCCATGGATTTTGCAGCCCTGAGTCAGTTTCTCCCTGTGTTCTCTCTTTCTCCTCACTAAACTCACCTTCACACCTTGCTCTGGCTCTGCCGCTCAAACAGCAATTAGCTCTGGTAAATTAGACTGGTTACAACATATAGGAGCTCACAGAACAAGATCACAGGATGGAGACTTTGTTCCAAGGGACTGCTGACAGCTCAGTGAACAGAAAACAGTCTTTGTGTGTGTGTGACTCCTGATGACTTTGCACTAATACACCCTTTAGTTTATGTTGATTCATACTGTACAATGCACACTACGGGTGTAATGATTCGATAACTGCATCTAAATTTGCTGCCGGTGGACAAAATCATGTAATAGTCACCAGCAGTTTGCTAAACTTTCATGTCAACAGTCGACCTGGATGCAAAAAAATAAAGCTTCCTCTTCAAACACCCAAGGGTTGGATTATAGTAAATGAAAAACTGCTCTCTCTCTATTTACAGCATGTATTGCTTCTGTTTCTGACATGCATGTCTTTTGACACAACTAGCACATATTGGAAACACACTGTGGCAAATCAACAGGACCACACGGTATATATATAATGTGGCATAAAAAGTGATTCTGGAGTGCTGCCGTGCACTTGAGTATTTTCTATTTTATTTCACATGATTCCTCCCCTCAAGAGTCAATCTCTGAAGCCGTGCATGCCCAGAAATGCAGAATCTTTTTTTTTTTTCATATTATTTTTGTAAAGCTGGGACTATTGGTCACGAAGGTCTGGATATTTTTGTACCGTAACAGAATGTTTCTCCTCATCCACTGTGACAGGTACAAGACCACAGAAGAACATGTTATCACTGGACAAGAGAATTAGCGAAGATACAGTAGCTGCTATGTGCCGGTTGAGAGAATGACTCAAAAACAGCTGCTTTTCTGGAGCATTGTCCAGCATTGACGCTGGAAAATAGGACAGTGGCATACATTATTCTGTTGAGGGGCAGTGTGACCACGTGTGCTGAAGTGGGCCTAGTTGTTATAGCAGGCAGAGGAAGTAAGGTAGATGTGGGGAACATTTTCCAGTGTGTGTTGGCTTTTCTAGCAAATGTTCTTAATTAGACATATGGTTATTTTTTTATTGTTTATGCAGGTTTAAGACTGCTTTTGTTGGCACTTGGAATAACTATACAAGCCATGTTTATCAAAAAGAGCTAGCAAATCCTCATTTAAACCTGTAGAATATGACACTGATGTAATAAGAGTTCACAAATCAGGTCAAGGAATATCAGGTTTTTTGTTTTTGGTGGAGGTTGCAGCTGGGAACCAGCTGTTTTGGCACATAAACACTTTATTTTTGGTTGAAATGCTCTGAAAGGTTCAAAATTGAGTTTGTCAACTGGAACAGAATCTGTTCCATTTCGATGGAAAAAGGGTATATGAGGACAAAGGTCAGTCATGAGTCTTTTCTTTATTACTGGTGGCAGGAAATCCACAAATGAGCAATCAGGGTCGAAGCTCGGTGAAGCTGAAGTTGGTTGAAAGGGCCACTAACAAAACTCAGTGTGCCGGCCCACAAGACCTGTCAGTCCCAGTAAACTCACCCAAAACAAAAATGAAATTGGCAAATATGACCTTATCTTGTTATGCAAACAGAAAATATATACTTAACATGAGTTTGAGGTTTTCTTGGGGATGTAGGTGGACTTACATCTTAATGTACTTTTGTGTTGCTGTTGACATAAACTCGGGCGATTGCCACTTGGATCGAATGAGCTCAATGCTTCTGCCAGTGAAAAAGGATTTAGGGAGAAATGCTAGTCCAGCTTTTTTTGTAAGAAACCAGACCAGAAAGGGCAGAATCACTTTTCAATCCCTGTCTGTACAGATTTACATTTATTCTATGGGGATTGACAAAGATTGAGCCTACACACTAAACATTACTGTGCATAATCTCTATTCACATGTTTATATAACTGTATCAATGTAAGTTGACTGACTAAACCCTTCTGTAAAGCCAGAACTGTCAGAAACTGCAAAAAAATATGTAACCATCCAAAAGGATGGATGTGCGAAGTCCTGTCCCAGCAAGTTATCAGACCACTGCAGGACCGGAGATGACACTGAGCTGGCTAGGCGAAGGAAGAGGCCATTTTCTTGGAGTGACAAATATCTGGAGGAGTACAAACAGAGAGCAGAGCCCCTGTTGGGAAAATGCCTGAGCTTTGTCTTTGTCACACTGTGTGACAAAGACTCACAGCACCACTCCCCGAGGTGCGTGGTGATGTGTGCATGTGCGCGAATTGTGTGCAGGTGTTTGTGTATGCGTGCATGTGCACACACACACACACGAATAGGAAACCCAAAAATCTCCAATCCTCACATCTCTACTCCATCTCAACTCTTGTGCCGGTGGCATCTGTGCTTGTGGCACAACAACAGCGCTGAACCCAAACTCCAGCACCGTTAAAGAGCAAAGAAAGTGAAGTATGTGAGTGTGTGGTTGTGAGTCTGAGGCTGAGACTCGCTGGTCTCATACACGAGCCTCTGGATGTATCAACCCGGGTGCCAAACACCTCAGGTCGAGCAAGATTGAGCTTGGGTGAGCCAAGGACAGGCACAACTGGGCCTTTTATGGCAGCGGCTGGTGTGGGGAGCGACTTGGAGTGAGGTGAGGGAACGCTAGCTCCACAGTACGGCTTTGAGCCAACAAGATTAATGTAGGCTCTCTGGAGCAAAGGCAACATCCAGAGCCTTAATAAGGTACAAACAATTGGTTCCACTCCACTGGCTTCCCAGGGAAAACTATTGTTGTGCCGCATTGTTTCTTGGTAAGACTCCTTGGAGACACGGCCGACTGCAGCATGTGACTGTCTCCATTACAGCCAGGGGAGAGCTCACTGTAGACCTGTGTTTGTCTGTGTCAGGGTGAAGGTTGGCTCTCGCCTGTCCCATACCACCCCCCCTCCCCCTGCCCCTCCCCTCCTCCCCTAAACCTCTTTCCTCGTTCACTCCCTGCAAATTCAAACTCTTGTAAAGCGCACTCACCTCAACTCCCTGTACTTTCAACTTCATGTGATCCTCCCGTGTGGTCTTCCCGTCTTTCCTCTTCTTCCAACAGTAGCCATCCTTTCTGTACTTCACCTTCTTCCTATTGTACAATATCATCGACCCATTCTGCGGCCTGGATCCACGGAGACAGGACAGAGAGGGGGAGAGCAGGAAAAAAAAAAAAAAGAAAAGAGAGAGAGAGAGAAAGATGAAATGAGATGAGAAGAATTTTTAGGCAAAGCTACAGCACAGCTCGGGGACTCATTTTAGAGATGTACAAAGAGGCCCGACACGAGTCTGCGCCAGGCAGAAAATGCACCAGTGACTTAGATGACAAGACTTCTTTATGGTGTTTTTCAGCATTGGTATGCACAGTTTGACAATGAACAAAGCACCCTTCAGCATACATTTCTCCCAATGAGAAGTGTGTGCGCTCCGAGCAGCTGAAGTGACACTTCTCACAGAGTAAATTACATGAAGGCCAGTGTGTAAGGCACGCAGCGTAGGGGGGTTAGGGAGTGGGGGGGTGGGTTCCTTCCTTATCTCTCATTCATCCAACTTAAATGAGTTGTGGTGTTGGAAGTCCCCAGGGGTAAGATAGGATCCTCCCTCACACTCCATTCATAATTCATTCTCCCTCCACCAGACCACAGCCTGTAGGCTCATAATGATATAATGTAACTATTTGATGATAATCTGCCTTTCCACTTCGATTTGTAACAGAGGCATTTGGCGCTCAGTGTTAAACATTAACAGAAACTGTAGCATGAAACATTTATGACTTTCTCAACAATTAGCGAGCAGTTGAACATGGGTTTTTTGTGTGTCCGTATTTGTGTGTAATATGGAATGGCTATGTGTCATCGGTATGAATTTATACATATGCCACACTGTGCATCAGTTTCCCACACACTTTTGCGCTCCTCCAACAGATACACACACACACACACATACACACATGCACACACACAGCTGCTATGATTTGGAGCTCTCCCAAATGAGAACAGGTTTGCCTGAGTGTTTGCTGCCTCACAGTGAATGAGTGGGAAAGCCGCCTGCCCAAGCTGCTGAGGAGGCAGTGTAACTGTTGAGGGGGGCTCAACCATCCAGTCTGCTGGTGAGCCTTGTTAGCCATGTGCTCGCCGCTCACATGCATAGACACAACACACACACACACACACACAAACACACGCGCAGAGAGTCATGCAAACGCACTTGAATCGGGAACACAAACAACTAGAAAAACTCTCATCAAAGCAAAGAACAAAAGCTGGGTGTGATTTGTGTCTTCTGTAACAATATCCGAAATGAGACAACCCAGCCCTGTTTTGCATTGTTTTGTTGTTTATTGTAAAGGTTTATTTATACCACTGCATGCATCATTTTGCAGGGGTTTCCTTTGGGGGTCCAGGGCGCGTGTTTATCTTCGTATCACTCATCAATCATTTTCCCTCGCCTGATCTCAGGGGCCAGTGGAGAGGGAGGAGAAGGGGGAGACGGGGGTCCCTGCAGTCCCCCCTCTGTGGCCCCTGACAGCACCTTCTAATGAGAGACGCCACTCACACACTGACATGCTCACTCCTCGCTGATCTCCCTTCTTCCCTTTCCTCCTCCCTTCCTCTCGCTACAGCCCTCTCTTCTTGCCGTCAGTCAACTCAAGCTGTGCACCAGGGAATGTCTTCGTCTCCTCCTTCGCTCCAGCTCCTCTTCTGCTTTCTCTCTCCCCCTTGTTTCATCTGTCTCAGGATCCCTCACCTCCACTCTCCCACACCTCCCTCACTCCTGCTGTCTTCTCCTCACTCACTGCCCTCTCTTGTTTAGTACTCAGCACACTTTGCAGAAAACAACTATTAAACAGACATTTTTATTGGCCAGTTTGAAAAGTGGAACTGCTCAATGACTGTATGGGATATACAAGAAGTATAAATTGTGTTCTAGTTTACAGCATCCGTAATGTCACCCATCGTGGAGGCGTGATCATAAATGGCACTCATGAACCAGGAAATTTGCGGATTGCTGCAATCTCAACATGTACTCCTACAGATTTGCATTCCAAATGTCACTTGAAGGACACTCATTTGACATGCCTACATCAGCACTTGGTATCCATCAAACCGGAATGGCCCTCTCTAACAGTGTGATCCTATTATTTGTTTCAATATCGTTCTGGGTTTTGTCCTTCAAAAGATACAAGGAGTGTGTGCTTCTTAAAATGTAGCACTGCTTGAGACAAAAAGATGGGCGCGGATGAGATAAGGCAGAAAATCAAATGACACAGGGCTATCTGATCTCCTCCAGAGCACTGGAAATTGGGGTGAGGCTTCGGTGTCAGAGGCTCCACGCCGTATTTATCGGCTCTGCGCAAAAAACTTATTCGCTCAGCTATTTTTGAGGGACTGTTAGGTAGATGCTATTTTCAATTCAAGGCACTTTGGACCCAGAGGAGAGAGCCTAGGCACCCACTCCTGAGCAGGTCTGAGGCATAGGCCAGTCTAAAATACATGCTTTGGTAGCATAATGTGTCTCCTTTCCCTCCCGCTGTCTCCCTCTCTCTCTCTCTCTCTCCCTCCCAGTCATCTCCTTCCACTGTATACTTAGGCGCTTCAATTAATCTTATCAGAATTATACATATTTATACACGAGGGGGAAAAGCTAACTGCTCTGTTATCAAAGAAGCGTGACAGGAGGCCCTCTGTTTCTTATGCCTAAATGTGGCAGATTAATATGGAAATACAGGCCTCTGACAAAGTGCACACAAGCTCCACGGCCGCCTCTCTCCTCTTTGGAGTTTGCAGCGATAATAAGCTTTACCCTTAGGGTGGTGTTAGGCCTTGTCCAGTCCTTCAGGAATCATTCATTTACCCAGGTAATGGCATTCACTCAATCAGATTTGTTCATTTGAAAAAGTCAGGGGAGGGTGTGGGGGGGTTTATGAGGTTGGTGACGTGTTCAGCATTGGAAACAAAAGGCAAAGCAGGGGAGCCCTGGCCCACAGACAGGCAAAAAAAAAAAACAAAAAAAAAAAAAAAACACCCTCACAGGCTCAGCTTCACTGTCTAAGGGCCTGTAGGCACTAACGGAGAAAAGAGGAATAAGCTAAAACAGACAGAGAGAGAGACAAATCTGTGTGAGTGTGAGAGAATCTCCTGTTCCAACAGGGATCAGTGTGGAGAATCCACAGCTCTGGTGAATCATCCTAAAATCCGAAAATGTGAAAACACAGTGATTGAACTTTGAAATTTTCTGACTTGAATAAACACTATATTTATGCAGAACACAAACAGGCTTATTGCGTAAGTACATACACGTTTTTTGGCAAGTGTAAGCTATTCACTAAATAGAAAAAAAAAAAGGAAAAAAAAAAAGAAAAACACAGTCTCCTGAATGTATTGCTTATAAAGCATAGAAAGAGCTATTACTGTACTGCCAGACTCAAAACTACTCAACTGTATCAAGTGTACTCAAGTGTAAGACAATCATTTTTATTTTAATTATTGAATTCCAGCTTATAATACTGAGAATTCTCTGCTGCTGGGTGTATTCTTGTCAAAGAGGATACAGAGAATGAAATATTTCAGTCTTGGTGAACCAGTGTAGCAGTAATAGCTGAGCTCTCGCCTCTCCCCCCCCCCTCTTTATTCCCCATGATGCCCTGGGTTTGATTAATACCATACATGCTTTTTTTTTTTTTTTTTTGGCCCTGCAAGCTCAACTGGAAATACAGCCGGGAGGAGAGAAGAGCAGAGTATAGTAGAGTAGAGTGGAGTAAAATGGAGTAGGGGAAAAGGAGAGGAGAGGAAGGAGAGGAAGGAGAGGAAGGAGAGGAAGGAAAGGAAGGAGAGGAGAGCTGGGTTGGAGAGGCTTTAAAGATCGGAGGGTGAGCTGGTTTGGGCCTGAAGTGGCTCAGGAGGGAGGCGAGACCTGCTGTTCTCAATTACCCATCAGAGCCTTCAGCCATCACAGCCTTTACCCCACTGTGTCAACAACCACAGTCACACCTACTACTCATCCAAACAGATCTACACACACACACACACACACACCCACACAAAAACACACACCTGCATTTGGTGTCAAACACACAAACCCTATTAAGTATAAATATGGGGGACAAATATACCCCAGAGCACTCAGGCTCATGCATCACACAAATGCACACATACACACTAAGTTTCTGGTAACCCTGTTGCTCCATCTCGGGAGAACATTAATAGCAAGAAGAGTGACAGAACATCAATAACACACTGATGCTGGTCATTACTGGTTCCGTCAATCACAGGTAAAACATAGGTCATATGTGTTAAAACACAAGGGTGCGAGCAAATATACACACACACACACACACACACACAAGCACACGCATATTCACACACCCACACACACACACCCACACACACACATCTGGGGCTGTTGACACTGAGCAGAGGTGTTTCCACGTGTAATGTAATTATACTTCAAGCAACGGCACTCTATTAGATGGCACATCATCTTTGGGCTGGTGTGAGCAGAAAGGTGCTGGCGCTGCACTGGGAGCTCCTATCTGGACGCATCACGTGCAATTGATGACTCGCAGATAAGCCGCTCCCTTCAGCCCTGCCAAAGAATGCATCGGGAAGTGGGGCGTTCTCTAAAACTACTTTAAATGTAAATCTGCCACGGCCTGGAGGATTGAGATTCATTGTCTGCGCTCCTCTGAACCCTTCTACTCTCCCCTCCTAGTGTTCGTATGTCGAGACGCCACAGGTCGCGTCCCTCTCTGACTGCCAATGAGGCCTGGTCACTGTCATGCCCACAGTTCCTGCTACTCAAGTGCCGAGCGGCCTCAGTCCACGACCATGAATGCTTAATTATATATGGTAATTAAGGAAGTAAGGGCATTGTGGTAGGTCAGTCAGCTGGAACAAGTTATGCAACATCTTTTAAATCACATCCCATCATCCTTTTCTCTCTGTGTCATGTTATTCTTTTTTCCTCTCTCTGTTGTGGACTGTCTGGTAAATGGTCAGAGATGGTTTTTTAAAAAAAGTTATTAAAGATAACTAAAAGAGGAAATGGTCACAGCAGCTGAGTCATAAAGTTAAATTTTTTTTTTCAAATATGATATCACGTATCTCCAAGGCTGTACAGATGGAGCCCAATATTTGTTTACCCAATGTGTTCAACTAAATACAACAGTAATGATGACAGGCTAGCGAAGCCCCTGGAGTTGTAATTCAGAATAGGGAGACAGATCGTATGCCCCTACTCTTTCTCTCTATCTATGCTGCCGGTGACTGCCAAAGAACTCAGGCCTCGGCCCACTGCCCTCCAGCACAAAACAGATGTTCCCCCCGCACTTATCTCAATGAAAAAATCACAGACAATTTACAAAGAATATAAATTACGGTTGTAACTACACATCAATGTCTCTGTCCCTATAAGACCTTGTAAAGAGGATAAGGGTGAATTGGTGTGGGAGGGCGGGCGGATTGTTGGGAGACAACATAAGGCGGATGGAAGCAGTAGGGGAGGAGGGTGGTGTTGCTCTTATCTGGTCCACAGCAGCCCGGCAGAATGAGAGAGAGGCTGGTGACTGGCGGTGATGCTGCGCTGATAGCGCTAAGCCGGTTTCATGCACATTTCAGGGAGGCTGCCATCACTACTCAGACTTAAAGCTCTCAGCTCCTGCCAGTGGATGAGGTTGGGACGTTATTTACAAATAGCCATGTCGTACACTGGTTACACTGCTCCATTCTCTGTGTCAACACATACACACATTGCAGTGAGGGCTAATGTGCAGCTTTGATGTACAGCTTAGGTGACACGGTATTTGAATTTCAGTGCTCGTAAGGTTTTGGCTGTGAAGACATTTTCTTATTCCCTTGAAATGAATACTGTTGCTGCTGTATGTATATGTCTATGTGTGTGTGTGAGTGTGTTTGTGTGTGTGTATGTGTGTGTGTGTGTGTATTAGAGAGAGAGAGAGGGCACATATAATATCTTTAACTGGGTTGAAATGTTGATGACTTTCAACTGCTTTCTCAAAAGGCTTCCACATGAATGCTATTTTCAGCCTTTAGTCAGTATGCATATGCTTACTTGGAAACAGCGACTACAGAGACGATGATTCATACCCCACATCCTCTCTGCTAATCTTCACAAATCATCCGTGGTGTGTCTCAGTACGTTGTAAATAAAGGTGCCATCAGAACGGAGCTTCTCTATAGCTCTGCCGCTGCTGACAACTACACGCTGTGTGCATCGTGCATGTGCAGACTTAAGTCCTGTAGCACAGCCTTATTATGACAATTTGTAAAGAGGATGCTTTTGTACTCTCAATAATGCATGGGCAGCAGGGAATTGCATGCAGCCTTATTTTATGTCATGGGGTAGAGTTGCTGTTTTAGCAGCCTACGTTCTCCCATGGTAAGAAAATACTAATGCAATTAAATCTAAGTTGAACCAGACTGCAGCAAGAAAAGGTCAGGTTTTCATTATTAGTAAAAACAACTTTGCTTTCTATTAAGCGAGAAGCAGGAGAATAAAGCCACCAAGTTAATGATGTGGTCATGTACTTTCAAGAGCCCAATTCAAAGCGAGCATCAAAGATTTTTCGTTCTCTTTACTGGTGTGCTACATTCAACAAGTAATATGTACTTGATTAATCACCGACAGCATTTAAATGCACAATATGTATTTCTGTGGCCAGATGTCACTAAATCAAAACAGTGAAAACAAAGACATAGTTTGTTAGATGTCACACAGTATTGTGGGATTCTGAGATTGTTC
>JAQMCX010000002.1:21190184-21216594 GCA_029814765.1 Acanthurus leucopareius | reverse complement strand
ATGATGTGGTAATGTACTTTCAAGAGCCCAATTCAAAGCGAGCATCAAAGATTTTTCGTTCTATTTACTGGTGTGATACATTCAACAAGTAATATGTATTTGATTAATCACCGACAGCATTTAAATGCACAATATGTATTTCTGTGGCCAGATGTCACTCAATCAAAACAGTGAAAACAAAGACATAGTTTGTTAGATGTCACACAGTATTGTGGGATTCTGGGATTGTTCATTTCATTGTAAAACATCCACAATTATTGATAAACATATAGCTGACTGACTCAGGCAGAAATGTTCTTAGACAATTTAATTTATTATCCTTTTATGCACATATTTACATATGCCCAATTCCTTCCTCACTCTCTGACTGGTGTTACCCCGGGAGTTAGCGTCGACAAATTCAAATGATGAATTTTTCAGGGTTTTAACATTGTTGGAAACAGTTGGTATATTGCAAGTAAACAAATTAAGAATGATATAAAAAGAAATCAAGACATTTTAATGTGAAAATATAATATGCTGAAAGTTTAAGAGAAAACATAAAAGCCAGGAGGAGAATTAAAAGCTATGGCCAACAGAAGAAAAGAGACAGAGAAACAAAACAAAGAGTGCAAAATGCAAAACCTTGAGCCTGCCTCTACTCACAATGCTTTATATAAATGTCAAAATCATTATTATGATAGAATAATACAGATCATTGTTATATAAGTCACTCGTATAACAACGGTATACATGCATTGTCAAGATATAACGTCAAAGATCTTTAAAAATGGGGCACCACCTACATAATACAGGGATAACAAAAAGGACCTTGAAGTCCAACTGAGGTGAGGGGAGTTGTCTGTCTCTCCTGAGACCAGGACAGAATCAGGATTGGGCAAGGACAGGCTCTCCTCCCCATCATGCCACATGCCAGACGGAGCTTATGGATCACCGGGACATGGCCCTCCTTGTCTCTCCTTCAGAGCAGTCAGTGCCACCACAGTGCCACTGACCTTCCCCTATTGATCCTCAAGTGACAGAGTACAGCGAAGGCCAGCTATTGAACCACTTATGATTAATTCACAAATCCTGCCTTGTCCACAAAAAAGGTAAAAGAACAAAGCCCAAGCAGAAGGAACAAGTGAAAAGAAAGACAGATAAAGAGCCAGTGAGGCAAAAAAAGAAGGAAAAAAAAACTTTTTAAAGTGAGACAAAACTACAGAGTAAGAAGTGCCTCTAACTGTCCGAGCCATAAAAACATTTCACAGTCCTTTCTGTCACAAAAAAAAAACATAAACAGAGTGCACAGTGATGGAGAGGAGTGGGGTCAAGATGAAAAGAGGGAGTGATAAATAAAGGAGTGTTAAAAACAAAGAGAGAGCCAGACAGGAAAACAGAAAGAAAGTAAAGAATAAGCTATTCTTTCTTTCCCTTCCTCTACTCCTTGGTCCTATTTTAGTCATGAGGATAGACCAGTGAGGGCGAGAGTTTGAAATTGAGCTGTAACTCTATCTGTGTGCTGGAGCGAATCAGAAAGTCTATCCCACCTTTCACCTGGGAATCACAGCTCTCTCTGTGCCCTGTCTGGTCACCATACCAACCACAGCCAGGCATCATGGGATTAATTGGAGCCCAGGGCTTAGCGGCATTTCAGGCACAGATTGAGTGAGGGGGAGAGGGACAGACATCAGCCATGGTCAAGTGATGGTGGCCATGCAGATCAAATCGAATTTCAGGCATTGCAGAGCTGATATGGTCTCGAGGTAGCGCTAAACGTATTGGAGTCCCAGCCACCTCCGCAGTAATGCTCGGATTGGATTCCAGGATAAAGTTCACAGTGTAGCGTTCGTTTTCTTCTCTGATCCCTGTGTGTGGTGTGGGGGTTTTTTGCACAAACACTGACACGCTGATTCGTCTCTGTAAACACAACCTGTGCCAGAATGTTGAGTCTACAGAGCGTCAAAGCAGGCGAGTCTACTGTGTCATGCATGATATTGGTATGAGATAAAATGGAAAATGACAGGTGTAGATAATTAAATACAAAGCCATGTTTCTCATTAAGCTCAGCGGACGGACAAAAAACTCCGGTGAATACCTAATTGCATTGTTTGATTTCTTTTTTTAGATGCTTTAACATTTAACCAGGGAGTACTGTTGATTAATGAGCACTGCCCACAAGGACGAAGCAACATAAAGATAATTAGAGGCTATTTGTTTGAAATGATAATACATACGTGCCGATTACTCCTGTTTAGTTGCTGGCAATTAAAAGCAATGATAACAGGAAATATTTTCATAAATGCAGAGGTTGTTTTTTTTGCAATCGGTTAATTTATTGATCGTCAAATGAAGCGTTGACTAGACTGTGTAACGCTGCAACAGAACAGTGTGTGGGATCCAGCGTTGGACAAAACAGATTAAAGCTGCTCAGCTGGCCAAAAGATCAGACTGTGTACTGGGAAGCTTTTAGCTGTGAATGTGTGCAACTGTGAGAGTGTGGAGCAAGGCATTCATAGAAAAAAACTACACCCAGGCTGAATCTGCTGTATCCTGGTTAAACAAAGCAGAGAAAAAATTACAAAAAATGTCTTTACTTGAAATTAAAGCAGATCATACTGTGTCTGCAGATGCTGTGGAGACAGGTAATATGCCGACTGCTGGTCATATAACAGCACTGAAAACAGATCTGCTGCGGACATGATGGCGATAGATGAGGGATGCCCATCCAGGCATGGCACACAGACAATCCTCATTAAACTGCATGACTATGGTAGAAACCACCGAACACTGCTGAACATGAAGCACAGCTGTTGGGTTTCCGAGCACGACAATAATTTTCAATATCTCTATCAAAATAATGAAAACAAAAGGTGGAGTTTGATGATGTTGTGAAGTAGTGTGGGACACCAGCCAGCATTGCAGATGAAAATCTGTCCAGCTGATTTAAGCAGAAACATCCTGAGCCTGAGACAGAGTGTACTAAAAAGTTTTTTCATGTTGAGTCGCATTTGCTAAGTTCCTTCATCAATCTCTGACTGGTGTCACCTCCAAAGTTAGTGGAAGGTGACAAAATAAAACCCACTGCTACCTCCAATACAATTACCAATTTCTTGAGGTTTTAATATTGATGGAAAATCTGAGGTAATGTAAAAAAAACAACTCAAAGAAATAAATGAACTTATACAATTTTATATAATAGATTAAATATACAGTTTTCATATATATATAACTTAGACACCGTTATTTTTAAGCATTTTAATGTGAGAATGTTGCAGTTCAAACACTTCTTTGTGTCTGTAGGATGACACAAGCAGAACATAAATAACTTATTAACTTAAATCATTTAAAGAATGTAGGGTTTAAGATATATATTAAGCTAAACTTTATTTCTTTTCTTATGTGAACCACTGCATTATGTTTTTGTTCATATCTGCTGTTACTCTTACACTGTAAACTGTTATTTTGTGAAAAAGATTAATTTTCTTTTTACTCATCATGCATTCAATGACACCAGCTACACACCAAAATCTTATTATTGTTATTATTTTGACATGTTTCCCTGTTGCTCTTCTGAGTGTGAATAATCTGTTACAAATAGCATAATTGAGGCAAACAGGAGGAAAAAAATAAATAAATGTATGAAGAGATTGAATAAAGGAGAGATAACACTGGGAGGGTGATGGTAGTGTATGATGTTATGGGTGAGTGTTTGTCAAGTGGTCCCACGGACCCCGACGCTCTCTCACACTCAATTTCTCTGGGTATGTTTGTATATGATGACCCTTGACCTTGGCCCCTGGCTGATGTCTGAGATCACTCCGCTCTATCTCTGATGCATCAGCAGGGGCCAGGACCTCACACATACAAACACACTCGATGTGAGCGAGCAAAGGAGAGGATAAGTCAACCCTGCTTCTTTTGGTTACACACACCAACATTGATAGGCTTTCACCAGACAATGAAGATGATAGACTGTGTGTGCCCACTATGTTTATCTACCCCCCTCCAGCTACAGACTCCCACAGTCACCTACACACACACACACACACATTTGAATACACTCATAAAGTAGTCAGCAAGGCACACCTCTAATCATGGCCACCTCTGCCTCTTCATTTTCCAAGTTCAGTGGCCCATTGAGCTCCCACATACTAAATCACATGAACACTTCATCCTCCATAAATGATCCGCACATATTCCCCTTTCTCCTTTGTTCCCCTCCTTCTTTTTTGTTTCCTTAAAAAACACACTCAGACACACAGCACACGCACACATAGATATACAGACGAAGACACACTCAAGCATGGCTGGCATGATAGCGGGTATATCGTAATAAATCCCAAACAGCTTGGGGTGGACTAAACACAGATGCAATGAGCATCTAGTCATGCCTTCCAGAGACGGAAGAGGTGTAACCCTCCTATTCCAAAACCATAAAATGTTTATCCTCAGTCTGGCACGGAGCGTGACTTTTACACACTTTCTGCAGCAGCATTTCCAAACTTCAGCAGCACGCAGGCCTGCCGCACCAGCCAAGCTGATTGACTATTTCCCCCATATTTGACACACCAGTGAGTCTGCTCATCAGTCACCTCAGCAAGTAGGCTGTGAGAATTTGTGGGGGTGGGGGGGCTGGTGGGGGGGTGAGTCAAGGCAACAGCCATAGCATAGCAAAGAATGTGCTTCTGGCTATGTGCTGCTGCATATAGGGCCTGGCAGAGAGGGATGAAATAAAATCTATGCTTCATTCAGTGTACACAGTTAGTAGTATACACAACTTTTGAACTCGTCGGTTGCTCATATTTCTTTAAAATATCAAATTCTGTTGGGTTTGCTTTAATCCAATGATGTGTAGGAGGAGGAAATAGGGCTGAGGAAGATCCACAACTGTCCCTTCACTAAATTATCCCTTTTTTTAAGATCAAAGTCTATGAGTCTGGTCACGTATTGTTTCATTTTTAGTGTGTGACAGGCTTGGACATACTCAGAGATAATCTCAGCTGGATCCTGATGTATAATATCTGTATACACCACTGAATGTTTTCACTCTGTCAATTTATACTGTGTATTTCTATAGGAAATTGGGTCAGCCCTGATAAAACACAGTATTAAGAGAGACACTTGGTTTCATATATTTAGAAGACCCCTTCATCCCTACCCACACACACACACACACACACACACACACACACACACACACACACACACACACACACACAAACACGGTCTGCTGCTCCTGCTGGACCCCTGCTGTCCTGCTCGGCAAAATTCTTGGAGGACAATGAGACACACACTGCTATGGCCGGCGTTGGCATTGTGATGAACTACTTCTGGAAGCAATCATGCGAATTTACATCATCCCTTGACATTTAGCCTCACACTCCACACACTATCAGCGTGGGGCGTCTTGTCTGTATTGGTTTTTTGAGTGTGCCTGTATGCATGTGTGTGCACGAGGAATTAAATATCTTTCCCTGACATTTAGCCTTGCTGTCCACATGGCGCTCTGCAGGAAGAGGCAACGTGGGAATGCCAATCTTGAATCTTGCAACATATTATTTTTGTGTGTGTGTCTATTTATGTGGGTCTGTTTTCTTGCAACCATGTCAGAATTGGAATACACAGTTATTAAGGGGGGGAGGCCTGCCACTCATGTGTCTCCAGAGGGTGAGGAGATCAGACACCATATAGGAGGAAAGGAGAAGGGAAAGGGCTGACTGAGGAGGGAAACAGAGAGAAGCACAACTAATGAAGGAGAGGAAGGGAGTGGTGAAAGTGTCAAGGCACCCATTGTATTGCTGGGCAGGAGCAGTAAAGACAAGCTAGTGGCCTCTGCAACTTTAAGATTGCCATTAAACTCTCGCCTTACTCGTGTTTATGGTTGGCTTTGTGTGTCAGAGGAGAAGGGGATCGTAAAGCGGGGCTTTGTCTGTCTGCCATCGATTTATTTCCTTCGTTAGGGTGATGACACTGCCTGCTTATGATGTCCTAGCACAGACTGTAATTACAGAGCACTTCTGTCTTTATTGATGTCACTTTGTTAGTTTAATTACGCTATATTGGGTTTTAGAGTCGCAGCAAGAGCAAAGCTATGATGTAGGGCAAAAATCATCAATGGAACATCCTCTTTTGAAGATGTAGGGGGCAGAGAGTTGTAAGATAATTATTTCATAGACAGACATCTAAAATAGACCCCGCGCATCTCAACATCTACAAAGGCAAAGAGAAGGTAATCTGAAATTTAATGACTATTCGGTTCGTGTTATGACCAAAGTCAGAGGGAGGAGGCTGTGAATGTGATGAGGGCCTTAATGGAAATGAAACACCTGGGTTCAACCTTGAGAGCGACTGTTTACTCGCCCAGTCCCCAGGTGCTGGGGTTGACTGAGAGTCGCGCAGTATGAGAACCATCGGAGAATGTGTGTGTCTGTGTGTGTGTCTGTGTGCAAGCTCGTGTGTGTGTGTGTGTGTGTGCATACAGTGTATATATGATGGGATGGGACCCAGGGGGAAGCAGTGCCATGTGAAGGTGACCCTAGAAGGGAAAAGGAGGAGGGAGAGGCCACCTGCTTGCTGGCGGTGGCGAAATGAGGGTGACAGCCATCCACCTGTATCAGAATACTCTCATTCCAGACCCCATCTGCCCACCCCCTTTGGGATATCTTCTCCCCAGGGGACCTTGTGACCCTCGCTGTCGTCCAGTTGACCAGACCTCCTGTCCACTGTCCCTACGGCCAGCTAAAACTGCAACCACTCACCTCAGACCAGGGGCCACTCTAGGGCACTGTAATACATTACAATACATTTGAGACTCTGCAGCAGACGTTGGCAGTTTTACTCTGTTTCTCCTTTTCTTGCTTTAAAGTGATACAAGCCCCCAGGCCTTATGTGTCAGACTGTGCTATAAGTCTCCTGGCTCAGCTAAGGCATCACACATAGCCAACAGGGAAGGCCTTTATTTGCTCTCCTCTCTGATGTTCTCCAAACTGAAAACTCATCATGGCGTTCTGTAGCACAGATAATCGCTGGCCAATGACAGAGAAATTTGGCAACTCAAGCAGTGGTCACATATAGTCCGCTCTGTCTATTTGTCACTCTCTCTCTCTCTCTCTCTATTTCTCCCTCTGTTGCATTCAGCTGCCTGTGTTTCATTGCCATTGTAGTATGGAACAAACAGAATTATATTTTCTCGCCGATCAATCCACCCTGTGGATAGATCTCTTTATTCAGGGCTGTCTCACATGGCTGCAGACCCGTGGCCTGGACCTCAGGGTGTGCTTCCCTCCTTCTCTGTGGGCTTCAACCACATAACTGGGGTCTGTGGGGTCTGTGTGGAAAAGACCCACCACACTTCTGACAAGTCTTCTCATCTCCAACAGTTCTCCAGGGCTGACAGGCCTACTGTACTCTACCTCTCTGCGGAGGAAATTTAGCTCAGCTATATTAGAGTGTCAAAATAAATGAGACCAAGACAGAGACTGAAAGTATGGTTGAGAGATAGATGGAGAGAAAGAAAATATAAGACAACTTGAGGGAGAGGGGTAACAGAGAGACAGAGGACACTTCAGAAAAAAAGACAGACTTTGGGTTTCTGCTCTTGCAGAAAATGTCTTGCAGAAAATGTCTTGCAAGAAAAATACCGACTAGCTAGGAAAAAGTGTGCACACAATAAGGCAAATCTAATTTGGGGAAGAGTTGAATGTTTTGTAAATATGGTAAGCTTCAGCTTGGAGTAGCATCTAGGAGCTGGATTTCTCTCATCTCAGGCTATCAGAGCTCTGTGCATGTTCTGCATGAATTCCTGTTGATTTGCAGCATATTGGTGTAACCCTGGCAGCCTCCTTGGAAAAAAAAACACAATGATATCTCTACCTATTCATAACAGACAACACAAGGAGAACCCGAATGACTAATATGCTTCTCCTCTAGTTGTGTGTGGGTCCTTTCTTGCAAGGCTTTTCTCACTTTTTAAAAAGTTGAAAAAAGACGTGAGAAGGACTCCATGACATGGCCAATATACTAAGATAAGCTAGTAAGGGAACAGGTGATATGATTGTAAAACACTGCAAGGGAGAAATCCAATAATTGGAAAAGAAGAACAAATGAATCATTAAAAAACAAGACAAGATGAGGTAAGATGCAATATAAGCAAAGTGAGGGCTGCATATACTTTTTGTTTTATTAAGGTCAAACAAAAAGTTAGAATTGGTAGAAAAAGTGAAGCCGAGTTTTAAAATGCTGTTTGATGGGTTTCAACAGGTGGCCCATCATTGGATTAGGCAAAGGGGAGGAGGGTGGTGGTAGGGAATAATGTGCTTTCTAAGGGAAGGAGGTAGCAGAGAGCAAGAAAAATGGACAACCACACGCGACCAACCATCCTTCTAGGCTTTGCTTTGATTCCTTAAGAGTTAATGCATCAGTGGTGCTGCTTCTGGCCATTAGCATGCTCCTGGCCATTAAACATGCCAAAGGCTAGACCTCATTATTGATAGATACACGCACACACTCATTTTCTCGCACATGCACAGGCATTTACTCGCATTCACAGGAGAAATTAGGTGTCCACACAGAAAATATGATGGGGATAAAACATGAAAATACATCACATAAATCTCTGTTTTACAGTAACCCAACTAGACCTGACCACCATTGTTATCTTGCTTCATTTACTCTGTGACACCCATGTAGAAAATGATATCCTATCTGTAAATACATGGTCAAAATAGCCCTTTATAGTACATAAAACAAATCACATACCACTAACAAGTGTTAGTTTAGACAAAAAAAGAGGGATCTGTCCATGTGCTGCTGCTTCTGACCAAACAGAAGCGGCAGCATACAGGGATTCTGCAGGAGATGACAGTATTGTGTTGAGTTTTGTTGCAGCTGAATCCATCTATTACCATACATCTGCAGATCTACACCCATGATTAAAAAAAGATAAACAAACTACTCATAAATCTTGCTTATCACAAAAAGCTTAACAGTCTCCCACAACAATGGCATTAGTGCGTGCTTTGGCCAAAGGCAACAGACAGTAATAGATAGTAATAGGGTTTACTACAGGAAGGCAGGAGGCGCAGACATGCACAGTGATAGACAGAAAAAGGGGGGGATGTGTAAATAAAGAGCAGTGGGAGATGGAAAAAAATGTATAGGAGGAAAATATTAAGGTCTGAATGAGAGAAAAGGAAGGAAAGGAGCAGTGAGAGGGTAAAAGGAGGACGTTGACGATGAGGAGTGGGAAGGTTGGTCTCATTACTATTAGACCTTCTCTCTCCCTGCAGGCTCAGGTGACCCCAGCTCTCTAGCCCTCTGCCTCGCACACCACTAATCATTTGGTTTTAATCACCGGGATATTCTCCCCCTTTGCCCCTCCCCCACCTCTCTTTCCCTCTCTTCATGCCCTACTGTGCGCCCTAGCCTTTGCCAAGGTCCAGCTAATTCTATTCTAATTGGCCATAGACTGGGCTGGGACCGATCTGCCTCATTGTCCTCATCCATCCGTCCATCCTGTCTCTGTTCCACTCTCCGTCCTTTCTGTCGATCTCCCTCTCTCTCTTTCTCTTTCTTGCTGCCTTCCCAACTTCACGCCTGTGCTTGTTTCTTCATCTCCTCACTGCCTCCTTTCACTCCGTCTCATCTCTCTTTCACCTCTAATTTTTCTTTCTTTTCTTTTTTTTTTTTTGCCCATATGCTGTCATTGCCGCTCCCTCCCTTCTGTCTGCCGTCCATGCCGTTCATTGACATCACAATTGTGCGAGCGCTTTCCAATCTCTGTTCTTCCTATCCTGTTGACCTTACATTCCACCAGACAAAACAAATAGCCTTGATGTTGTCTGGCAACAAAAAAAAAAAAAAAGAAAAAAAAAAGAGAAAAGCTTTGTGTGTCTGCCTTGATCCACACACAATGAAAGAGAAATGTGAAGCTGTTCAATTAGGTAAACCTGATGGCTGAAGTCTGCTGTTTCTCCCTCTTTTTTTATGTAGGAGGGAGAAGACACAGCCTGTGCGTCAAATGACACTGAAAAAAAAAAAAAATTGAGCGTGCAGTATGAAGAACAAAGGGTGATAAGATGCCTGCTGGCCAAAAAGCACAGAGAATCAGAATGAAACAGACAGTCCAGGGAACTAGCTGTCATCCTCATAGGCTTGTGTGAGCACAGCGTGTGACATTGTTGAATTGCAGCACAGGAAAACATGACCCCTCTGAAATTTTATGTATGCTGTTTTACTTTATGCGATGCTGTATGTTGTATGTGAATATTCCACCTGTGAGATTGCTCTGCGGAGGAACAACGTGATTTATGACTCTAAATGAGACAGCGGAGGGGGCAAAGACGCTAGTGTTTGAGCGTTTGGGGGTTTATATTAGTCATTATTATTTACCTCTTCTCACAAATAGTCTTGTCATTTGCGTTAGAGTTAGATCATTTGAAGTCATGAATTCAAAATATTCTTTAAAGGGAGTCTTCTTATTAAGCACCCACATGTGAAATATTTATAGCTGCTAGTCAATTGCCTTGCTGACAAAGCTTGGAACATCTAAGCCAAATCTCACAACGCAAGTCTTCGTGGGTAACTTTACCTGTCGCTGCAAGCAAAAAAGGCGAGAGGAAGATGGAAATCCTGCATTACAATCACACGCTACAAATCCTCTACTTTTCTTTTCTCCTCCGGATCAACAGCTCCAATAAATTTTCATTACACCTGTGTGAAGCGCTTCAAATAGAGCCACAGAAGCAGAAACTAATTACTTTCTAATTTATTGACTAATGGCCACAGCCCTGGGAGACAGCTGCAATTGTTCTAACAGTCCTGCTGCTCCGACTGCACTCAGGTCCACTTTAGATTCATAACCAAAATAATTTATCATTACAAGCACATTAAATTGAACCGTATAGACCATAACGGTGGTAATTTATATCATTTTGTTGTTAGGGATGCTTTTCCCTCCCCTGTCTTGAAAGCATGCAATCTTTGCGATGGGATTCGTCTCCAGCCAGTTGTTGTATGTGGCAGGTTCACTTTGTTCTTCAAAGAACTCTTTGTTTTGTGCCTCATTCACCATTTGTCGGAGCTTAAAGTAGAAAGGAAACATAAAAGAATAGGTACCCTTAAAAAGGCCTGAGAGAAGTTTTTTGTGTTACGCAAAACAAACATGACGGCCGAGTCAGAAGACTACTGTCTCTGCCTGCATGTCACACTTACAGCGCATGATCAAAATATTAAAATGAAAAGCAAATAAGCTGGCTTTGTACTGACTCGTGGTAAACTCTCTGTCTCTATTTAGGTTCCAGCATCCCTTTCGTCAGCCATCCAAGCTATGCTGATAATATATTAATTTTCAGTAATTGCCTTTATCTCATAATGCATCTCTTTCTTGATGGGAACAATGCCTTCCAGGATGTCAGCGTTCCTATCAACAAGACGCAAATGGTCACCCAGCGGTTTTGAACAGCATGATAAAAACATTAGCCATGTGTCGCTGCCTTTTTTTTTTAATCACTACAGAGGATGCCATTTGTGCAATGATGGGAAATTCTGATGCAAAGTATGAGATAGCATTTTCCACCGGCGTCATTAAGATGGAAGGCCCATATGATCATGCAAATTCATTATGTAAGCAGTGATTAGCAATGACCTTGCCCTCTACAAGGTGAGTGATCTGACACAATGCCAGAAAAAGCACATCATGTCTAAAGACCCAGTATGTAGCAGTGTGCAGCATAAAACAGAAGATGGAGTTTGTGTGTTTGAATACTGGTGAAATGTGTATTTTCCATAGACATTTTGCTTTGAAATCAGTGTGGTGACAAAAAAAAAATACATCAAGTCTCAAGTCATCACAACACAATTTCCAGCTTCTCCATGCTGGTGTTCCTGTGTGTTTGTTCTACATTTCACAGTACGTAAAAGAAAAAAAATATCCCCAAGGTTTAGGAGTTTAGCCAGATTTTCAGCAGAAAGTCCATCGGATCTACGGGACAAATTCCAACCTCCCACGGCAACAACAACCGATCCAACCATGTTGATAGCACCAACATTGTGTTGTGTTGTGTTACTAGAAGCTTAGTTGACGGTGGTGCGGCCCTGAGGGAGGGTCTGAACAGTGGCAGTCTGTCTCTGTGGGAGCCAACCTCCATTCACACCTCCCTATGCACGGACATGCCAACTGCTCAAATTTACACTTCTACCAGTTTTTAAATCTTGTGAGCCACGCACATCAAAATTGTGCACATCATAAAATTCGACTCTAGTTTGCATCCTGTAACAAAAATGATGTAAGTGACCTCATGCCTGTAGTTTCCCCTTCAGTTTCTTGAGCTGATGCACGATATAACACACCGCATGTTTTTAAATTTGTATATGCTTTTTTTGGCACAGGTATATGAAAAAGTAAGTGAGCACTGGTCATCTAATATTAACAAATTCATGAGCAAACAGTATGGTGAGAACTTTGTAAAGGTTCTTCTGCCTGTATGCTCCCCAACATCACACAGATCAAAAACAGGTTTTCTTTTAATAATGTATGTTTTCCTACAGTGATGTTCTTGCTGTTTTGTAACTTTTTTGTCCTTTTTTATTTATTTTTGGTGCTGTGTGTTTGTGATAATAAGTTTTTGTTTCGTTAAGGCTACGGCTATTTGTTGTTTATGTATATTACATTGCATTTGGCTTGTGCTGCATTATCTTTTCCTCATGATACATTATCATTACAAATTACTGTATTTTTTGTTTGATTTTTTTTGTTGTTTTTGTTAATTATATGTGGATCCAAGGAATAAAACTGATCACTTTCTTAAATTCAAATAGAGAATATAAAACCCATTATGTGGCTTTATAACCCAAAGGTTGACTAGAAAATTTGGCTCATAATTCTTAACATACATCTGTTGGCTAAAAATCTTCATTCACAGCTTTTACAAAAAGAGCAACACATTGAGGCAATTCATACAAGTTTAAGTATCCATAGCAACAATATTAGTGAATCACCAATCAGACTAATAAATGCAAGATGCAGAGTTTGTTCCTCAAAAGGACATGGAGCCAGAAACTGCCTATCCATCCATAACTATCTTTTTTTTTCTTTTTATTCGACCACCAATCAAACCCACCAACATAAAAAACATTTTGGCACGCAAGTGCCTTTCTCCACCCTCACTTTCTCTCTCCCTCTCTCCATCTCTCTCCCTCTCTTTCTCTCGCTGTCCTCCTCTCAGACATTCACAGAGCTTTCACAGGCTGATCAATAGAATCCAGCGGGCCACAAATACAGAGGAGAGGGTGTGTGGAGCGGGGGTCCCATGGGAGAGACAATAAGGACATTGAGAATAAAACAGAACACACACAAACACACACACACACACACAAAACCCGTCCCATATTCCCTAGCCAAGCGGTGACATCAGCCTCCTGTTTAAGACACAGCCCACCTAATGGAGCATAGCCAAGGCACGATATGTGTGTTTGTGTGTAAGCACGTGTATGTGTGAAATAATGTTAGACTGAGAGAGTTTAAGCGCTACAGCAGAGGCAAGGGAAGGACACACCTCTACAGTGGAACACACACAAAGTCAAGCACAACAGCCATTAAATCAAAAGCAATCTCTCTGCTCCTGGCAATTCATACTCAGAGTGCTCACACACACGCATGTTACTGTACGTACACAAACACAAAATTGACAAATACCACTATCCAATATACTGCATTACTATTAGGTTACTTTAACAGTGTGGAGAGAAATGTGGGAGGAAATGAATGACATTCCAACAGTACATCCTCTCCAAACCTGAACAAAATGTGTCAGCAGTGGGAGTATAAAATCTCTGAATGAGACTTTTTTGGCATAGGAGATATGGAGAGAAATCAATTTCAGGGCCAAGTATGGTGCCAAGGACGTCCAGAAGGGCATAGCTCTGTTGATCTGTTCATATCAATTTGCTCCCTCCTGCAGACGGAGAATGCCACAGTGTGCAGCGCTGCATCTTTAAGGAATATCGCCCTGATAACGGTGCCATAAAACACATCATTTTACAGTCAAACCATCTCTGTCTCAAATGCACTTGGAGCGGAAGCCATTTTCAAGCAACATAAAGTTTAACATGGCGCTACATCTGCCGAGTCGCTAGCTTCCACGCTACATGGGACTGAGCGATTTAATTAGGGGACATGGGATTGCGTCGTGTGGAACTGCAGTGAGACCAACCCTCTCAATCCCGACCCGATCCCTTCTGAACCCGCGGTCATCATCGAAGTGTACAGTGCATACTACTGAATTACAATATCCAGCATGCACTCTGACAGTAGTTGAAAAGTTTGTATCATTAACTGTAAACACTGTGATAAGTCACAGCATTGTGGACAGTCCTAGCATGGATGCTATTATACAAATGTGCAACTAGTTTTTATCAGCATCCCTATTTCTTCCTCTAAATGGCACAAAATATGACGAATTATACCATTTTATCCTCCATGATTGTTGGACAATGTTAAACATCATGAATATTTTAGATATAGATACACTCATTGCCCATAAGGATGCTGTTATTATAACAGAATATTGCTGCTGGATGCAAAATATATTAATATTTGGGTATTTGTGACCATCCAACTATCTTGTCTCTGGGGAATACAGCATTTCATCCATCTTAAATAGACATTTTCTACATGAATACGTATTGAAATAAACCCATTCAAAGGCTAGAGCAATTTCACAGAAAAGCATAGCAAAATAGCTTGAAAATAAAGTAGAGATTTAGATGAGCTGCTCTGATAGTCATTAGTTGACTGAGAAGTGACTTTGCCCCAGCTGAGATAACTTTTTGAACAATAATGTCTCCCTTGAAAAGTTATAAAGTAAATCTCTTTTTAGAGTTTCCTCTGATTTCTAATGGAGCCTCCCTCCACTGAGCATTTTAACCATCCCAGAGAGAAGCAACCAGATCACTAATGCATCCTAATTTCAGACAGTATAGATTACAGATTGTCAAGGGCAAAAGTTTGATTCCTGCCTTGACCATCTGAAAGCAGGCTCCTAATATAAATGTAATGGATCAATGATGATGGAGGGCCGAGGACTGTGAGGGACCACACCCCTTTCTATTGTGAATCACCTTGCAAAACTGGGATCACTTTGGTCCGTGGAGCCCTAATAAGAGCAAAGTCCTTCGAGGCAAGTAATGCCATCTTGGCAACACCCTCGGGCAGTGATTTCAAGCTAACAAGACCAGGCCCCTGTCTAAATGGATGAGGAGAGAGCTGGAACTTTACTGTCAATGGTCACTGAGACCAGAATAAAACCCGCATATATGTAATGACCAGTCAAATCTGTCAGAGAACACTTCAAAAGTTTGGGGATTTTGCTCCAAAATAAAGATTAAACTGCCTTTTTTTCTCACAGGTTATACCCCTATTACACATGCCAGAGGTGTCACGACATCAGCTTACTTAACAGCTCCATCCAGAGTACCTACATGATCGGCTAGAAATGTTCCCCGTTTCGGCCGTCGTAAAGGAGACGATTGGCTTTTCGGGGGAACAGACGTACTATGTGTCATAAACCTGTCGTCTCCGGCATTACAGACTTTCTATCCAGTGTACCTACCAAATGATCTATGCACAGCCTGATAAGAAAAGACATCAGGTGTTTGTAGTGGTGCAAACACTGTTTTGTAACACATTTGGACAGATGCACCACAGATGTGGAGTCACTTGTTACTCAAAAAGCTTTAGCACTATGGATTATCTTCAAAAATATAAATGTAAATCTTTTACTGGTAAAGATGCTCTACAGGAGGGAGCGGACCACAACATAAATTCCCTAATGGCGATCCAGATAAAGAGGTGACGTGCGGGGTTGTGGGCGAGAGGAGACACAAAGGCAAAAGTTCTATTAAAAAAATGTTAAGGGAGCCAATTTGTTTGCCTTAATTACTTTGTTAATTTGTTAAAGCATTTACTTCGAAAAATCCTGTGTCACATTTTCTGCTGTGACAATGCAGCTGAAGGGAGGGAGGGGCTGTTGGACGGGTTGAGTGCCTTTTAAATGGCTCACCCTCTGGTTCTAAACACAACGCTCAGTATGCCTGCTCGCCCTTCCCCAAGTCTCTCTTGCAGGGTGTGTAAGGTAATGAGGCCCTCCTGTAGTGCTGTGTTCCACTCCTCTGTTGGTGCAGAAAAGTGCACCCCTGCCACGTCTTGACAGTCTGACAGATAGGAGCCGTGGAAAGCATATGGCCAACGTGGCAATGCCTCCGACGCCCTCCAAACTGTCGTAGGGCTCAGGCATAATGAGCGGCAGAGAGGATGAGCCCAAGTCCTACACAGGAGACATTAGTCATCACACTTTTACTCATCTGCCATAGATGAGCCAGAATAAAGAAGAAGAGAAAAAAACTCTAACCTCGCATAAGAGTCAAGAGACCCCATGGATTTGTGACTTTACAGAAGAAAGCCTCGTAGTTTAGGAAGGCAGAGCCAGACAGCAAGTTTCAGAGAGGGTGCATATCTATGCTCGGATGACGACAGCCACATATTGGCTTTATGAAACAGTGAATTCTTGCGGATACATGGAACAATTAAAAGACTGCTGGTTAACATGTTTAGTGGTTTTGCTGCATTTCACATGCATCACAACATGGAGTCAAATACGGACTTTCAGGATAGAGACAGAGAGGGATGTCTCTGACTGAGGCAGGGTTGAGTGATGGTGTGTGCGGCCAGGAAGTGGCCGCTCTCCCTGTCAACTGTCAATGCTGTTAGCGTCCAGAAGCCTAAGTCTACAGAGACTAGACGAGATTTTAGATAAGGTGCCAATCCAGCCATGCCCTCGACATGGCCTCCCTCTGCCAGTCTCCTTCCCTCTCTCTCTGTCTGGCCCGTTATCCCTGACTGTCTAGACACCTCACAGCACGCGATCCCTCACCCCAGCCAACCCGGGCTGTTCTCTCTGCTCAACATTGCGTCACAACACTGGCTGGCTGGCTGGCTGGAGGGCTATGAAGGGCCACTGAAAAGGAAAGAACAATGCCGGGCAGTTTTCTATCTCCACTCTCATTCAAGTCATTCACTGCAAGGTATAGAAAATCCAGCTCTGTTCGTGCTTTCAATCCTCCTGCGAGAACAACTGAATCCATTATCACAATCCAAGACTTAGCTTAAATTAATCAAAATATCAGACAGTCTCGAGGGGTTTAATGGTGAGTGCGAACAGTTGTAATAATGCGGCCTGTAACAATCATTCAATGAGTAGACACACCTCTGAAAAAACAAACATTACAATTGACAGTACTTTAGCCACATTTTGCATGCGGAGAGGCAAATGAATGAGAACAATGAGCGAGCCAAGAGGCAATTACAGAGCGGGTGGCTTTAGGTGCAGACTGATCTGGTGGTGGCAGTGAAACCACCTGAGTGCCTGCAATCTGAAGCTCAGGCTGTCAGTTAAAAACACTTGAGCATGTGAGAGAAGCCACCGGTTGTAAATCTACATTTCCTGAAACCATTTGCTCAGCTTTCGTACCCTTGTTTTCCAACAGGTGGAGTTCGGATACCATGCATGCATATTAGCTCGCATGCAAATCCCCTTAACCCTGACCTGCTGGAGTAGGAGGCAAAGGCTGCAACGCTTCGACGTCACTTTGCTACGCACAAAGCACGACACTCGCATCCACCACTGATCTCTATTAAATTACATGGATTAAATCAGAGATCCTTAATTAGGCCCCAATAAAGGCATCATGTGGCTTTTGAAACCTCTGAGCCTGCCATGATTGGATAAAAATATGAAAACATACTAAATGAAATTGGTTTACTGCTGAGTGTGCGCCCCATGACTCTTGAGTGGAGCAGCAAAGCAGGGGGAAATAAAGTGAGGAGAAATAAGTAAGAGAGAGAGAGAGAGAGAGAGAGAGAGAAAGAGAGAGAGAGAAGAGACACACAGATGCAGAGAAAGAGCGAGAGGGGAGTCTCAGAGCAAGTCACACATCTTTGCCTCAGAAAAGCTCTTAAATTCCATGTGTGACCTAAGGGAGAGAGCTCTAAAGAGTCAGCCTAAGATGCCATGATACAGAATTTGACTGTTGCGGAGCAGTGAGCTAATACTGTCTGCCACAAGCCAGAGCAAGGAGTGCTACAGGCATGACACAAGGCTCCTGGAGATGAGGCAATCCTTGCATGTTTATATATGTGCATACAAAACACAGACCTACATGTACACACTTATAAACACTCAAGCACTCACACTTGGGACTTGCCTCTCTCTAAAAACTGGAGCGTGATGCCTCCCTGCTCCTTTGGACCCTTGCTTCTCCTGGTGTCAGGGCGGCCAAAAGCTTTTAAGTGCTTTAAACTCATAATAACCCTAATGCTTAGTCTCCCCCTGTGATCTCCGTGTTTGTCTGTAAGAAAATGAAATGCAATTGAAATAGACGCAAAGATGAGGAGGGGGGGAGGGTTGTTCAGACATTTTAGGGGTTGCTGGGGATTTGGCGTCTGCACAGGCATTAGGAGAGGAACAGAGAGTAAACAGGCTCCCAAGGATGTGTTATGCAGTGACAGGAAAAAGTTAGAGAGTAGCGATGCAAAAAAGTGCTAACACAGGCAGGAGCGCAGACTACACTGGACTCTTTATTTTGCCCTCTTCTCCTCTTGCACATTAGCTTGCTATGTTGTTTGTGATGTTTCTATTTTTGAAAACATGGGGGTTGTAAAAAATAAAAAATAAAAAAATAAAAAAAAAATCATAGATCCACTGCCACAATGCATTGCAGGGAATAGTAAGCACACAAACAAAAAACAGCCCCCAACCACCTTCGCACTTGCCGCTAATCCTCTCATGCCCTAATTGTGAGTGCAGTCACCCAAGATTCACTTCTTTAGGGCAGAGAGAGAGAGAGAGAGAGAGAGAGAGAGAGAGAGAGAGTTAAAGCAGTGGATGAGAACAGACCACCCTGTCTTTCCCCTAAAAATGATTCTCTCTGCCAGAAGACACCAGAATGGTAGGTGGTACTCTCTCTCCATTACATTTCACTTTTATCTCACTTCCCCTTTGCTACTCCATCTTCCTGTCATTTCTAGCTCTCTTTTCTCTCCCTCTCCCTCTTTCTACTGTAAACCACCTAAGGTGATTATGGATTGTGATGGTGATGGGTGGGTGGGGAAGGCGAATCCCTGTCTTTGTTTCCTTAAAATAGGTTTAATACACTATTACCCAACACAGCTGAGAACCTCTGTGTGATTGTAACAATGGGATGGGCTACGAATAAACTCGAGATAGCACCAAAGTAAATACGGTAGTTTCCATTTAAGACAGAAAAAGGCCAGCAGGTGGCTTGTTACCTACTACTTTGCTGTGTGATTATGCTGCATTAATTGTGCCAGGTCTGCATATCAGCGGGATTATGCAAGAAATCAAACACACTGGAGACACATTTGAAAAGGCTATTAAACTCTTTGGCATTTGATTTCTTTTAATCAAAGAGGCCATCAGTCAACTGAGCAGAGTCCCAGACCACAGGCCCCAGAAGAAGATGCTAAAAAGGAGCCAGCGACTGGTGGCTGGCTGTGTTTTGTCTGAACAGTGTTGCTACTGTTGGGAACGCTGCACTGGAACTGTGCCATGCCAACCTTTACAGCCGCCCTCTATTTTTCTGTCTGGTTTCTTTCTTTCTCTCTCTCTCTCTCTCTCTCTCTCTCTTTCCCTTTCTCTCTCTCTGTGTCTGTCTCATACCATCTCTCTTTCAGGCACAAAAACAAGCAGCACATTAGGTGCTGGTGCTGCACATTTTGATGCTTGGCTGTCACTGTATCATTGTCTGGTGACATAAAGCGCAGTAAAGCACTGAGCAGTGATGAAGTGGAGAGGTTTTAAACCTGCGCTCACTGGCACATTTCTTGCCTTTCAACCAATGTCATTTGGAGAGTGTCATCATCCCCCTGTGAAAGTAGCCAACCCCCACTCCCCCACCCAAAAGACCGAGGAGAGAGAGAAGGAAAGAAAGAAAGAAAGAGAGAGAGAAAGAGAAAGAGAGAGCTTCTATGTTGGCAGTTCTTTCTCCATTATTCCACTGGAGGCTTGATTAGACAGAGGGAGTAATTTACGAGCCACTTCATTGCCAATTCAACGGGCACATCACCTGTAAATAATTGAAACCCTTCATGTCCATTCCGACATAATCATATCGCTATCATGTTAATGTATCCAGCAGTGCTTTCCTTTAGGTCAGGTGCAGGACTGCTTTAAATCTTGGTTGACCTGTCTCCATAACTCACCCAGGTGCCGCCCTTTGGCAAACAGGAAAAAAAAAAAAAGAGATGAAGGACTGCAATGAGAAATGGTGAAAAATTGAAAATACAGTAAGTAAATAGGAGATTTCTCTGCAAGGCAGCGGTTGGTTGCAGGTTGAAGGCATTCGTTTTGCACCGGCCTTGTTAATTATCTTTACTTATGATGTTAATAAGTGAGATTCATCATCTTATTTATTTCACTCGCTCAGAGTTCCATCAGTCAAGCAGTAATATAAAAATGCCTCAGGATTCGGTAGTAGCTCGCACAATGAGTTGAGGGAGACGAGGAGAACAAGAGAAAGCAAATGCTTCACTTTTAATTGTGGTGAATTGTACCATTGTGGGAACTGTCTCCCTCAAACACTCTTAATTATATCAGTGTTTAAAAAAACTTGATATTAAATTGATAGCTATTTTTCTTACTTCATTTTAAAAAAGTTATTAATATTAATGATCCAATCAGAAATGGTTCTCACCTTTCCTTCTGTGCACTCCTCTCAAATGCAACAAAAAAAAAAAAAAGATTTGAATAATTTATCAATTGACTTATATTTGAATTGATTAATTCGCTGATGCAAAATTAATACATGGCTATCCTCACATTCCTTCCACTCCGTCCTCTCCCATCTTTAATGAAGCAGTTAAAGTAGTATGGGTCTTGCCTGAGGTAAAGTACTGACTCTGGAAGTAGGCACGTGTGTGTGAAGGGCTGAGGTGTCTAATACAAATCTACAGTAATGAAGACGTCTCATCAGAATCAACAGGCTAACAATCTTCCAGACTAAGACAGGTGAGATACCCCTCGTGTTTCATGCACAATGAGCCAGTTTTCTACAGGGAGCAGGCAACAAATAAAAATATAACAGCATAAAAAAAGACATAAAAGGAAGGACAGAAACAAACTGTGCAGGTCAACCAGATGGATGAAGGGCAAAGGTCAAGTAAATAAGGTGGGAACGAACCTGAATGCTCTTTTTTTTTCCCGTCTGTGTGAACCACAAAGCGGGCCTCGGTGTACAAGGCACACAACAAGTCAGGCTGCTATTCTTTTTCTGTCACTAAATGATGAGACGGTGCAAAGGGTCATTCTTGCCATTTGCCGTTTTTGCACATTGAATGTTGCCACGCGGCACCTTATCATCTGCTGTACTTCCTGTACTGTGAAACTCAGCTGGGGCGAAGAAATGGGACAGAATGTGTGCCAGTGTGTATGTGCGTGTTTGTGCGCAAGCATGTCGTGCCTGTTCTTTGCTGGTGATTCACCCAGCTCTCTGGCAGACATCCAGGACCTATTTTCTCCTTCTCTTTACATAACAGCAAACGGTATCACTGAAGCCTTGTGTCCTGTCCTTTCTCTTTCTCCTCCTCCTCCTGTTCCTTATGCCACTTCCTGTTTTTTTCCTTTTCCCATCCTCCAACTTGCTGAATGTGTGGGAGATCTAACTCTGCGTGGCTACCTGGTGCTGCTGTAACACCCATGGGATCGTTGTGTGACCAGTCCGGAACAGACGTTCTCAGACCACACCCAAAGCACTGAGGGGTAGACCAGTTTCCAGGGTACAACATGGGGAGATGCGTGGGACGAGAGGTTGTTTTTGACTGAAATGCCCCCTAGAGCTTTCTAAAGGCCTTTCCGGGATCCGCTACACCATATGCCTACAGGACAGCACCCAACTGGGCAGTGGGGCGTGACGGGCTGAAAATAGGGACTTGCAGTCACAGTCCTCACTGTACTGGCCAACATACGGCCACTCGGCACCAACAGAGCAGAGTGATGAGGTGGAAGAGTACGGTAAGAGGAGGTGGAAAGCAGAGGGGGTTGAAAATAGAACATCAAGGAGGTGAAGGGAGAGGAGGTAAAGAGAGTTTAGTTTGTAGGGAGACATGAAGGTGAGGAATGAGGCAGTGTGTCTGTGTGTTGAGAGTGTCATTGTGTGTGTGTGTGGGAGAGATGTGTAGGCAGGGTTTAGTGTCTGGGCTGCTCAGTGACTCAGGTGTGAATAATACGTTAAGTCTACTTTTGTGTGTGTGTGTGAGTGCATGCGTGTGTTTGTGTGTGTGTGTGTGTGTGTGCAAGAGAGAGAGAGAGCAAGGGAGGCAGAGAGCAGTGAAGTGGTGGGTCGGTGCGGGGCTGGTCGTCTAGGTGGCTGAGGGTGCGCTCTGCTGTGTCTATGGCACGCTCCATGACAGCTAGCCTGCACGCTGCTCACCGGTGCAGAAGCGCTAATTGAATTAAGTCTTTATTATCGGGCTGCAAAGGCAGCACTTCTCCCCATCTCAGCCCGCTTGGCTGACACTTTCTCCTTGAACACCTGCTTGACATCAACTTCCTCCTCTATTTATTTATCCCCTCTCTCCTGTGGCCAGCCACTGGCTGCACTCCTTTCTCCTCCCACCTCCTCCTCAATATTGGCGTACCCAGCGATGCTAGGCCTGTGTTTTTTTTAATGCTACTTCTTCTTCTATCCGTGCTGCACAAAACTCTTAAGCTTAGATAGTCTTTGCCTCACAGTCCAAATGATCTTTTACTTCAGTGCTCGTTTTAAAAGTTACACAGCCACAAAGGTAAAAACATGCCCTACACTTCAATGTCTATTACCATACAAAAGGGACACATAATAAAAAGGATTAATTCCTAGAACTGGTCCTGCCTTTCCTGGCCTTCAGCAGCAATCCTGGTGAGTGTGGAGGGAATAAAGGCGATAAAGCTAGATGATGTTCTATGTTCTACTGAATAGTCTCCGGTGGGCAAGCTGGCCAGAGTAATATACAGCAGCTGGGATGAGAACTAACATATATCTAGTCCCCTGTCCATTTCCACTAGCCTCAGGCTCAGGCTGCTTCCCTGGGCTCAGCTTGGGCATTACTTTAGAGGACAGACAAACAAGAGGCACTATTAAGTTGGCTAGGAGTCTGAGGCCCAGGCACTCGGCCCAGCACTAGCTGTAATCTATTGACCGTTTGCATTCCCTCCTCCCCCCCATGCCCCAAAACCACAGGACTTTTCTCTGTCTGTCAGTTGAATCCATTGCTCACCTTCCTCCATCTCTATCTGATGTTTACCCACTCTATTTTTCTCTTTTTTCTCTCTCCCTCTCGCCCTATGTCAGCTCAATCCCCCTCTATTCCATCTTTCTCCTGCTCTTACGTCTGTTTGCGTAAATCCTCTCCCCCCCTCACTCTTTCTCCTACTCGTCCCATCCATCACTATTTCTCCCATCTTCATCTCGTCCATTCCCTTCTCTTATCGACATGTTTCCATTTTCTAAACTGCCCTCGCTCCATCATATTCACTCTTTCTTCGATGACCATTTTTCATTTTCTCTCTTTCATTCACTCTTACGTCATTCTCTCCGGTTTCACCTCACTCCTGTCCTCGCTGCTTTCCCTGGTGGGCTTTATTTCACCTGACCTGGAGGGCCCCAGGTGGGCCTAGCTGTGCTTGTCAGGGCTGTTGACTGGATGGAGGCAGCATGGGACAGTGTCCTCCAGGGCCCGACAGAATAGGGCAGCCAGGGGAGAAGTGTCACCACGCAGCAAACTAAACTTTTACTCATGATGGGTTGGGATAAAACAACAAAGAAGGACAAGCAGAGGAAAAAAAAAAGATGGAGGAGATCACAGTGGTTCACCTCACAAAATAGTCTCTGCACATTTACTTGATATGTTGGCTTTTTTCATAACTTTGGCTTGATTGAGTGCCGAATGTCTCACTGTCTTTGTTTCAATGTGATCTTATCTATTTCCTCTTCATCTTTCATTCCTTTGTTTTTGTGTCCCTCTTTCTTTATGCTTCCCCCTCTCTCTCTCTCCCTCTCTCTCTCTCTCTCCCCCTATGTCCCTCTCTTTCTCTCCCCTCTCTGTCTCTCCTGCTGCTCCTGTCCTTTTCCACTTTCCTCTGAAACTCTGCCAGCCAACGAGTGCCACAAAGCATTAGGACCAAACACTATCAGACGCCCTTCTCTGGCACATCCTACACATCAGCCCCCAACCCCACTTATACACACACACACAAACACACACAAACACACACACACACACACACACACACACACACACACACACAGAAATCCCAGCACTTTCTCACACCATGTGCCAGACTAGGTGACAGAAACAGAGTTTACACATAGGCCTAGGGAGGTCTTATTCACAGTGGCAGACTCACCCAGATACTCCCCCTCCTATAAAAAAACACACACACACATGGGAAGGCACTCTATTTTTGATTCGAAACACACACACACACAGTTTCACTGGTAATTACTCACGCACATGCCATTTCAATATATTCATAAATGCCTGCATATGTTCGTCCACAATGCATTTTTCAAATGCGCAGTCATGCTCTCTTAGGTTTGCAGATATATACTGTGTGCAAATGCACGAGGACATTTATGTATGTATACACACACACACACAAACGCAAACCCCTTTATTTCTCTCTCTCTCTCACACACACACACACACACACACATACACGCACACACGCACAAATCAGCACAAATTCACAGGCTCCGTACACAATAGCAAACAAACAGTCATTAGTAGATTTCAGGCTGCCTCTCAGTTCTGCTCCACTCTGTTGTTGGTGTGCCCGCGCCTTTGGGGTGGTGCCGCTGCTGTAGGTTTTAATAAAAGCATTGTCTTTGGAAGCTGTCTAAAGGGACTCGGTTTCATTTTGGAGCACTGCTGCTGCTGTTGCTGTGGATGTGGGAGGAGAGAAGGCTATTGCGCTGGGACATGGGGGCGGCTAGGTTCAGTGTCATTGCGAGGCCCTCCAAGGACTGGTGCTTATTGTTTGATAGTTTCAATATACAATGTGATGTGCGCGCGCATGTGTGTGTGGGTGTGCGTTCATGTAAGCACATGTGTAAATTTCTGTATTCCAGACTTGCGTAGAGGACAAAGCAAATTGCTGACACAGCCCACTATTTCAACTTTCCAGTAGCTACAACAACTCTACTGGATGTTTGCGTTTTATGCAAGACAGGATATTACAGAAACAAACATGCTCACACAGACACACACACAGCTGTCTGGGTGACAGGCGAAGAGGCTCTCTCTCTCTCTCTCTCTCTGTTGTGTTTTAAGATGGGTTGCTGTTAACCAGTCCTATAAAACAAACAGTGGAGAAAAGAAACACTCTGTGCGACTGCTACACTCATGAAAGTGTGTGCCATTTAGGGGATGCTCAGGATAACGAGCTATCTCTATATGACACACAGGTGTCCATTATCTCTTTGGGCTGACCAATCTGTGACACCCTCTAGTCAATAGTTTCTCCATCTGTCAGCGTAGAAACACCTCGGAAAAAGCTCCTCGAGGAGACATTTGTGTCATTTATGATGGACAACAAATGCCTGCTCTCAACAGGAGCACAATGTAACGCCCATGATGAGGTCAAATCAAATTTTATTGTAAAGATCTGGAACCACGGTGTGTGTATGTGTATGTGTATGTGTGTGTGTGTGTCCCTGTGTCTTCCTTGTGTTTTCTGTCTCTTCCCACAGGCACCTTCAGATCCCATCAGCTGAAGCAACATGGACACATCTCTAAAAAGGCGAGAGGAAAGAATGAGTATGGCTATATCTGGGAGAACGTAAGAGAGGAAAATCCTAATTGTCCCTTTAAGTGTGTTCCCTCCTGTGGAGTGAAGGTGCGGTGTAACGGCCATCTTAAATCACAGCTTGGCCGCGGCCTTCATTAAAGCCATAATGCCAGGCTCTCCCTTTAATGGAAATGGAAGCCAGCGAGGCTGTGGGTGTAAATTAAAGTGTAAGGCCAGAGTAGGGAAAGATTTCCCCAGCTCTGACAGGTGCGGCCTGAATTAGCTGTAGTGCTGTTCAAGCAGTCAGTGGGAGAACACTGGTATTGATTTTAAACACTGTTGCACTTCCTATCTGAAAGGGAATGTGTATTACTAGAGCTGGGCACATCAATCACTCAGCATTCCACCACTCTCCCCTGGCACGTTTCAGATTTTGAAATGATAAACAAACAATAACAGACCCGAGCAAAAAAAAAAAAAAAAAAAAAAAAAAAGGGGGGGCGCCGGGGGAACAGTTAAAGTGCGGGCCGGGGGGGTGGGCCCGGGCCGGTGGGTTGTTAAAAAAAGCGGGGCCTGCAGGTGTAGGGAAC
>JAQMCX010000002.1:21030486-21183570 GCA_029814765.1 Acanthurus leucopareius | reverse complement strand
CCCCCCCCCCCCACCCCCACCCCCACCCCCACCTTTAAATACTAACACTTACATCATAGTCTGAGAATTTAGTCTTGGTTTTTAAAACCCACAATCTAGAAGACACATTATGCAAAAACATAGAGTAATGAGTCATTCTTTGTAGGCTCAGCCATTTAAAACCAGTTTTCATCACCCAAAAAAATGGATTCAACAATTACAGTCCATGTTTGTCCATTACAGTATTATTCTAGTTATACTGGTGCTCCAGTGACACTAATGAAAAGGCACTTAATGAATAGCTGTATTAGAAAAACTAACTTTAGCAACCGTATTGATTGCTGTAAAAGCTCGAGCTAATGAAATGAATATGAGAGAGCAGGAAGATACGAAAGAATAAATGGGGCGAAGTCCGGTTAGAAGAGCACAGCGCCTCCAGCCTGCCTTGTGGTGAAGTCTGGGGAATGCATCCTCAAAGCTTTGACCTTGCCCTGCACTTGAAAGCAGGAAGTGGATGAGAGGGAGCCAAGGAAGGGATACGGTGAGAGGAGCCCTCCCCGATGACCGGGGTTTTGCTGTGGGGAGCCAGGTCATCTGATATTTCCTCCAGGGCAGCCCAGGAAACCAACCTGCCCAAGGCCGCACACAAATGGACTGGCGGGGATTTGGGGGGGGCGAAGGAAGGAGGGGAAGGGGGTTGCTGAAGCTTCAGGCTATCAGGAGATTACACCAAAAAATTCAAATGTAATTAGACACAGAAGAGATAGAGACTGGCACTGAAGAAAGGGAAGGAGAAGGAGGGTGTGTGAGTTACTGAAAAGGGAGAGAATAATCAAAGAGGAGAGAGGAGGAACCAAGTTTAAAGTTTTTTTTCCCATGACAATGATAAATGCATTTAAAACAGGAGAAGCGTGAAGGTATGGTGATTAAAAAAGAACGCTTCGGTTCGATTCTGCAAGCAAAAGCACCTCTGCCCGTCGAATCATTTTGGGTTTTTTGTTTATAGTTCATGAATTCTTAATGCACTAGCAATAATGTATCACACACTGTATCTATGTAATCTCATATGGCCATATTACTCTTTTAAGCATGGGGGAAGTAGTGAGGTAGAGTGAATCTATTTTAGCAAGTTGTAACCTCCAGCTAGCCTTTAAGATTGTTTGAGCATGGCTCATAATAGGATGCAGTGAAAGTGCTATTAAGACAAATGGTCAGGACAGAGGAGGAGAGGGAAAGTGAGATGGGTGAGACGGAAGCAGAGACTTAAGAGATTGAGAGAGTTGGGAAAGTAAAAGTAAGCAACAATAGAGTATGGAGCTGTTGACAGCTGCACTTGGCATCTGTTGAAGAGGAGTGAAGCTGTTCTACGAGTCCCTGTGCTGGGTTAAAAAGATGCCCTCTCCAGCATAATGCTCATTAGAACCTGCATGGGGCTTCCCAGGAATACCCAAGCTAAAGGGAGGGGTGGAAGTCACACTGCGTCCACTCTGTTGCTCCTCTGTGAAGGAGCAACAGAGTTATTTAACTCCTCCTCACTCACAACCTCAGACCATCCTGTCTTTTGACAACTGATATGATCGATATGATAACTAAAAAAGTGCACCGTCATGGCTGGAAAAAAAATATTTTGTAAGCTCACAAACTTGCATGCTCGCACATCACGGCCGGCATAGTTTTCCCAGGACACACCTTCACCAAAAAGGCCTTAGCACATGTTTAAAACACACCTCAGGCAATTTAGTTCTGTTTCTCCATCTATTTCACCATGTACCTCCTCAGTTCCTGCGGTTTGGCTCTCTCTTACCATACAAGAGGTGGAAAGAGCAAGACAAGCCATCCACTGCCCTACATTATACATAGTTCTGAGATCAATTTGGCATTGATCCTGGATAGCTTAGAAGTTTTCCAGTAGTTGGTCAATGCTTCTCTCCACATTTCTGCTTGGGATGCTGGTCATAAGACTATTCTGAAAAAGGAGGTATTCTCCAGGGGGGGCCTTCTTCTCGCTCCTCAATGCTGCAAGCCTCCTTGCTCCCACAATCAATGTTACCCACAGCAGCTGCTCCACCAGCACTCTCCTTTTTGTTTACAATATCATTTATATACACTATATTCTTTCTTACAAGCAGAAGACTTAGCAATAAGAATGGACACTGGTTGGTGGAGGAGGGGTCTTACTCCAAGTGGGTAAAACACACACACATGCACACACACACACACGCAAAACCATACTTTCTATATGCAGAATAAATGGAGAAATATAATGAGGACGTTTCCTTTAAGGGCACAAGGGCTCACCTGATGGTTTGTTCAGCTGAACACCTACAGTGTCAGAGATTTCAGACAGTTCTCCACCACAATCACTAAAGCACCAAATTAAATATCACTGTGTTTAATCCTTCAAACAGAGTTCTTATAATAAGGAGCATAATTTAAGTGCCGTAAGGGTTTTGTTTTTTTTTTCATTTGTCATCTATTATTGTATGGCAAAGAATTAAACTACGTCCCGCAACCAGGCAGGCAGCTTGTCAGGTAGGACTATTCAACATTTCTTAAAGCTTGGCAACTTTAAGAAATAACAATAATACAAGCTTCAGTTAGAAAGAGGCAAAGACAGCAGCACTGCATCAGAGGAAACACTTCATTAGGATCAGCTACAATAGCTGATTTGATAAGGTAACTAAGTTATTCACCACTAACTTCTTTAACTAGTAAAAGAGAAGCCATACTGTTGTGGGACAGTGGTTGACTTTGACAAGTAACACAGATGATATATATTTTAATTAATACTTCTAAATTGGAACCTAATTCACATTAAAACACTATTTAATAAACAAAAATCATTAATACATAACTTATAGTCTAATCACACAAAAGAGATTCATCCCAGATTTAATTCCCACTGCTCTGCTTGGCACACTCAGGCCCCACTAATGGCTCTAATAAAGACTTGTAGTGACAGATTAAACCGAGAAATTCATTCTGTTAATAAAATGCACATTATTTGTGATTGTTGTCTTTTTATTTGTGGGAAAAATATTCATGCGATTTCGTAAATATAGGTTAATACAAAATCCTATACAAATTCTCATTATGTCTGGGGTTTTTTTCGAGTTTACTCTGTGCCCCATGATAGAGTGTTTGAGGGGTAGAATACTCTGTCTCCCTTCCCACCTCCTGTGCCTCGAAATGAGAAGCTGCAGCTATACGCTGAAGGGAAAATAGGACAGACAGAAAGACAGAGAGACCAGAAAGAGGGAGCTGGCATGAGACAGGATTGTTTTGGCTCTGGTGCAATGGCTGCTGTCTTGTATGTTCGTTGAGAGGATGTAATTATTTGGCATTGAAGGACTTACAATGGTCAGCCACCGCCTTCCACACTGTAACAATACACCTGTGCATGTTCGTCCTATATTTCTGTGCATTTGTACAGTCGTACTCTCGTGTCTGCGCTCAACAGAACAGGAGGGAGAGTCGAGGAGCAGCAGCAGCAGCAGCAAGAGAGAGAAAAGATGAGATAAGGAGAAAAGTGGAGAGATTTAGAAAAAAAAACCTGGAGGACTTATGAGAAGCGTTTAGGTGGGAATGGATGTACAGCACATGGCGCATTAGGGACACAGAATGAGAATTGGACATAAAGTTGACTAAGATGAAATACATCCATCTTTGTCAGCCATAATTAGGCAGCATTGGTGACCCTGTGGTTGTTGCTATAGATGTGTGTGTGCCTGCTAATGTAAAGCCCATATGGGACCTCCTACTGCTGTACCCTTGAGAGATGTGTCTTGTGTAATGATTCTATTACACCTCTCTCTTCTTTTATCTCTCCCTCCCTCTTACCCCTCAAGCTCTAACTTCTGGCAATACTTTAGGACGAGTTGAAGTTGGAGTTGGCAGAAATATGGAGCACTACATTAGTAAACAGGGCAAAAAAAAAAAAAAAGTGCATGTGCGCGCATGCGGACTCAATGTGGTGCACTGCAGGGCGCGGCGGGAAGCAGCCGGGTTCACTTCCTGGCTCCCTACGGCTGTCTGACCTCTGGCGTCCACGCTGCACGTCCTCTTCATCATCTATGCAGCAGGATGTCTGTTACCCCCTGCTGACGGCCCAACCAAGGAGAACGAAGAGTGGCGGAGCCTCCATGATGCTGACCTTACCTGAGCCCCACCGCCGAGACTCCAGGCTGTTACCCCACTCTGCTGCTGAACTTTTCTCCCCCTCAAACCTAACTTCAGTCCCCCAAAAGAGGGGAGAAAAAAACTACAGGAGCAGTCAAACTTGCTCGAGACGGCGGTTTTCTCTGTGTCTCCGTTCTGTAATTCTTTACTGTATGTCTTGTACTTGACAGATGTTCTTGTTTTGGAAGACTGCAGATATTGAAAATGCGGTGTCAGATTGTACCGCAAACGGCCAGTGGATCTGTTTGACTCTGAATGTAATTTCATTTTGATAAAGAGTGCAGGCATAAATGCTACATTTGTTGCCTTCTTACGCGTTGTGTGAAGAAGATATTGCAGTGGAAATCCACAGAGGGGACATTAAATGTCATCTAAATATAATTGAGGTATGATTTCTCTCTGTGGAGACATTGTAAGAATCTAAGCACTATATCCTCAAATATCACCCAAATTTTCCCAAAAGTCAAGTAGTGATGGTATCACGCATAAATGAAGTAACAATGGAATCTAGAAGGTCACCATTCACTTCATATCAATCAACTCATGTCAGTATTCATTTTAAGGCTCCTGAAGGACCTATCCAAAGAGGGGAGGGCCGAAGGGGTGAAACTCCCCCCGTATTCCTCGAAAGGCACAAATGAGCAGAGTTCTGTCTCACGTGAGACCAAAAGCCTATTTATTTCAGGCTCCAGAATCAATTAACGCCTGCATTATCCTCTGGATTCCACTATTCAGCACAGCCAAATGACTGGGGCACCCTTGCATGAAACTAATTTCTAACTTTCAATCCAAGACACACCCCAGAACCACCTACAGGTCTCCCTTTAAAACTGCAGCTATCTTTGACCCTGGAGACATGTGTCTAAGAGCTTGTGTTATATATGTGTGGGTTTATGTAAGGAGTGTGCTGTGATAAGAATGTGTGTAGTTATGTGGGTTATGCAGGTAAGCTTAGGCGTTTTGTTTAACCTGTTCTCAATACGCAGCTTTAGTGAACAAGCAGTAAAATACAAAATTGCAGAATATTCTGACAAGGGAACAAATTGTTAGACAAAATCCAAAGCCTGTACACCATGTTAAAGACTCCGAGACAGGAGCTGTGAGCAAGGAACGAGGACGAGGACAAAAAGAGGCAAAGAAACAGACTGGAGAAGGAGCAGATGATGTGTTAAAAGGTAAAAATTTTATGTCTATAATGATATAATGAACTGCAGTATACTCTGTCACGAAAAGAAACAAGATAAAAATGTTGAGTCCACACTGTCCATCCGCAGAGGGCAACACATTCTGCTCCAGAGACAAAGAGAAAAGACATGAAGACAAGACAAGACTGAAAATTCAGCAAAGGGATGGCCAAATCTCCAGCTCAGGCCAATTAGCCAGCAGAAAATTCTTTTTTTCCCCCCAACTACTCGTCAGCATGAAAAGATCAACCTTTGTCTGTTAGACTCATGCCTTTATCCTCTATTGCTACTTCCTGTAGACAGTCTGTACGACACACACATACTCACACACCCCTTTAATTCTTACACGTACAAGTTACATTCCTGCAACACACTTTTCTGTTCCTGTCATCTCTCTGTACGCCTGTCAGCACACATATGTCCACAAACCCACACATACGTACGAACACTGACTGTACATGCGGGCGCGCAAACAGTATCAGTCAAATCCTCACATGAACTGCTCTCATTTTATCTCCTCTCACCTCCTGGCATCACACTGACTGATGTGATTGTTAGTTCTGGAGGAGGGCTCTCTTTAATTGAAGTGGATGTGAGTGCATGTGTGTGCCCATGTGTGTGCGTGCAACTATCTGTCCAGAGCATCGCCTGGCTATGGCCGGTATTGTTTGGCCTATCAGACAAGCTGTCAAGTGCTCCCTTTCCCTCTCTCTCTCTCTCTTTCTCTCTCTCTCTCTCTCTTGGCTCTCTGCCGCTTTGTGTTCATGTTACAATAACGGGAATGTGGGACTATGAAGGTCACAGACGCCTGAAGTCAAACCAGCTTGCTGGCATGCATGTTTCGTCTCCCAACAGCACACCCCAACACCAGACATCTATGTAACATTAACCATCCACATGAGCAACAGTCAATGACCACTGAACACCAGAAATCATCATGTTCAAGGTCATTTTAACCAAACCGAAGCTACAAAAACCCTGAAGTGCTTCTGTGCAGCTGTATAGGTTTCACTTGCACTTTTTTTTCACTGAGCTAACCTTTCCTCAACTTTCCTGCCTCTATCTGCATACTCCCATCTGCCTTGTGTGCATTATCAGTCTCCCATCTCTCTCCTCTAAAAGTTTGGCCCATTCAATGTGGAGGCGCAGGCTGCTCTTTGTGAAGGCTGCTCTCTGCAGACGGTAGGGAATCGATCAGCCAGACGCTCCAATGGCCTGCTCCTTTGTGAGCCCAGTCTGGCTCTGGGCAGCTTTCCTCTGTTTATCTCCCTCATGTCGCTCGCTGGCTACATGCTCTTAATTAAACATGCCGCACGGCTATTAATTGTCAACCAGATTCAATTTGTTCCCCGGGCACGCTGTGAATGGGCCTCTCCTCCCAGAACAAAGGTGTCCGAACAGCCATGTCAGAGTTGAACAAAAGGCCCAAGGCATCACTTCTATCTCCCACAGCCTGAGCTGCCTACAGCTCGGAGGCAGCCATTGAATTGGGTGTTATCCAGGCAGGTTTCCAGGTAGGTGTTCAAGAGTTGTTCAGAACACGCCGTTTTGTACTTTGCCACATCACCCGATGACACTCGGGCAGAAACAAAACACTCCATCAGAATTGAGCTGCTGCACCTTTGCAAGTTTTCATAATACTTTTACCTGCACTCATTTAGTAAATACTCTGTATCTACGTCATTTTTTAATCTTGTTAGGTCCTTTTTTTATTTTTCATGGGAACTCTTTTGACAAATTGTGGAAACAAATAAATAACGCAATGACTGCTAAGATGAATCTGGGACTAAGCAGCTGCCAAGGCGTAATATAATTCATGGCCATGCATCAATGTTACTGGAGACTGCTCCAGCACCCAGCCAGAGCCCACACAGCCAGGTGCCAACACATCCATCCCCTAGCAATTCCCTCATCCATCCCACCTCGCAGTCACTCCAGCCATCGCCCCAATCAATGCTTCCTTCCCAAAAACCTAAAGCTCCGGGCCCCAGCTGATGCCAAGGAGGTCTGGCTGCTGCTATTGTGTCATTGCCTAAACCCCTCTACAATAAAACGATAAACCTGCCCTCTTTGTGGCTCCTAAGTCACACAATGGGACAGATGCCAAACCAAGAGCTGTCCATGTACACTCGCACAGAGACCTCTTAACCACAGGGCCTCCAAAGAACTGACGTGGTCAGAAAGTACTGTATCTTTACAGCTTTAAACCTATCTGCTTATATACTGAGTCAAATAAAAAGAAAACAAGCATTTTCTAATTTATAATTTGGATAAACAAAAGCAGTATTGTAAAAAAAAAAAAAAAAACTTGCTATCGTGTAGAAAGCCTTGTTCAAACACAGCGCTGTGGAATTTTTAATGAGAGCAAGGTGCCATAGCACATAGAGGGAGAAGGTCTTTTCCCCAGTGTGCTTATGTGCCTGCCTTTTCAGCAATCCCAATATTTTCCTGCTGGTGAACTCTCTGAGCAGTTGAGGAATTACTTATTTAAAAGATAAGGTTTCCTCTGTTGTCAGCAAAAACCGGCTCTTGTCCATAACGGGAGAAAACCAATGCAGTGTGAAATCAAAGGTCACCCAGAGACAAATAGCACTAACAGGCGAGAGCAGGGGTGACAAACGCTCCCTCTCTGTGCTCACCAAATTAATTAAGAGTGGAGATTCAACATGACATCTCCAACACAAAGGAGAACAAGCAGCCTTGTTGTTTGTTTCAGCAAGACTTTTAAAAGAACAAACACACTTCCCTTTCTTTATTGTAATCAAAGGATGTTTACCTGCATCTCTCTTTTATTGAATGTTTTATATGGCAGCTTTCAGAAGTCATTGATCTCAATCTGGGCTCTGAGATGCTTCCGTTGAGCTTGCATCAGCCTCAAAACTCAGCCTGACTACAGCCCGGGATCCTTGGGGTACTGCATTAAACGCCTTACTCCAGGCAGCCTGCTAATCCGCAGCATTCGCAGGTGTCTCTGTCTGGCCGTGACCACAAGATAAGCCCAAGCCTTGAGGAGACAGCAGCGAGCAATAGGCACAAAGTGCACATTTTGAGTGTGTCTTTGCATCCGGTCCACAGTCAGTCACCCAGTTGAGGAGATGGGCTGAAAACAGCAGGTCTGAGACCAAGCCTGGATAATGACACCTCATCTGGGAACAGCTAGTGAGAAACATCTGCATCCCCTTATCTCTGCAATGGCTGCACTGTCGAAACGACATGACGATCATTTACTGGATTACCCTACTGTAAGCTGCTGCCTGATGTTCTTTCACAGATCAGTGTAGTGGAAATGTTTATACAGAGCAAGCTGGGACGAGGAAGAAGTCTCAATGTCTTAGATAAGCATGAAAAGCCAGCATGCCGGCCTGAGGCACGAATAGCAGTGCACTCACCTCACATTGATCCCAGTTACAATGTTCGGTCAACCAACTGCGAACCACAAATGTTAATAAGCTGGAGGTTTATCAAACCAGAAAATAATGATGAGTAGTTCTGCACTCGATCCATTTTTACCAGTATTCATGTAGTAGCACAGCACTCTCCAAACTCCCTGAATAAAGTCAAGGGCTTGAGCCACAAGGAAGACTTTAATTTGAAATGTGAAATGATGCTGAATGCTCACATTTTAGGCCAATTAATTCCATGTGCAAAATTGTAGATTTCAGATAGGAAGCTTGCGAGAAAATAAAAGTTTTGTTTAATTAGATTTACTATCAAGGGCAGCTAATTATCGCTAAGTATTATTCCACGGATACATTGCATTTATAGATGTTTTATTTATATTGCATTAACAACGAGGGGTCTATGCCCTTGATGATGGTAAAATATGAGATGGGGATCATAGCACTTTGTCAGAATGTACCAATCACATGTAAGGTCACGTTTGACCGTAGCTTTTGGCCTTTTAATAGTCATTTATTGTTCATCAATTGCATATGTGTGTGTGTGTGTGTGTGTGTGCTAATGAATGCTTGCGAGGGTCTATGTGTGTGTTTTATGTGTTCTCTCCCCCCAGCGGGGCGCAGCACCACCCTGGCCTCACTGCCTCCACCCACTCATCCATCCCACTTCTTGTCTAATTAAACATCGTTAACATTCATCCCAAGGTCTTATGCAGATGAGCACAGAGGGAATGTGGTGCACTGCGCAATAAGAAAACAACTTGGGGGGTGGCAGAGAGGTGAGCACACGGATGAGATGGGGTTGTATCCGAATTGAGACGTGCATGGATATCTCCGATTTGACCTCATTCATCAATTAATTACCACCATTAGCAGGAGGTGATGTGGAACCAAAGCTGAAATCACTGCACCGTGGCATCTCCACCACAAGTTTGTTGATTGTGTGCGCGCAAGCATATGTGTATGACAGACAGGCACCCATTAAGCACTGAGTCAGGTATGTTTAAGCGTGTCTGTGTGTGTGTATGTGTGTGTACCTAAAGTATGACCAGAATGGCAGACAAATAGATGAACTGATAGGCATCTAGCCAAGCGCAGCCTTCTGTGTCTCCTCAACAGAGCTGTGATCACAGGCGATCCTGTCATGTGGCTGTCACTCTATCATTCACAGTCACATACATACGCACCCACAAACACACACACACACACAACACTGTCACACTGTACCACGCCGCAGCCGCATAAATGCCTGAGACAGTACAGTACAATCTTTGAAGACACTCTGTTCCTTTGTCGCTTGAGGTGTAATTTGAACAGCTGAGTGTCACACTTTGTGCCTGTACTCAAAGTTTCACCAGGGACAAATATCACTGAGGTAACTTGATGTGCATAGAAAACAAGAATACAAAAGGGAGCCTATTATTACTGGAGTCTGTTTCAGCAATGATGAGCAATAGAAGTTACAAGTGTGTCTGCAATCTTGTGCAAAGATCCAAAGAAGATGCAAAGAAGAAGTAAGTTAATTTTGCCCAAAAACTCATTTTTCACAAAACATTTCTAATGCGACATTAAAGCCATTAACCTGGGATTTGCTTTCCATGCATTGTACAAAGATCTTGACAGGGGTTATTTATTACTTATAAGCAAATGCAATTGTCAAAGACTAAAACAATGTTTGTGAACTAACCTGTGCATGAATGTCACCGTACGGTATTTACTCCAGAAGGCTAAAATGTGTGTAAGAGGTGGTGGTAGATGATATGCAGTGTAGGAGTGACTGCCAGGGCAGTGGGGCGGGTAAAGCAGCAAGGCTGTGTTATGTGCGTCGCACATGGACTCATATTTTTGAGGCCAGTCTGACGGTTGGCCATGCACGACAGCACAGCACAGCACAGCACTTCCTAAGATCCTGTTTGTAACTGTCTGTGGAACAAGAGCCCGAGGGAGGAGCCTGCTTAAACTCACTCACCTTCACCGCCAGTCTCAGATCCATCTTTGCGCACGGCATGGATCCTACATGCACTTATGCACACATACACTAAGAGCCAAGTACATGCACAAACAAATATATTAGCAAACACACACACACACACACGTGTCACGCAAGCTGTGTGCAAACATTGCACAGGGTCAGCACACCACATGTGGGCCTTTACAAAAATAAAGAATCCCCCTCAAAGGACCAGTGTCAAACAGGCATGCATGAAAAAACACATAAAGCACTTTGCCCTGCATACATATCTGATGCACGACAGCCAAGGTCAGTCCAAATCCTCTCTCTTTCTGCGGCCACTTGAATCACCTTCAAGGATCAACAACTTTTATATGGTGCTTTGCAAGTCCCTTCAATAAACATGTTATGCTACTCGAGTTCCGGTGAGATAAACTAAGTGATAAGCTTATTGTGAGACAGTCAACAGTGGCATGGCTGTAACTAGGAGAAGGGGGGCGCTGTGTAGACAGTCAAGTACTGGCAGTGAGGGTAAGCAGGCGGGCTCACGAAACGATGATGAAGTACAGCATTAGTGCGGTGATTAACTCCTTCTCCCGCTCTTCCTCCTCTCGTTCAGTCCCATTTCCTCCCACTGCTGGCCGGGATTGGGAGCCTCTGATCAGTGTGTGTGAGATTCCCTTGACACATAGTCCATCTGTGTGTGTGAGCTGGTAAACCAGCAGGCCTTCTTCACCAACATGCTGTCGGGATCCCTCCTCAATGTCTCTCCATTACTAATCTTTCCTCTCAGGCTCTTCCAGCAGTGCTGAAACTTTGATGAGACAGAGCTTCATCTGGCATGACATGATGTTAACCTACTATGAAGGATAAGTGCATAAAAACAACAACTTGGATTTATGTAGCACACAAATCTAATGAAATAAATTTTGTATTATGGCGAAGGCAATCTCTGAATCATATCTTACACACTCTCTCTTTATCCTCTGAGGTCTACAATGTACAGCCTGTAAAATTCTGCAATGCTGTGATCTGTAAAGGCTAGTGTGTGTGTTTAAAAAGAAGTACAACATGTAGTATCTCCCCAAAGAAACTCGCCTACACAATAATATCTATCTGAGGAGAGCTTCAAAAGTCTACACGGTTAGACTAGAAACAATTGCTGCATCTCTAATGACTGTTACAGATTCACATTTTCAGTGTGTTCACCTTGGTGTATAGTCTTGTTTTACCATCTGTCAAGACTTGAACTTTTTTTTCAAAAAAAACAAACAAGTACTTTTCCTTGTTTTAAAAAAACCAAACCTTTTAATCTTAAAATTTATGAGATTTATTGGTTGCTTGTTAAGTTGGATTTCTTTGCAGAGGCACACAGGATATGAGAGGAGAGAACAGTCCAACTACTACAATCCCCCTTCCAAGCAGCGATCTGAGGGCCAGGTGGTTGTGGCAAATGACCTGCACTCAATGGTGCAGTAATAGCTTCACCTCTTCACCAGAGAGGCTATTCTGTGATCACACAGCCCCCACTCATATCAGATTGCATCACCAGCCGCCAAGCAGGGAAGTCCTTTTTTTTTCTCACAGGTGCACAGAAAAAAAAAGAAAAAAAAAAAAAAGCCCAGTGGAAACCCAGCAAGCTTAAAAACAAAGAATGAGTCAGACTCCTGTTATTAGCAAGCCTGCAGAAGCTGACTCCTCCAGATGACAATAACTGGAGCTTGTAATATTCTGCAGTGTGAACTAATTTCACCTTTATTACCTGTATTTCTATTGTTAGTAAGCTTTTTGTAGATCTAGATGCATGTGTATTTGCATTCATTAGAAAAAAAGTGTTTGCATCACTCACGGAAAATACATTTTCTTGGAAATCCAAACAGTCTCATATGTTTAAGCTTTCCTCACACGGAGAACGTCTTTGAACACAATACAGGGGTCAAAGACTCTCGCATGCACAGTCTTCTGAGAAGAAGCTCGGTGGTATTGAACATGTCTCATATACAAACAGTGATCAGACGTCCCTCTCATATGCAGATTAACAAAAATACCCCATGGATTGCACACAATGTGCAGCTCTTGTTAGGCATTCAGTAACATTCTGATGCAATTCGCTGCCAAAATAAACTTTCTCTCTGTCATTCCAGCATGAGTGAAAACTTCTTATCATTTCAAGACTGCTGCTGATGTTTTCTGCAATGAAAACAAAATCCCATGAAAGAAAGTCACTCTTTCACACAGACTGGCAGTCAACCTTAATAACAGCAGCTCTGACTATGTTTTGAAGGTTCAGTAGACTTTCACCTGTAATAATCATCAGTATTAAGTGTCTTTCGTTAAAGGTGATTCTCATAGTGGGATGTGCATCTCCTCTTGTCTCTACTTATCTCCTGTGCCCTTATAAATTTTCAACAATTACATGCCAAGGTTTCTCTTTTTTTTCCAAGAGTAGAAATTACAGCTGTCTCCTCTCCTCTCTCTCATCCTGGCATCACTCATCTATTATTCAGTTTTTAATTTGGCTATTTGAGGTTTGTTCCCTCATTTGGTGACAAGTAAGCCTCTGCTAAACAGGCACCTTATCCATTACACTAAATCTAGCACACAGCAGACAGCATTCTGGAATTGACCATTAGAGGGGTTATTGATATAACCACCATTCCCTCTGGTCATTATCCCTCTAATTTATCCGTAATTGTATAGCAGCTTTTGGGAGTTAATCTCACCTTGGATGCAAAGAAAAAAAAAAGCATCTTCACTTTTTGAAACATATCCATGTTTGGGCAGTTTACACAAAAAAACCCATCCGTCAAATTATGAAGGGGCAGTTTTCAGTCTAGGCAAAGCCAAGTCTCCATTGTGGCCATTTTGCTCAAGAGCTTTTGTGTTTATGACAAAAGTTTCCAAATTGCAGTCGGCTTTTACTGAAGGCACCATCGCACTTCTGGTCATCGTTATAGAAAGATAGGCTTCTCTGATCTTCAGACTCCTATAATCATATGCAATTGTGGTAAAGTGAAAAGAAAGACATGGCTCTTTACGCGGATCTATGGCTCATTGTAGCTTATGTGTCACACGAGCCAAGGATCAATAGCACTCAATAGTCTATTAATAGGCAAGTCTTGGCTCTGTTCAGACTACAGCACCAGCCTATCCACTAGACCAGGCCATGAAAAGAAGAGGGTGCAATAGAAACCAATACTTGCTTTTCTGTTAACAGTGAAAGCCTCTTAATCATCTCAGTTTCCCATTGACTTAGCCCTCCTTGCTTCTCTCCCTCTCACCGAAGGCCCATCTTAGAGGGGATAGTTAACCGACCCCCACCTTCCTTCCTTGCCAGAAAATATGACTATGTCTATTTGGGAGTTTGGAAGTGAGGCCAAGGAGGTTTTCTTCAATCACACTGCAAAATAATATCAGTCTGGACTGACACGTTTGGGAAATAGTGAACATCTTATGTCCAGTTGTATCCGTGTAATGGGCATTAATGTATCACATATATTAAAATCATGGAAATTTTTGAATTAAAGAACCTTCTTACCGATAAATTCTGATGATAACAAGCTGCTCTGTAAAAGGAGTGATTACGTAGAGGCTCTTGGACAAGTACAAGAGCATCTTCATCTTAAGTGTAAGTGATCTACCTAATCGACTACACTATTTGATAGAGACAGTCGCCAAAATCAGACTGCAGTCGCTCACTCATGCAGACAATCAAAGGACACCTGAGTAATATAAAACAAATATTGCTATTGATCTGCAGTCTTTAATTTCCTCCCACCTCTAATAATGTTGGAAAACCAAACAGAGCTTCGGGCCTTCCACTATTTACCATCTAGCACAGATTACCGCATCAATTCTGGTCAAAGAAGATCTATTGATGAATTCCTTTCTGTTTGTTTGAGCCTGTTATTTTGTCGAGTGCCTTTTATTATTAAATACTGCTCTCAGTTTAAAGAAGTGTTTGCCATTTCCCATCATTTACTTCACAGGAATAAATACACTGTAAAGTTGGTCCCATTTCTGTTGATTTTGCGTCTGCAGTATTGCTGTATGTGCTGTTTGATGGGAGGAATATGAGAGGAGAAGGAGGGAGACAGTCACTCAATAGGATGATCTGATTTTCTTCTTTCTCCTCTTTTTCCCTTTTGGTTCTTCCACCACCTTGGGATCAGTCTGGTGGGGGATGTAGCTAGGATGGGGAGGTGGTCAGCATCACATGATCTCCCCCTTGGTAGCTGAGCACCGCCCCCCTTTTGCGGGACGGGGGCTGTCACATTCGTCTTTGTCATGGTGTGGCGTGCCACCCATTCATCAGGCCTGCCAGCAATGGCATCCCTTTCCTCTGTGTGCCCGAAGACTGGGCACGTCTGGGCCTGACTGCATCCCAGATACACACAGAGAGCAACACACAGACACTCTGATGGATTCATTTATTAGGCCTTTCATTACCCAGGGGGCCAATGGTGAATCGCAACGAACTGAATGCCACAGCAATGCTATGCTGTTGCCCTCTAGGCCTACCGCTATCATGGACAGGCTTTCAGAGGACGGAATAATCTTCCGGACAGTGTCTCATTAGACACTAGAAACCATTTTGGATTACCAAATTAATTAAATGAGTAATTCAACTTGTAAAAAAACAGACACGGGGGATAATTTGCCCATGACCATATCTGCAAAGCAACAGACCTTAAAGAATGTTATACTACCTATCAGCCTTTACTCAGCAGGAAAACGATTCTACTCACATTTTATCTGACTACATGGACACTTCGTTTGTTTTACTATGAGGCCCCGTCTGCACAATTTCCATGGCTTTATGAACCTTGTTTTAAAAAGCCAACTCACAAGCAGTTCTTTTGTGCATGACAGGCTGCAGATTCCAAAGCAATCGGAGAGAAACCAACCGCAGAGTAGATGTGTGAGGATAGAGTTCAATACTGCCTGCAAAACTTAGTATTATTGATTGCCCAGGATGGTAAATTCAATATAGTCTAAAGAAGTTAGAATTGTGGATCTACAAGCCAAGCAATTCAATAGTGTTCATCCCATGCAATGGTAAGGATCTGGGCACTGTCTGATTCAATCCTAGAAGCCGTAGAGAAGGCTTGTAGGGATGGAAGAGCCAACAAATGCAATACGCTGCAGCTTCACAGAGGATCTTTGGAGTCAACAAATTTAATAGAGCCACTTTATCCCCTCATATGTTCGAGCAACTAGATTTAGAGTGTGGAGGTTCCCCCTGTGAAGCTCCTAGGAGCTGGGGAGTTTATCCTAAATAAACTGTCGTCCTTATTGCATCTTTTTCCAAGTCCAAGCCAAGCCCTGGTTTAATTATGACAAATCCACCGCATGTGTTCACCATGTTTGCCAGTAATGAAGGATGCTTAAAGGAAAATAGCTCAAAGCAAATTCTGTCAACAACAATGGCAGAGGGGAGACATCTCTGCCTTGCTGTAAAATATTTAGGTTTTACTCTGGGTGTAAACACTCAACTCCTCGCCTCTGATTTTACTCAGAGAGAAAATAGGCAGATGGGTAAAAGTGTCACAGCGATAAAGAGGTTTTCAGCCGATGAGAGAGATGCTCATTTGAGAACAGCGGTTGAAATTCAAAATCATCTAATCCTGCGAGACCATGTACGACTCAGGCACAGGCACAATAGCGACAAGGCTCTCATCTCACCCCGGACATTTACAATCAAGGCCAAATTAAGTGTGGCATGAATTAGCCACAGATAACATAAACTAGCGCACAGGGGATGGAGGAGGGATGTGATTTACACCACTCAAGAGGATACGATACATTTCTTTTCAATTAAGAATTTGAACAACGTCAAAGCCTAGCTTTAATATTTCCCATAATAAAAGAACTCATTTGAATATCTGCTCCATTCTCTCCAGATATTAGGATGAGGAATCACTCGTTTAAAAAATGAGGAGAAGAAAGGGAATGAGATAAGCATTTCTAATTGCTGCCATGTTTGTTTCCTAATATGTGACCCACAACACTAAAATTATGTAGTTTGAAAACAAAAAGGAAACTGGAAAAGCATTAAAGTGTGCGCTAGGAGGAGGCGGAGGCGTGCCAGGAATGCTCAAATACAAATTTAGCTGTGAGGAACCCTGAATAACACAGGCGCTGGTTGTAATCCCAACACTACGCTGCACTGTCAAGCAGCTAATAAAAATAGGCTGGTGGCAGATCAAGTCTGTGATTCAAATACATTCAAAGCCTTTCTTAACTGAACTGCAAAAATCCCATTCTGGCTCATTTTCAGGCTATTTTTTTCTTTTCTTTTCACTCTCCCTTCCTGCCTTTCTCATTGTTCTCTAGGTCTCTCTCTCTCTCTCCTCTCTCTCACTTCTGCTCCCTATCTCCCCTCTCACAGTATCACTGCTAAATCTATTTGGAGCAGCCGCTGGGAGCAATTGAGCAGAAATGGGTTTGTGCACATCTTGAAAACTATGTCTGTCATAAAAACACAAAGGTTCAGCACAAAGAACTGGTTAAATATCCATGTGTCTGGCCACTGGTAGCCTGCAGGTGTCCTCAGCTAGGGCAACTGTTGACTTGGAACAACATCAGAGCAGCACACCCACTATACAGTAGCTTTGCTTTAGCAGTGTGTGTACCGCAAAAATCAATTCTCTGTCTATCCGGACTGATGTGTGTGTTACACAGGCTACACAATTGACCATGCTGAAAGCGAGCGAGGATGACCAGCATGTACTAATGTACTGCCATCACAATAACAATACCTCAGAACCAACAGCAGTACACCCGTGGCTAGAGAGACATCACATTCACCCCTTTTGACGAATCAAGTCATGGGGGTGGCACCATGTGACAGCTCTGCTTCCATTTGTTGGAGTGAGATAATATGACTTCAGCTAAAGCCCTCTGAACCTCAAAGAGCACGTTCATCTCCATGACTTTGAATTCATTACCCATCAAAGATAAGTCTCCTTTTCACACGCGGAGCTCTATTTGTCAGTGTCACCACACAAAGAAGAGGGGCAACTTATTCATGCCAAACATGCCTCCAGTTTCAACTTTTGGTCGCCCCTTTGAGCACTGTTTTTTAATTAAAAGAGGTTCCCTTTCTTCTCTTTTTTTTAGCAGGAATGTCTCTTTGATACCACTTTTCGCAGCTTGAAATAGTCACGATAACATATCTTTCAATTACAGTTTTATTGTGACTACCATCCGGTTGCCATTCAACCCATCTCTTCTCCTCAAGCCAACACGTACCTGCAAAGAGAAAAAAAAGTGACACGCGGGTCTGCATAGAAACAGCTCTGATTTTCACCCATCACAGACTGGCAGGAGCGAGGGACCAATGGCTTTTATCTGCAAGCTGAGGGAACACGCACCGCCTGGATAGAAGCTGTGGGGTGGCGGCGGTTGGGGGAGGGAATGTTGATGAGTGGAACGGGGCGCGATGCGAGGGGACGGAGCTGACCCGACTGCCTCCATCCCATACCTCGGCTGCTTCCCTCTTCACATTGACAGGCGGGTAGATTGAGGGCTAAGATTAGCAGCCACTTTCTCACAGAAGGCCAGGGAGATACAGTATTGAGAATGAATGGCCACGTCATGTTGTCAATGTTGTAACCTTGGCAACAGACAGAGTACTATTTTAGTCCCCCCACTGGCCACCGGAATGGTTGGCAAGACGAACTGAATACTCCCTGCTTATGGCCAGTATTGTTCACACACACACACACCCACCCACGCACACACACACACACACACATGTAATACATACAGTAAGGTGTACATACTGTACCTAAGAGTCTTACATGTGTTCAATTAAAAAGCCTCTCAATCAATACTCAAGTACATATTTCTATCTCAAGGTATAAATGGCAGACAATGGCAGGGCTGTATGAGATGACAAAACTTCATACTCCAATATAGATCATTTTATATCCAGATAATGACAAATATCACAATCTAGCACATTTGTTTGTAGATTTAATAGTTTATATGGAATGAAAACCTAGAAGAAGATCTGTTTTTTTTTTTTGTTACATTTTGATTATCTAGTCATATTTGTTTATTTTCTCTTCTTTAATTTAAAACCTTCAAGTGAATTTCCAATTAAGCAATTTGCCTGCGTCCATGTTTTGTGGTAGAATGCAAAGTGTGGCATGGGAATTGGGAAAATGGGAAAACACATTGCCTTAGAGAGTGTGATATGGAACACAATGAAATAAAAGATGCATAATATACAATGATAGACGTTTTTCTATTGTCACACATGATACATATTCATATCACACATTCCTAACCAATGACAATCTGGTGCGTGTTTCCAATGACAATCAAGTCATACAAAGTGAAATCCGTTCATTAACATCTTATTCATGTAGCTGCAGCCTAGCTTCATATCTGCACAAGCAGCCGCCTCTAAATGGCTCATGTGTACATGTGTACTCAGCAACCAAACTGGTAGAAGAGAACAAAAAAGCCTGTAAGCACAAATTCAGCAAAGCTTAGAAAGACAATATCAAAAGTGTGCGTCCAGCGATGGTTGTCAATCTGTTCTCCATATCACTGTCAAATGATTAAAATGTTTCCAACACTTTGAACATGGCTTCAATGCATCACAATTCTTGCAAGTCCAGAGACAGTGCTCAATAAATCAGGACAACATGCTGGGACAGACAAGCCTTTGATGCCGTACATACAATATTCACAAAACTGTCTAACTTGCTTTCAAATGACTGTGAATTATTCACTCACCTCCCACTGTTACATAGGCCTGAGCAACCTAAACGTGGCAGGTTGTGCAGGTTCTCCTCATCAAGGGCAAACTTTCATAATCTGTTTGTGTTGTATGAAATAATTCTTAATTTGCTTTTTCTTTTTTTTTTTTTCCATGTGATTATTTTGGAAGCAGAGTGAAGTCAAAGCGCTGTATTAAAATCTAATCTTCAAACACCAACCTGGCTTCTACTGATCAGCCACAGGCTATTCATCACTGCCATTACCTCACCACACATTTTTATCCTCCTCCTCCTCCCCTGCCGCTGCTGGCCAGCTCTCCTCCCTCTCTCTCTCTGCATCCGACTGACCTCACCTCTCTCCCTCCATCCTGACTCCCCTCTTTTGATTTACAGCCTCCCGTTCAGCCCATTCCTCGCTCTTTTCCTCGCACCTTTCCTCAATTCATTCATTATTTCCTTCCACCCAGTCCCTATTTTTTCATCTCCATCTGTGAATGCATTCAGCCTGCTCTCATCTTTTTTCCATTAACTCTTTGCCATTATAATTCTGCTTCATCCATATGGCCCTAACAATTGTCTTCTGTGTTGTTACAGAGGCTTCTTGTTCACAGTCTCTGAAAGGCTGACATGATATGCAGCAGAACAGCGTGTTTGGAGTTAAAGGGGTCATATAAAATCTACTGACTCCAACAGAATACTTAATTAACATGGAATTATAAAAACCGCAGCAAAGTATATTTACAATTTTCGGTCACTGAGGAGAGCCAGTAAGTCAACACCTCTACAACACAACTGCAACAACTACTGATAATCTAACATTTATGATACAATATTCAGATCACTGTTTGAGGAGGTTTCACGGTATTTAATAAAACCTGTTGTTTTAGTTATTATTACTGATTATTGCATGTACATACAAGTGCACAGCCCACACTGACTGATTGATGTCACCAAAAACTCATGTTTAAAAGCAAAACATTTGTCATAACTTTTTATATTACAATGTAAATGAGAACTTTATCTTGTGTCAAATGCTGGACAAATACAAAAGGTTCCCTTTCTTTTTAAATTTCTTATTACTTAGCTTTTGTTCTATATTATTTTAGTTCACTGTATCTATTAAAAGATAGGAACGGATTTTATTGTAACAGTAGGAACCTCGAAGATGATGCAGCAAATGATTCCAAAAGTAAATGTCAAGAGTGATTTGCTGGTACAGGAATGAACATCTTTGTTAAAAAGAATGCAAGATACTGCAAAATAGCAGAATACTGGACCCTGTATTATAAATTTTGCAGTATATGTAAACTATTCTCACCAGCAGATGACCTGAACCAAAGTCAAAAATCTCCTATTAAAAAAATAGTTTTGGCACATACTTTTGTTACAATATAACTTTTTCAGAGTTATCCAATCTTTTGCAGGTATCATCCATTACCACATGGCTACGCTGGAAAAGTGAGATATTCTTTACAAACACAACAGTAGTCTTACTGTTTGCTGTTCAGACTCACACAAATATATAAAATATGTCTGAACATAGAGGCAGTTTTGTATCTCCTGTCTGGATGGTTTTATTAGAATACATCTCTCCTCCTCCTCCTCCTCTGTGCTTTGTTCTTCTAACTTTGCCCGGTCCTTGTGCATACCCCCAGCAGGGAGTCCCACTTTTTTGCCTTTCTGAAAAAGTAAAAATAGCACCACTTCAGGGCAGTTTAGCCGCAAGTGTTTTTCCTCTCGTTTTTGTGGGCAACTGGAAATGCTCAGAGACAGGCTGACTGCTGAAGCTGGAGGATTAGGGAGACGGCTCTTTGATCAGGGCTGGGTGAGCTCTGAGATCTCTCTCACTCTCCCTCTCTTACCCCCATATTCCTCCCTATTTCCCCTATCCCACTCCCTCTTCCCTCTTTACCTCCCTCTTTCTACTCCTCCCTCTTTCATTATTCTTCCTCCCACGTTCCTTGTAAGATGCTCGCACTTTGGCCGTGCATGCTGGCACCCCAGGGCTCCCAAACAGGAGGTGGCAGTGTTACACAGTCGAGACAAATGGGTGCACTGAGGATGGCATCACAGGAGAGTAAGCTCTTGTGAGAGGGAAGCAGGGGATAAGGACAGCACATGAACTACACGCTTCTGTACAGATGACATGGGGAATAAGTAATCCCTGTCCCCTTCTGGTCTGACTCAGCAGTCTTTTTCCTGTCTCCCCCACTGGAGATAAGTCTAATGGAATTGCAGCATTAGAAGTGCCGCATCGCCACGGTTGGGTAAAACTCACAATACGCCTCTTTCTGTTATGACACAGATTTGTTCGCTGTCTCTGCCTACCGAGGGGCATATGTTGTAGGCAGCTGCCCTTCTTTACATACACTTTAGCGAAGTGTAGGAGGGTTCTGAGCGTAGCAGAGGTGGCTGCTGGGACAAAGTGGGTGCAGCAATTCCTTTATCAGACCTGTTTTTGATTTGTCTAGTGGATGAGGTGTGGGGATACTATCCACTGCTATGTAATGGCAGAGAGCTGAGGAGCCATGAGCAGTTACACAGACAGCAGCACATCTGCGTGCCGATGAAATATTCAGCAGAAAGACAGCTCTCCGGAGGAGAGCAAGCTACAACTCCTCCACACCTTCTCCACCAGCGTTAATGATTTATCAATAACTCTACCCACCTACAGACTGCCAGGGATGTTGGGTGCACCTCATTAAAAACACCTGCCCAACACAAGGAGGAACCTGACATCAAAAATACATCTACCCAAAATACAGGGATGGGCGGGATTTTGCAGGTCTAGCCCAGGCATCCGTTTTTTACCACCGGAGATAGAGGGTTTTAGCAGCCCCCAAAGCACCTAACCACCCACTACCTCATCTCAAACACACACACACATCCTATAGTAATGTAAGTTTTGTAGCAACAGTACACAGAATAATGCCAGTACATCCACCTGTGCAATACGCTCCATACAATTCTTTGGTAAAGCACAGTAGAGCTCTCAAATAACAAATAACTCCGTGGCTCCTCTGGTGAGGCTGTGTTTTACTATGAAAAAGCGTTGTTTTAATAAACTGTGTTGGCAGCTGCCTATAGAAACATTTACTTTCGAGGTTTCATTCCCAGAGAATGTGTAATTACCTGCTCAACTGGACCATGGCACAGTGATTACACCAATATCTCAGGTAATGGTCCAAAAATCTTCCCAATTTCCATTGCAAGTCTAAGCCGCAACCGTACGGTAATAGTGACTCCCTCACAGGAACATCTCTGCGTGCAAGGCGTAGGTTTGGGTAAAAAGGTGTCTGTGGATGACGATGGAAATGAGGAGGCAGGTGGTTTACTGTGAGGGTGGATGCTGAAACTATAAAGGCAGTGGGTCGATTCGTGGGGAGAACAAAGGGAGGGGCAAGCACAAAAAGTTCATAACCATAGAGGAAGCCTATTAACCTTGGCTGGTACTTTAAATGTCATTATTTTTAGCTGACACAACAAAAAGGCCTGCGAGAGCTGTTCTCTTAGCGATGCGCCATGTAAATCACTTTCGCAAAAAGGAAATTACTTCCTGGGGCCCAATGTTATTAATCTAAATTCTCTGGTTAGTCAAATTGTTGCACATAATAAATATGGAGCAGCTCGTGATGCTTATCTGCTGTGACATCCCATTCTCGCCAAAACATTTTTTTCCTCATTTTCTCTTTATTCATGTCTCAATGGCGTTCTTGAAAGAGACAGCTCTACTAAACAGCAAAAACACTGGAGGAGTAGGACGGGTGGGGGGTGGTGGGTGGGGGTGGGGGGAAGCGCTTGTAGAAGAGGAGGGGACAGGGCCAAGACACTTTCTCTCTCGTTCACAGCCATCTTCCCATCTCTTGCTTATATGATGCCTGTCTTGACTGGCTTCTCTCTCTTGCATGTCTTCATCTATTCTCTGTCTCGGACTGTCTAGCTTTATGACACACACACACACACACACACACACACACACACAAACACACACACACTCGCTCACGCACACACACATTTGAGCTCTTCTACCCTCTAGCTGGCAGCTGCAGATCTGGTTGCCAATATAGAGCGGACCAGATAACTCACTATGCTGTCATATTAGAATAAGCAGCCTTGACAGAGAGATCATTTGCATGCACCACATCACCAAATACCAAGTCGTCTCCTGTTTTGCACAGAGGCCATAACGTCAGACTGGAGACAGTGAGACACCGAGACACAGAGGGAGGAATAGAAAAGAGGGTAAAGGTGAGGGAGAGGGAGGGAGAAGGATGGCAATACACTGAGAGAACCCTATAAACAAAAAGAGCAGAAAAATCTGATACACAAACACAGAACAAAGCTGTTATTATCAAGCTGGAAAACAAAAATCTCCTCTACAAAAACAGTGTAGCCACCCCTTGTGATAATGCCTCTTTGCATGTTAAGAACGTTGTTACTCCTTGGTGATTCACTGTCTCTGGGACTAGTGGGAATGGGTCTGGGACTCCGGTTGGGGTACCTGTGGGCTGTTTCAATGAAGTGTACATGTGTGTACATACATGAGTGTGCAAGTGTGTGTGTCTGCGTGCATGCGTGTCCTGATTATGCAGGTATAATTGTCGGGAGGTGGGGAAAGCAGAGCCTCAAGGTCAGGGTGGTGTGGCTCATCAGCTCTAGCCTCTATCACTTTAATTAACTCCTCGGAGGGGCTTAGGAGAAGGCCCTTGTTAAAAATTCACCACAATGGAGCCGACAACCATTGTACGAGAGGGAAGGGCAGCATGCACATTGCTAAAAATAACTCTACTAAGCAAAGCACATGACTACTAAGACGAGCCATTATGTAATTTCATTGGCTAGGAAACTAGACCAAGTTCAGTCCATGTTAACTTTTGTCTTACTTTCGCCTACATTTACTCCTTTTTTTAAAAAAAAAACAACAGAGAAATACTACTCTCTCATTTTAAATTGTGCTCAATATCTGTAGCCCCATTATGCATGTCAAGGTCACAGTTGTGCCAAATTCATGAGATTCCTCTGAGATGCAGGAGTAGGGGAAAAAAAAGCTGTGTGGCATTGTAAGCCCATTAATGTGTGGAGGACTTTCAGACTGTGGTTGTGAGACATGAAGCGTAATGCTACCTCAGCACAGCTGCCTGAGAGGTGCGTTACCCTGTGGAGAGAAGGACAGGGTGTCGTGGCTGTCTGGCTAAAACACATACAGGGAATGTGTGACATGAAAGCACCTACTGTAGGATTATAACATGTTTTCAATGCCAGTGAATCGCATCTGTGGGGGCGGAAGAATCTTGACAGGCTGAATGCTCAGTGATATTTGTGAACTATGATCACAATGTGTCTTGAATCTTTCCTTTGCATTGTTAAAAGCTTTTCGCTGTTAGAAGTGATACCATTATCATAACTTGCCAGGTTTAGATTGCAACTGGTTAATTCACAGGCTAGCCAATAATTGCAAGGCTGGTTGTTTGATCCCTGAGTCTCTCATGTCCAAATGTTTTCTTGAGCAAGACTGCTGTGCATAAAAAAAGTATAAATGTACGTTGTTGTTATGAAATGTTGAATAGCAAAGGGTCTCATCTCCTTACACCAATTAGGATGTGGTAATATTAAAATCTGATGACAGTCTTGTTTGGTTGTTTGATCATGTTTCAATTAAGACTTTGCAGTTAAATCTAATTAAAACCATGTATGAAGGATTTAGAGCACTTAATCTCTTAACTCTTAATAACTTATGACTAAGGATGATTGTTTAAACACTGATTATTGTTGTGTTTAATCGTCAGACTTACAGCTTTACTGTTTTGGTTCAATCTTGCCACTTTCATGGCATCACTTTTAGTCCCAGCAGGCAGCTGCTTTTAGCGAAAAAGCTCTAAATACCAACTGTGAAATACCTGCTTAGGACCAAATAGCAGCTAAATACAGTTAATACGCTCTGTAATGGAGCATTCAGCAGATTAAGAGGCAGATATTTCCATCAAGAGTCGGTAGAGACCAAAATCAGGGAGGAAGGAGTGACTGTTGGACTTATATTTATTTGGTAGACAGAAATATGCCTTTAAAATGAATGATAATGCAGTCTGTAACTGCTGGATACCTAAATAAGAAACTGTGTGCTAACAAGATTGCCACATCAACTTAAAAAGTGTCTGTTTGCAAGCATTTAATTCATCTGCAGTATTGCTAAAAAAATCCTGTGCACTACATTGCACTTTTCTGAACAGTTGTGATTATGATTAGGGTTAACTGGGACATAAAATGCTGTACTTGAGTTAAGTGCTTCAGATCCCCAGACAGAGAGTATAAAAAGAGCTGTCTCTGACTCACACCTGGTATTAAGTCGGTCCACTCAGTCAAAAAGAATAAACTTGACTGACAAAATCATGTGTGCAACCAAACACTGATAAACAAAGAGCCTAAGACACAGGCAACACTTTTAACTTTGTTATCCAATTAACTGCTAAAGTGACCATCACCATAATCAAAAATCAGGCAATCTAATGGATGGCAGCATAGATGTCAGGAAACAACCACAACTGTTGTTTTATGAGGCCATTATGGGGCAGTTTCCGCAATGAGACATGTTGCTGAGGGTGGTAAAGGACAGATCTGTATCAAGTTGTTTGTGGATCAATTTGAGAACTTTAATTAGCCAGGGGGTCAAGCCAGTCAGCTCAGCAGGCCCAGGTAAAGCTCATCAACGAGGGGGCTTACAGGTGCCTTCGGCCCTAATCTCTCCGCCCATCTCGCTGAAATTAAAGCAGCAAATGGGAAATTGATTTCTAGCCCCCCTGTCCATGGCAATATCTCCTTTTGTCTTAAGGACATTAGGTAGGCTTGCACTTGCCTAAGCTGTTCTTTAAAACGTTCATTATTGATACGGAGGGCTCGGCTGGCAGACAGCCAGGGCAACCATGAGGAGGATGAAGGAGGCAAGAGCTCTCTGAGCTGCTGGCTTTCTCGTGGCAACAGGTCGTTCATGCAACGATCCTCACAAAACAAGCTGAGTGAAGAAAGCCACTTTGACCTCTTTATTCTACTTCCAACCTGAGCTGCTGCTGACACGGCAGCTACAGCATGACTGAGAAGATTAGACCGCGCTCAGAGAGTCCGGCTCAGTTCTTCAAACAGAACCTCTCTCAATATCAATATAATCTGTCTGATCGCTTAAATCAAATATGTAAGTTCTAAGCGGAAGGAAAAAAGCAGCATGGGCTTGCCAACTTGAAGAAACACAAAGCTTCTAACTCCAAAGGAGAGAGCAGAGCAACTAAGAAAAAACAGGAGTGAGTCAGCAGAATCTTTGAACCGACAGGATGGTGAAGCCGTGGCTACTGATATCACATAGAATCAAATGGAGCCTAATTCATTTCCCTCCCTGCATGTCACTTCCCTCAGATCGCAGTTTTTTTTTTGTTGTGCCGTGTTGATGTTTTCCACTTTATGGCAGGATGCCATTTGTCATTCTAATGAACTTCTCTGTGGGAAAAAAAGATCCCAGGGAACATTTCTCAAGATGTCAGGGAGCAGAGAATGTAAAGTGTGCAACACAGTTAATTCAAGTGGGCCTGCCCTGCAGGCAAGAGGCCTGCCTGTGTATCAGTTCTTAACAGGGACAATTCATGCCAAATTAAAGCAGGGAATAGAGAATTTAGGAACAGGTCCAGAATAGTGTGTTGGAGAGTTCTTTCTCTTCATTTGGGAAAATCTGACAGACAGCGCTGACAGTGCAGGGCCTCATCAACCAGCCTTAGTTTATCTAGGGAACATAGCAAAGAAGAGATGGCCAGGTATACATTGTGTACCTTTATATATTATGTAGCATGGAACAGTATCACGGTCCTGCTGCCCCATTATTCAAGAGCCAAAGACACCCAAAGTGCCTATGGCTAATGTTGCTGTGAGAGTGGTACAAAGTGTGTTCTGCACTGTCGAAGGAAAGAAGGAGCTAGCTGGTCTGTTGTGTGCACGTGATAAATCTGCTGGTATGCCAGGGCTCTTTTCTCATTTGTTAGGCAGCCATGTGTGAAAATGTTAATGAAGGCCCATATAATCTAGGAAATTCTCACCATTAGTATTTCCTTCACGTAGCCGGGCTTTCTGCTTACACACTGACTATTGTGCGCATCAATCCTTCCACTGTCGTACTAATAATAGACCTAATTGCCTCAGTCAGCCCACTAGTTTTCTCTGCCCCTCTATGCATCTCAAAAAGGAGTAAAGGACTGTCTTATGACAAGACCATGGCACAGAAGAGGGAGTAAATCAGGCTATATATAACAAGCAGGCACAAATACCAGTGGCACTCTGTATAGTGTCCATCATCTACCTAGCCTGCATCATCTTATCTCATACAATATTAAGCATCCAGTTGCCAAAATATTTGCCAGGGTTCAGCCAGACCTTACAACGCTTTTTCCCTCTATCTCATCTATTATAAAAAGGGCGAAATAAAACTAGACCTTGTGACATGATGTCTGCCCCTGACCTCAAAGACCTGCAATATCTGCCGTGGTTCCTTTGTCGGGGACGAGTCTTTGTAAGTGCAGAACAGTTTCTTGCCTAACAATATTTGGCTATTATTTTACTTCACCCCGTCCTTGTACACATAATGTGAAAATATGTAGATCCCTTTTGAATTTCCTGCTTGAATTAGCATTCAATGAATCTGCATGCCTTTCTCCCCTCTTTGCACAGAGAGGCAGAATTGCGTAATTACTCTAAAAGGAGAGGGAGAGGTGAAGGTTTGGCAGTCTTAATCTCTCAGAGTAGAGCTTCTTTAAGGGAGTGGTGACTGCGGGGCCAAAACATCCATAAACCTGCAGGGAACAGCTAACACATCAGAGCATGTTGGTCCTGCACTTCAGCAGGGCGGCCAAAATGCAGGCAAAAACATTAAATGTATCCACTGTTTACAAAGTCTGGGTCACAGAAGTAAAGACCGGACGATTACTTTTGCACTTATCTTTAGACGACAAGTGCAAACACTGAAAAAAATGTTTAAAGCTTCTCTTTATATATACTATGACATCACCTAATTAGTTATTAACTATAGCTAATAAAGTAATCAAAGTATTTTCGATATACACAGCCGTTTCAGTATCGTAAGAGATAAATCCGTTCAAATTCTGTGTCTACAAAATAGTGTCCAAGGTTTTTTGCTTTTGCAGCTTACTATTAACTAAGGATAAGATAAAATATGCCGGTGTTTATTAAAAACAGTTTTAATAATTTTAAAGTTTTATGAAAACAAAAAGGAAAAAAGGCACTGACTTATATTTTTCATTAGTCGACCTGACTTTTTTTCGTTCAGGGCTTTTTCAAAAGCTTCCTTTATCCATTGCTCAATATAACCTTGTTGTTATACAACTGTTTTTTTAATACCATCTGGACATTACTTAGATTTTTAATGCACAGGTTTTTAGTCTAGGAAGGTTAAAACCAAACAAAAGCAAGATTTATTTTTACAGTATTGAGTGTTGCTCACATAAAAAGGTGAATTCTGAATACTTCCTGTCAAAACTACTAAAACGGGGAACACAAACATGTAGCTCATCAACAATAGCACTAAAGAGGACAAAGAGCGACGCAGTGAAATGAAACCACTTCAGTATATTTTTTACCGTAACAACAGAAATAATTGACATGAGGAATAAGTATAATAAATTGAATAAAATTGTTTTTAAAGGTAGATGATGTAAATACCAAACTTTAGACCAAAATAAGAGCTACTCCAAATTATTCTAACAGTATTTAGCCTGCATTTGAAAGGCCATGTATGTGATAAAATTAATTGGAAATGGAGGGTTTCATCTGAGGTTTACAGGCAAAAATGCAATGACATCACAGTTATCTACAACACTGCTATATCCCAACACTCGTACAACCATCATAATGAATTATTATTATCTAGAGTTACTGCTAATTTATTTACCATGAAAATGTTTTTATTGGTTTGAACAAATGGTTTTATGACAACGCACAAATTAAGATAAAGGATAAGGACAATAGTTTTGCTTTAAGCAACAACAAGATAACCAGGCAGATGCATCTTATTTATGTATATTTCTTTTGTCTATTTAAATGGCCTCTTGCCTTTTTTAAGATTAATCTACTTTGGTCCAATTAACACTGAAGTGGTTCTCATTAAACATTTATCTTTTCTTTTGGATAATGTTTATCATCCCACTAATGCAGCTATATAATGTCAACTTCAGAAATTTGAATCAGATTGAGTTTCTAACTAATCGAGTGACCTCTAAAATCTACAGAGAAGCTAATTTTTTGATTTGTAGGCCCTTGGAAAAATGCTTGTGTGGGATCGAAATGTTATCTTTTTGCTCATAAATTCTCCGAGTTGTGAGCTTCAGACAGCATGCAGGACCTTTTCTCATCTTTTGATCCGCAGCCAAACACAACAATCTCACCCAAATTGCTTGTACTGTGTTGGATGTTTAGAATGCGTGTGTGTTGATACACAAACACATACACCGGGCTTACTTCTCACTTTCTCCTCTTCTCTCTCACTCTCTCTCACTCTCTCTCTCTCTTACAAACACATACACAAACACACACACACAGACACACTTTCATACCCTCTAGGCTCATTTTGGATTTTTGGAAAGGAGACTCCCACTGCAGCCACAGATAGAGGAGCAGGTGTGCTAACCCCGGGGTCCGGAAGCCTTCCAATTAAGACACATAGAACCAAAAACATTCCTCCACACTGACCTCGCCGGCAAACATGAATTACATACAGACTTTCTCTGAGCCGTCCCTCCTGCTGCTCCACCCAGCCTAGTTTTAAATCAATTTATGAGCTCTGTAATAGCCCAACTTCATCTGGGCCCAGCTGTTTAGTGACAAAGATGCAGAGTTTTGTTAGCAAATTACACCATGCACTGGGTGTGTATACTCAATGCGTCTATCTCTTTGCACGTCCCTGGGTTTTTTGGTTTGTACTTGTTCGTGTGCACGTATACTTTAACTTTATTCTCACTCTCAAAGACTGTGTGTTTACTATTACAGTTTCAGGCCCCCAAGCCTTTTTAAAAATGGAGGTGAAAGTTGAGTACCTGCTGGGCTGCTTTACTGATGCTGAGCCAAGTTCATGCCTCACTGAAAACATCCCATGCAACCAAAATTAGCAGCTATCAACTACATCACTTTGATATCCACCACTGCAAAGAAAACATATTCAACTAGATAAGATTTTCAAGGGAAGTGGAGGGAATCAGGACGGAACGAGGCGCTGTGTTGATTGCCACCAAAGGATGTCTGCAGAGCACTGTAAAAGGGGACTGATCTTTACTTTCGTTTTTGCAGGTTGCCCATTAACACCAACCTTATCAAAGTCATTTGTCTCAAGACTTGTTGAACATCTCCAAAATGCTCTTTTGTCTGTGCTTGAGTGACACTGTTTTCTGAAAGGTTAATTGCTTCTTGTAGTAATAAAAGGCCAGATTCGAGACTGTGATTGACATAAATAGAGGTGCTCTCCCTTCACACCGAGGTTTCCACGATGTCCATCCTTGCTGCCAGGTCAGTTTCAGACAATTGTGATTTATTATTAATGACATTCAGTGCACTTCCCGTGACATTCTTTTTATTGGGTCTTGTGCCTTTATGTGGCCCATCTAAGAGAGACGCTTGTCCGCCCATGGCCAGCTTTATGGCCTAAGAGGGAATAAATTGTCCAATGTCAAAGCCACAGCCAACAGCGACTTATCTGATGCTGAAGATCAAATGATTCATTCCACGATTGTGCATGAGAATTTACTTTTAAGCAACAACAATACAAACAGCAGTGCAATAAATCTTTTGCCTCTCCTTTCAGTGATTACTCTTTGCATAGTATTGGACTTTACACACAGTAAGGGACAGAAAGTTGACATAGCCATTTGCTAATGTAGCCTGTTGTGGAGAGGGAGCAGAGGATGGATTGGGCAGATGAAAGCGTAAAAAACAGAGAGAACAAAGAAGAATGGCTCGGGAAAACTTTAACAGCAGCTGAGGCCAAATGGTGATGCCTTATTTGTATTCACTCCTCAGTCCACGAATTCTCCCCAAGCAGCTTTGGGGTTGGGAGATTTTTGAAAGTTTAAGAGAAGCGTGCGCATTAGATAGTGCTGCAGTAGGTGTGTATGTGATGTGTACAGGGAAGCTGAACCTCCAATGGCTCAGCAGGTTTTTTTGTAGACACCCTTGGTAGCGTGTGCCAGGCCTGAAGGTCAGCCTGCCTCCTCATCAGCCCTTTTGTGCGGGCCACACAGCGCACAAAGCAGCTGGAGGCTGTAGTTCTGGGGGTGTTGGGCGGCCCGTCATTGACCACCACTCCCTGCCTAATTACCTCCCTGCCCTGGCCCTGTGTTCATCCAGCCCTCTCCGGTAAGTAAGGCTGGGCTGCTGAGATGGCTGGGAGCCTAGCCTCATTAGATCCTACAGAGTCCCTCTGACTGAAGCATCATGCACACACTGCTAGACACCATCATACACTAATAGGCAATGAGGAAGGTAGAGACAGACAATAAAACATGTAAGGAAATGCATCATAAAGGCAGTCATCGAAGAGTTCACCCAAGACATATTAGTCTTCTAAAACCATACTTATGGTGGGTGCACACTATGGAAATTAACGTTTTCTTTCACCAAGGTGTCATGGTAGTGATTCATTTACTCAGCATCTAGGTGGTTAGTCCTCTAATGGGTCCACTAAACACACAGACACACACACACACACAGACACACACACGCACACACACTCTTACATACACATCACCACTATGCCCCCTCCCGTAACAAGCTTTGATTTCCACCCATGTCAGCAGAGTTTCCCTGTCAGCGTCTTCCCCGCCGCGACTGTGACGGAAAAAAGCTACTTTACTTAAGGGTTTTATTTGTTTGCGTGTTTGTTTCTCGCTGTTCGCTTTCATCTTTATCTTTTATGACTGCCCTCTTCTCCCTTTCAAACTCCCCAGAGAGACAGGCGTGGGGTGGGGAGAGGTTGTGGAGGGAGGGGTGTAGGAAAAAGACAGAGGGGGGCTCTTTTGAAGGAGAACGAGGAGAATTGAAAATGGCTGGTGTTGTGAAGGAGGCAAGATGAAGAAAGCCAATCTGCCTGTGAGGGCAGACGAGTGGGAGAACGAGGGACGAGGAAGTAGAATAGGAAGAGAGAGAGAGGAAAATTCTGTTGAAGCCTCTTTGTGTATGAAGGAGGGAAATTGAGAGTAACGGCGTAAAGTACGGTCTGAAGTATGACTTTGACAGAATAATCCTTACCCAGGGAACCATCTCCACTATTCTAGGACTGCCAGGCTGTTGGTAAAGGCAGAGGCCACAGGGAGGTGCTGTGACAGAGGGGGCTTTGACAATAAAGCTGCTCTCACTAGCAGCACTGCTCATCAAGCAGTGTGCCGCTCCAGCTGTTTTCTCACAGAGATAGAACTGTAACGATACAACTAGGTCCTATAAAAACTTTTTGCTCACGTTACAAGAGTGGATGGCGGTGGAAGTTTCAAACAGGCCTTGTTTTATCACCTTTTTTGATATTCCTACCTAAGGCTGTAAGGATCTAACTCTCCTCATGCAGATTTGTAATTAAGATTCCCTTTCTCTCATCAAGCCTCTTTGTTTTTCCATTCACAGTTCTTCGATAGTCTGTTGTCTGCAAATTCTCCAGACTGCGATTGTCATAATTGCACTGCACGAATGGAATCAAAAAGGGTTGGAAAAAAAAAGGAGAGGGGGACCACGCTGCACAAAGCTTTTGATGCTAACTAAATGAGGAACCATCTAAACTTCACACTCACTCCTTCATCTTTCTGTGCTTCTCAGGCACGGATGAGTGTCATTTATTTATTTGCTGGTTAATTTGTTTAGCTGTTATACTCTGGGGCATCCCATGTTATAATAAAGACTGAGGTGATTTGTTTTCTCTCTTTCATCGGTGTGCTGCATATGCTGTCCCTGAAGGTTTGGTCCATACAGTGACTGTAGAATGGTAGTCAGTATATTAATCAAGATGTTGAAAAAGTGAAGCATCCAACATACTGCCTGGTCCCACCGGTCTGCATCCCAAAATCCACTCTGTCATGGGGTCAAACTCTCCTTAACAAAAAAAAGCAGAGTGCAGCCTTCGTTCTATATATATTTGATCCATGACTGCTCAGACTGCTTACAGGATACAGTCACTGTCACATTCATACAAGTTCCCAAATTATGTCCTTGACTTTGACCTTCACCCAGCTAATTTACACTTCAGTGCAGCTTCACTTGTCTCAAACATAAGTCGGTAAAAAAGTACCCTAAACACGCCGTTCTGGCCCCCTGCTGCACAGATCGGCCTCTGAAGGGCGACTTTGTGTGTCCCAGGAGAAATTTGGCATTCGTCAAATCTCTGCTGGAGAGTAAAAAGCTTTACCAAACCAACAAAAGCAAATCAACAACTGCTTACTAATCTATTCTCCAAAACCTTTGCCCTCTTCTTTCCACTGTTTCTTTTTCTCTGTAGTTCACTGATCAGCTTGCTCCTTTGGCGTACCCTCCTCCTATGTCTTTTTTGACTTTGAACCTTTTCACTGTTTGCTGCACAGCATTTTTCTTTTCCTCTCTCTCTCTCTTTCTCTCTCTCTCTCTTTCACTCTCTCTCAACCTGCTTTTTCGTTCAAGGCCTTTTGAGAGGGGCCATTCCCCCTCGACGTTTACAAATGAAATGAATGAAAACCACTGGTACGTGACTCTTCTACAGGGAGACGCTCCATTATACCTTGGTTTACTCAAACAGAAGCCTCCCTGTGATTGGCTATAAGCAGGGATACCAGACTGAGAAGGGTTACCCCAGATAGCAGAGAACGCAAGCAAGTGGAATAATGGCAGGCTTAGAGAGAGAGCCTTGCCCAATGTTTTTTAGCTGTTTGAAAATTGATTTATTCTTACCGATCCAACAAACCCCATGTATTCTCAACCAATGGATGAAGGATGAAAGGTATCATTTGTCAGAAACCCACCGGTCCACTCATGAGAACAGAAATTGTTTGTGAACATGGATAAAAATCTCGTATGTACATGCCACAGTTATGTGTCATCCAAGTTGCCTTCTCCCTTCAAAACAGCAGACACTGCACTGAGAAATGGGGTAAATTTTTAGGGGCAAGGTGCATGGGTTTGCTTTTTTATATCTCCCTCTGTATTCTTTATGATGAACTGTAGTCTTTCCTCCAAATAAACAAATATATTAGAGAATGAAGTCCAGTGATATAGACCTGCACAACTGTTTGGATATTTTTGGGGAAAAAAAAGGAGAAGAATTTGGTGAAACTGGCTGACTGTAATATTAACACTTAAAATGAACATAAAATTTTGTTGCACATCAAATACCACTGCGTGTGCACCGAGCAGCGACAGTTCTGATAAGAATGATAACAACAGAGGGTGGGCAAGAAAAATAAAAATAAGATATCTGGAGCAGAAAGCAAAGAGCTAGTCCCTCAAAACTGAATCTACAAGGATCATTCGTTGTTTGAAAGTATTTCAAATTTAGGGCAAGTGATGTTGAGTTACAACAAATTTAAAAAAAAAAATCCCACAAATTGCACTGCATGAATGCATGAAGGCCAAGAAGAACAAGCTCTTTTTGGCTAAACATAACCTCAATAAATCCCCGTCCTTGTCCAGCCACAACCCAGACATCCATAACAGCGACCCTGCACAGCGCGTCACAGTAAGTGGCTCTGCTGTGTTGTCTGTCTGTCTGTCTGTCTGTCTGTCTGTCTGTCTGTCGGGTAAAAGGTTTTGGTACAATTTTATTTCTATTTTGTTTCTTGAAGATACTTTGTGAATTAGGAGCATCTTATTTTGATGCAATTACTGGTACATTAGCAGAAATGTAGTACAACACTGAAGTAAAAAGCAGTGGTCTGTTTATTTACATGTGAAATAAACAATATTATGTCCTTACAGTTAAAAATGTTTCTGATTTTTTTTTTTTCATTGATCAAAATTTTAAAAATTATCATTTGGACAAAATTGTTCAGCCTATTGTGACGGTAAAGCACAATAGAGTGCCTTGACAAGGAGTGTGTTCAACCTTTCCAATGCTGTGAAAAAGGAGAAACATCTCTTTTTTTCTTTCATCCTGTATCCCATAATGGCTGTTCTGTTTTCCTCTCCCCTGAGGAGGAGTTAACAACCTTGAAGCTTTGTAAACATCAACGGTACGTGGAATAAAAAGTAGATTATCAAAGGGATATTTCTATGAAAGCAAACATCTGCTATGATAAGTTATTGTCATCTTTTATCTCTTGATCAATTCATACAGCAGTTTTCTTCTTTGTGACTACACCCATTTTCCTTTTTTATTGTACTGTTATCTTGATAAACAGTGATGTTTATCACACCCTGGCAATTGTTTTGATGTTATTCATGATTTTCAGCACTTTAAATGACGTGACAAAGGGAGGAAGCGGTAACAATCTTGTATTGTTAATATTAGCGGAGCGTCCAGGTAAGTCAAATTAGTGGAAAATAAAACAAGTCGCCTTTGTGGTCGAGGAGCCAAAGTAGACGCCAATCAAGCGATATGAAAGACAGCTCTGAGCCCTGGGAGAGATGTGATGGAGTTCAATGTGAAGGCAAGGACGCTCTCCTCAGCAGACGACAAAACAGTAATACACAGGGCCGTGTGCTAAAATAAAACACGATCAATTCAAACAACAACACCACTGTGCTGGGACCCCCCTCCACTCCCACCCCATCCAGAGACTTTCCAGCCTTTCAGAATCCTGCACTGAAAGCTGGCCCTCTTGCCTCTCATTGCCTCCCCGACTTTTCTCCCCGTTCACACACAGCCTCACTTCCTCCCATCATAAATCTGGATAAATCCACAAACCACTGTCTGGCATGCTCCATCTGTCTCCCTCACTCATGTACAGCTAGAGAAAACCTCTCTGCATCCCTGCCTGCCAGCAGGCTGTCCTCCAGGCTCACTTAAAAAGAATGAAACACAGAGAAAAAAAAGTACCTTGACTGTGCTCTGGAAAAAAGGATGACGACCCAACTCTACATTATACCACTACTCATCTCAGTAAAATACGACTAAAACACACAGTACAACAGAATAAGGAAAACCTTAATTCGTATTTACTCACCCTTGATGCAATTTAATAGAGATGGCCAGATTTCATACTGAATGAACTCATAAATAATATTCTTGGTGTGAAGATTTCATAGTGCAGTAAACTTACGGGTCATCTATTCCGGATCACTTTGCTTTTGCACCTAGAATTTTCTTAAAAATGTGTCCTGCTTTCAATGTTCACATGAATTAAAAGCAAACAGAAGAAAAAGAGAAAAATGCTGCAAGCTGTTGTGCTCAAAGTGGCAATTACAACAGTGTAAATTTAGTGTTTTTTCTGACTACTCTGTTACTAAATTTACCTAAATATGACAAGTTTTTAAAAATAGAACAGGCTACATTTTTGACTAAGGCAGAATGCAAGTTTCAGTTTTTTTAAGTGAGACTGCAGGAGTGAATTCAAGCCTTACATTTAATGGACGGTGTCAGAGGTGAGCAGCAGGCAGCTGCAGACAGGATGAGTAACACTACAACAGGCATTTGATATCCACCAACAGGGAACACAGAAGGAGGGCACCCTGCACCCGTGGTGGCATACTAAAACCCTCATGGAAGCACACACACACACACACACACACACAGACACATATGAACAAACCCTGCTCCAACAGACAGCAGCCCAGCAGCTCAGACTGGGCTCATTACATCCCACCCACCCCTTCTCACCACTACCACCGGGTCCTGACCACATAGTGGGTCGACGCCCAGCCATGGGGGGCCGTGTGTTAGCATTCAGCAGAGTGAGAAACAACAACACCAGTGGGCTCATATCATCATCCACCTCACAGCTCCCAGGGCCTGACATCTCCTCACGGTGCTATTGTTTCGCCTGAGCGCTGCTCTCTTGCCCTTTTCTCTCCACTACAGTGCTCAGGAAAAGGCTCCACAGTCGGGGGGGGTGGGGGCTTGTTTAGACAGCAGGGGACCCCATCCGCACTCAGTGGCAAACATCAAATATGATTAGTCAAGGGAGGCAAAGGGGAGTTTGACAGGAAAATAATCTGACCATTCAAGGTGGCTGGAGTATTTTATCAACTGACTGTAACACTAGATACATCAGAGCAGAAAAAAAAAAGATTTTGTTTACCTGTCGATGGCAGCAAGCGCCCAGGAGGATCCGCAGACATGAAACAAAAGAGGAGAAAACCATTAGTTCATTTGCTTTGTTTACTAAACTTTTGATGAAGCAACACACACATATAATTATAAAAAAAAAAGGAGAATCCACTTAAATTGAATATTTCAAAAAGGATTAAAAAAGGAACATTTTGACTTAAGCAGGCCTGCGAAAGCTTTGTTCTTTAAAGCGCATCTATTAGTTTTTGTTTTTGTTCTTAGCTGCTGCATGAGCAGACAGGTGAGAGACTGTTCCCTTGAAAACAGACTGTCGCAACATGTATTTCTGGCTAAATCAGTTTTAGAGAGAACAACAGGAAATGGGGATTTTCGACTGATTGGATGTCTTCATACTGCTAATGTGAAATATCTCATAATACAGTAACTTCTGTGTTGACCTTGCCGGCCCAAGGACACTGTCAGGACCACACCGAGGCAGGCGGGATCAAGCCACCCAATTTACTGTATGAGACTGCTGACACTATTATTGATATATACATGCACTTCCTACAACTACAGCCATAGTCACACAGCCAGTATAAATCAAAAGGGCAGCACAGCAATTTTTCTAAGAAGAGGGAGTGAAAAAGTGCTACAGAATAAAATTTATTTAATAAAATAAAATAACTTTTCCCACACTTCCCAAAACTTTCATTTCCTGTAATGAAGGGCTATTTATGGGCCTATCTGCTAAATGTACAGCTATGATAGATTATGCTTTAATAATTGTTTTTATAGAGAAAGGAAGGCCTGAGTCCGGTGGCCTGTGGGTGATGGTTGGTGGAGGGTTGTGGTAACTCATCCGGGTCAAGAAAGCCACACATAAGCTAGCTGTCCAGAATGATTTTCCTTGTGGATGTTGTAAAATATGCTCATATATAAACGTATGTTACTGTATGGCAATTTCTGATATATTCATATTATGCTCTCATCAGTATACAGCTTACCCTCCATGAGACCCTCACTAGCTGCTTGCTATCCACTGTTACATTCACATAACAGCATCCGCGTTTTTTTGCATTCTGTGTAAAATGAGCCTGCAGACGCAACACCACCTGTCATCAACGCAAACAGCCTGCTATCAACAAAAACAAACTAAAAACTGTGTCACACCATTAATGCAGGCGACTCGTGCAAAACCACTTGTCTCACCATGATCATGTTTGCGCTGCGCTGTAATATTGCTTTCTTTGGTTCCTCCTTTTCTTATTTGTATGAGATGGAAACAATTTATTTCTTCTTTACAAATAATACAAAGAGTGATGATGAAACTAGCAAGGGCATTTGGTGTGCTGTCTCTTAGAAGACAGGAAACCCATTGAATTTCATGAATAAATGAATGAATTAAAATTTATTTAATCATACTTCAGGAATTCCCCCCACCCTCACATACGCGCACACACACACACACACACACACATGCTGCAGGACCGCCAACCAACCACCGTCAGTAGTTTGCGCTTGCAAACAAACACATGTAATCTCGGAGTACACAACGACGGGGGCTCACTATGGCAACAGCACGTATCACCTTTTGCAATATGTCTCTTTGTGCATGCTTCTTCATTAGGATTCATGGATCATCAATGAAAAACAATTTTTGTTTCTCATTTGGCACCACGAGAATGTTTGTACACCAATATGTGGGAGGTGGTAATATAGACCCTTCATATTTAGACTAAGTAGGTTTTTGTTTTGTTTCTCCCGCTGAGGCTGTAAATGTATCTGACCATCGCAAGCGACTGCAAAGCACAGGCCAAACATACTTTCATGTTCACTGTATTCTACTTCTGAATAAAACATGGACTTATTGGCATTAAGGAAATAAGACTGAATTGTAAGCCTTTTACACAGCATCAACACACACACACACACACAAAAAGACAAAACATATAACAAATCACAGCTATAGTGTAGATTGAAATGTTATGCTAAAAATTTACTATACCTAGTATATTGATTTACTTTTGGTTTGATAGATTAATAAAATATTGGGTTACACATACACTGTTGTACAGTATTAACTTTAGAATTATGTCCAAGTCAAGCAACTCATTACCACAATGACTCTCAATGCTGGTGGAGGTTTATTCAAAGTATATTTAAAAAAATAACATTTAAGCGAGGAAGGCCAAGCTTTACATTTGTGTACTTATTCCTTCTTGACAGCGCAACAGGAGCAAGCTGTTTCAAAATGAGTCTGGAGACCACAACATGCTCTAATTGATATGACCTTTAATTGCTCATTCAGTGCAGACGAAAGAAGAGGAAGACATCAAGCCAGTCCACTGTGGCTTGGGCTAAAGAGGCACTGTGTAGATTGGCCTACACTCCCAGGCCCCGTGGACATAATTAAACCTGAATAACAAACACTTACACAAGTGCTCTACTCTCCTGAACAGGATTCTGAAAACATCCAGGACACCAGCTCGCTGCTCTTTTAGTTGGTCCCTCAATCAGAGTGGATTTGTTCCTGTGTTGAGAAAATAATTGGAGCCTGGACAATTGACAACTATGGCCAACATAAATGAGGTCCTGTTATCCACGGTCAAAATTTGGTTACTTCTAACTAAGTGGATCTGCAGTTCATCTTAGCTATTGGTAGGAGGTTGGTGACTTTTTTAACATCACAGCTGCAAAACCCATAAGAAACTTCAAAAGGGAAGGAATTAAAAGCTAACACATCTAAAATAAAGTAAATAAAATGCTAATAAATTGTGGTCATCTTCCTTAATTTGTTCGATGACTTTATGTTTTGGTAACAGGTATAACAAATACATCAAATGCACAACAGAAGACTAAACCTCTCTCTAAATATTCCCTCATCCAGGTAAAAAAAAAATTCTGCATATTAAATGAAGCCACTCTGGATGCAGGCACGTCCTAAATTCTCTGTAAGCACAACATGGAGACAAACTGTAAATAGAACATCTGCATTGTGCTCTCTAACATTAACAAAAGGCCTCTCTGCATTTTGCACAACAGCAGTCCACGGGGGGGGGGGAAGAAAGCTGTCCACATATGTTTTGTATGGAAAGCGTAAGCTGAACTAGTGGACCTTTGCATGGAATTAGACACCATTAATTAATTTACACTGAAGTCCACAAGCCTTTCCCTTAGCGTGAACGCTCGGCCTCAGGTTAGCAATGGGTTCAAGTCGTCCACCGGGGCCGTGACAGCAGTGTGTTTGCCTACTATGTATTCAGACCGGCAAACTGCTGGTCACCAGATGATCCCCCTGGTGGGCCTTAGTGTTGGCCTTTTGCAGACCTCCATCATCTCCACCTGCAGTCTGCCTACACCCCAGAGAGCTCCCACTAGAACAGTCATGAATGCAGGTGCTGGACGTCTAGACGAGGGGCTCATTAGCTTTCCTGCCGCTTACCAGCTAGTGATTGCAAAGGCCTAAGCTGCCTTGCCTGGAGGGAGGGGACAGGTCCTCATTGAGAGCGTGCTTTATTACAGGGGCTTAGGTGGGGGCTTCAGGATTAACACATAAGTCTCCCACCTTCATGGGTGCGAAGATGACTTGTAGTGCTCTGTGCGGCTGGACGGGGGAGTGGAGCCAAGGGGGGTGGAAACAGCTTTTCTCACTTTGCATTGATAGACTGACCAGAGGCTTAACACACACGTCCTGAAGGTCTGGATGGATTTGTGTTACTTACAGCAGTCAACCTAAATATCTAAAGGGCACAGACAAGTTTTCTAAATGTTAATTTAAGTTAATTAGTTTTAATAACTTTGGCTTCCCCGCGTGAACCTGTGTGTTTGTGTGTGTATAACATTTCCAGACATCACTCTGTGAAAGACCTCACAGTGGCCCGTAATTGTTTCAGCTCTGTTTTTCACCACAGGGGAGAGCTGGTCAAAAGAGTGGCAGGCTGTGCCCTTTCCTCCTACGGGTCCCTTTAAAGCCAAGCTGCCCTTCAAACTGATGCCTGAGTTTGAGCTACAGGTGAGTAACATTTATACAGCTGTATATGTTATGCTTATAAAACAAATCCGAGCATGTTGCTGAAATCAGGATTCTTGAAGCATGTTTGACATATTACTCCATATTAAACGTACAGCACATTAGACCAGTGATTTCAGTGTGCATTATAAGTTTTCGGACTATTTCAAACTTTAGAGGTTCACACTTTCAAAACAGAGTCTTTGTTTAGACAAAAAAAAAAGATTTGAATTGCAAAATCTGAGTCATTTGCATGCCTCCAAATTCAGTACATATAGATGTATTTCTAATCTAACTTTCAGATTGCTTTCAAGCCTAATGTTTATAGTCAACAGAAGCTCGCACCTCTCTATATATTACCACAACCACTTTCCTCAGATGATTAAGCGATAAGAAAGAAAGTCAAAACAATAGTGGAACAAACAACTTTTCTCTGCTGAGCCTTTTGCATAATTATGATGCCCGAGGGCCAACTGATTCACTGAAATCTGTTCTCTGTAGGGGGAGGGAAACCTAAAATAGCAGCCTCTGATTGTCACACAATTGGCTTAGACTACACTGTGCAGCTGTGCTCTGAGCCTGTCTGTCTGTCATTTAACTGATTGCTGCATGGCTGCCAACCTATCAGGTGCATCATCACTGGGATGTGGGCTGCTAAGCACACCAAAAAAAAAATTTTTATCTCCAACTCCTTCCAGTAACATTGGGTCAAAAATGTGTATATATAGAGCACAGTGTGCTGCTGCATTGAACAGATCTTCAAAATGTATTCCAATTTTGATTACCATAATGCCACAATGGCATAGTTCAAAGCTCGGATTGTACAGCTGCAGATATGAGCAAAGACAACCCCCACCCCACCCTTCTGTATTAGAAGAGAGGAATAAAAGGAGAAGGATAGAGACAGAAGAACAGACAGTGAATTCCAGGGCAGTCCTAGTTAATTACGAGGGTACAAGTGTGATAAAACACCCAACCAGCTCTGAGGCCTATTCCTTCCTGCCAAAACATTCATCATTGTTTTCAAAACTCATAGGAATATGCAGTTCACAAGTCCTGGATGTAACAACCTAATTCAAAGTGCTTATAATTTATATACAAATGTTACTGAAGGTTAACACCCAATACAGTGCAATATTAATCCACTGAAGTTGTGAAGTTTGAGCAACAGCCTTTGTTTTCTTTCACGAGCTTTGTCATCAGCATGAAAAGTAATGCATAATTAATGAAAAGAAAATTCACAGCAAACGTATTTTCCATTATTTTATCCTTTTGTGTAAATTGTGGCAATTTTTCAACACTGAAAATCTGAAGTGATTATAGTCTTGAAAATTATTACATTTACACAACATCAGGAAGTAAATAATGATTATCTCAAAACAGATTTAGCACAAAAGTAAGTAAATAGCACCGTGACAAAAAGAGCAATTAATAGCTTAACATCTTCAGTGATGTCAGAAACATGTTCACTTTGTGTCAGCTCTGTGTCAATATTTTAAACAGTGGCAGTGTGTGAATGCATAGCAGTATCTCAAATATTAATTAGCCTTGTGTATCTGATTACTGACATGCCTGAAGTGAGGTGATAAAAAATTCCTTGTGGTTTATCTGCTCCCTTCTCCATTGAAAAGAAGGTACAGATAAAACTGGTATCATGAGGTTCATGCATGGTGAATCATGTCCACGGTATTTTCTCTCTCTTCCGAAGTCAATAGGCCTGTAACGTGAGCACAGCACTGGGCTGTCTCTTGGCAGGCTGACTGAGCCCGCTAATGAAAACAGAGGAAGGGAAGGGAGAGAAAAAGAAACAGAGAGTTCTGTGTGTCTGAACAAACACAGGAGGAATACCTTCAAGGTCACCGTCAGGCAAAAAAAGAGGAAATGAGAGCGAGGGAGATAGAGTGATCGAGGAGAGGAGGAGGAGGAGACGCTGAAGAAGACGGGCAAAGTGCTGATGAGACGGGGAATTTTAGGCTCAAAGAGAAAATAAAAACAGAAAACTTTTCTATGCCTTTTTCTTTGGGGCCAGCGCTGCACACTAAAACATCGCAGCCAACAAAATGGAATTAAAATAGCTCTTAAATAATTCTTTATTTTCACAGTTCACTTATTTTTTTAAGTGCAGCGGATTACATAGGCTTTACAACAATAAAACAATGCAGCGGGGGTATCCTACTGGGCAAACACACAAATGGGCTTTGTTTCATTTTTATGACCGTTTTAACATTACTTTATCAATAACAAATCAGACATTTTTGATAGCTCAGCACTCAAAGTAATAGGCAACAGAGCAATCCATGGAGCATGCTAAAAGTGTTGGAGTAAAATGGGCTGTGGCTGCACAGCCGTGAAACAGGAAAAGAAATGGGAAGAGGCCTGTCATAAGAACGTCAGAAGCTGGACTGTTCCAGAAATGCCCAAGTGTGGACATACACTCAGGCGTGACGTTACAGCAAACCTATTATCTACTATTCTGTCACTTTGGCTTTTCCACTACAAACTTGGGACCAGATTCAATTTCAGCACCAGAGATGTCTGCTTCTCTGACCATCACACAAGCACTCTCTCTCTCTCTCTCTCTCTCTCTCTCTCTCTCTCTCTCACCCTTGCTGAGTGGGTGTGTCCCCTCAGGGAGAAGATGGTGCTTTTTACAGCACTTCTCCTAACCTTAAAAAAACACTTAGCACCAGATCCTGAGTTGATTTTTTTTTTTTTCCACCATTAAAGGCGTCAGTGCTACCACTAATCAAAAACTGGCATGCAAACAGAAATACGATGTTCTCAGAGTACGCAGCTGTCAAAAAAGATAGGTGTCCAAATGAAAACTTTTCAGAAATAGATACAGTCGTTCAGCTCTCTGGGATTTATGATGAGGATTGTCTGTGATATGGGTATGAGACATTTGTGGTGCGGTGATAGTGCATTCAAGATAACAATTCAGTCTTAGTGAGCTTATCATTAAAATTCCATCAGGGAGATATGGCACAGGGAAGATGGTTGAAGAAATGCCCGAGATCTAAGGACAGGAGGCCTTACATCACAGGCAGAGTGATGCTAGCTCAAGCCCCTGCTTTTGATCTCTTCGTTTACCTGGAGGAGGCCTGCTTGAAAAAACACACCAAAAAACTGACCTGTCAGCTACAGAAAGCAAACTTTCATGTGACGGCTGGCTGTCTGACTGTCTGTGTCTAGTCAGGCATCCCAACCATATCTAAACAGGCAACTATATGCCTCTCAGTGAATCAAAGAAAGGCTGTTATGATAAGAATCTTGTAGTTTCTCAGACGGTGATACACAAATATAACATCTGTGCTTACAAGCACAGCACAGTGGCATCGAGGACGCACATCCTCTACATCAAGTAATTATTAACACTACCCTACCCAAAACTGCCACAAACAGGTGCCTTCTTTACACTGCCTTTGTGTTTTTAAATAAAATATGTGGCAATACTAATCATTTATGTTCACTGTTATAAAGCAGAATATCTTGTCCACTACTCAGAGGAGTAAGGAGCTCTCAGACCTCGTCTCCTGATCAGAGACATGTTTGGTTGCGGTTTTTTACTTTGCTGCTGGCTGTTTTTCAAATCTCGCAATGGTGGGTCACACACGCAACTTGTCCTCAAATGTTACACCCCCATACCGTCATGTTGGTTTCGGCGTAACACAGACATTGATTCGGCACTGCTACTACCTCTGCTGCTGACTGAGAGGCAGAACAACAATGACACCCAACGCCGCTTTGTACCTTTAATTCAGAACGGTGAGGCGGAATAGTGGCGCACTCTTCCCGCCTTGAACAGACTGTTAAAGGGGGCTCATGACAGTTGAAAGACGTACGCCGTTCCACCTCTGTCTCAGTGGTCCTTTGTGTAGTTGGTTTGTTGTTTTTCACCTCTTTTGTTTCAATGGCTTAACACTGCACTCGATCAGGCTCTCGTCTAGAGGGACCTGTGTGTTCAGTAATAAACTCACAGAGGAGAATTAGGGAAAGGATGTTACACAGATCAAAACAGAGGACTCCTGGGCCTCTTACGCTCTTCAATCAATAGGCAAGATACGGCCAGTCAGTATCAAGAGACAAATGAGGACATACAAATAGACATTTCAGATGTGACAAAACTTACTCGCACTACAGATATACTGCTAAACTGTATAGGTTGACTAAAAAAATGATATAGTTGGTTAGTTGGGATTATATCATATAATTATGCCAGGCTGTGTACTCTGTATGCATGAGCAGATCAATGCCTTCAATGCTTGCATACTTAATACACAGCCAGGTCTTGTTTAAAATGAATGCAACAGTTTGCACTCAACTTGCATGTGTATCGATGCATGGGTGCCTTCGGTTTCAAAGGTAGCCACTTTAGGTAATGCAAGTGTCCCTCCAGACTATGCACAGTCATACCCTGTATCAATAAAGGTCTGCTTCTGAGTTTCTCAGCTGGTGTGGCCAATTAGTGTGAAATTTGGTGACAGAACTGTGGAGGAGCTAGGACAGTCCTTGTGTAATTATTGATCTAAGTTTACTTGCCTGCTTGGCTACATGTGCGGAGGAGAGGATACAGAACAGGGTTGTTCTCATGCAGCGCCTAATTAATTGTGACATAATCTGATACTATAGCTTAAAGTTGTTGAGGATTTCTGATCCCCCCGCTGGTGTGTGGACTTAGAGTGCTGCTCGTTGCACAGTAATTGCAAAGCTTTGGCTTGGTGTCACAATTAGAGTGGAAACCAGCCTTATTATATCCACTGTTATAATCTCTGCCAGACCCTATTTACCCCTGCTCTAGTTTGGTTTCCTTTCTTTTGACAGTGTTCCAGTCTGTATAGAAAACAGACACTAATCCTCTGACTGCAGGTTTTTAATAGGGTCTCATGCAGGGCAATGCATTGGCATACGTTCTGGCTTTTTGCAGGACAGGTGCAATTATTATTGTGACAAGACAATAAATAAAGAGAGGGATATCTTGTGAAAGAAGATTTGCGGTAAATGTTAGGCATCATATTGCAGGGATCATGTGGCAGTTTAATTGGACTGATAACCAGTGTACAAGTTTATTGAAATACACTGACTTTGCATATTGTTATGTAGTGATTTTTTTTACTGTATTTTCTTGAAGAAGGACCTGTTTTTTTCCCCAGAAACAGAGACCTCTCTTATTATTTCATACATTGTGTTGGTCTGAAAGACAGCCCATTTCTTGATATGATTGCTTTGCGGGCCAGAGAAGGACACAGGTGTAACGGCCTAGCAAAGTCATTTGTAGAACAGCTTGAAGGAACCTCCTCTAGTGTCTTATTAGACCCTGTGGGTCAGACAAAGAAAGCACAGTGGGAAAAGCACACAATGCATTCAGTAATAACATCTGACTTCTTTTCACGATTCTGTGCCACATCTCTGAAGAAATGCTAACCAGCATCTTTCCTTTTCCGACCTCTCTCTGGGATTACTTCTAACCAGTCACTCTCTGAAGGCTCCTCCACAGCGCTTCAGCCAGAAAGACACATAATATTTATCAGAAGAACAGAGGAGCTGCACTGGAAAAAAAAAAGGGAGAGACAATTTAAGGGGTGTCTTTGATAAAGCAGTGTTTTTGAAGCACAGCCCGTTTAGCTTCAACAGGACAAGAGGAAATAAGGATGGGAAAGTGTGTCTTGCGACGGTGCTCCACATCAATACACACCGCAGATACCTGGATGCCTCCCAAACAGAGACTCTGAGACCGCCCCTCCTCCCTATAAACTTACGCTCTTTGATCTTCCCTCTCTTGAATGTAAAGACTGTTACTGCCTGCACCACAGAGAGTTCAAGCACCCCACAACCTCCATCGCACTCACTCACCTCAATATCCACTATGTGCTTCCTCACTTGTTGGAAAACTTTAGAAAGAGGGCAGAGGAACTTTTACTCAGAACCAGATAGTCATCTTCTCTTGAAGGTGGCTGTGCTGTTGTGAGCTGGTAAATTGGTAGGTCAGTGGTTTGATAGCACCATTTACCGGTCAAATGATCACCTCTTTGCCCCCTTATCCGGTTTCTCAGTTTTGTCTCGATCTATGAAAGGCAGAGGCAACACAGTTTGTTTTTAACCTGATTTCTTCGGCCTTGGCCAATTAACAGGGCTGCAGCAGCAGTATCAGTCGAGGGTTAAATGAGACCCAGGGCACCCGCGAGATCCTGCAAGAGCCCCTGCTGACAGATTCAATCTCCCCTACTCTCCTCTGTTGTTATATCTGTTTTAAATCTTTCACCCACACTTTTCTTTTCTTTCATTTTGCCAGGCTTATTACACAAGAACTTGGAACAGCAGGATGATTTGTGCCTTCTATCATTTAAATTTAGCTGAAGTTAGGTGCTTGAAAAAAAAATTCTTTTTGTAATATCTACATTTAGAGCATTTGTCATGACTGTGACTTGAAGCATTCTTGATGTTAGCTGATCTCTTTTTTTATGCATAGTAATATTTTTTTTCAACCAAATCTCCATGGTGTTTCTTTGTTGCTGTAAACAAAGCAAAAGCACTTTATGCTGATGTGATGCATAACTATCTGATAAGCTGGTAATGTATAACTGCTCTGCAATTTGTTTTGAGCTGCTTAAACATTATGGCTTACCGGGCATTTTCTGGTTTGAATTGAATCATAAAGGCAATATAAGTCTGAGGTTTTTAGTTGCAGTAAAGTGGATGAAAAGCCACTTTCACAAATTTAAAAAAAATCTATAGGAATATCCACTGATATACATATGCAAAATATTTTAAGTCTTCTGTTTACTCACATTTCATTTCCTACTCTAGTCCTTGAAGAAGTATGGGAGTCATTTGAATAAAAATGGAGAAGAACAAACAGAAAGGTGGTCATTTTTTAGATGGAAATACATGGCAATGCAATGTTTTTATATGCTGAATAGCCGTTATTTTCTATGCAGCAGCCTATCTCATATTTTGCATTTGTTCTAAAATGGTCAGATTCATTTTTGCCTCCTTCCCCGTTTTATAGGATCACTTGGCACACCAGATGACATTTACATGACTTATTTCGAGGCAAAGGAGTTTTGTTATGTTGACTCTATATGTGTTGATTGTTTAGGTTTCCTCAGCTGTTGTTTGTGCACAACAATTTGCTACTCTTGGACGCTGTAATGGATTTTCCTTCTCTCAGATTTGCAAGTAGTTTGATAAAGGCTTTTGGCTCGTCTTTCATGGATAGTTTGGTTCTATTTAATGTTCAGCAGCAGAAAAGACAATTCTTGGCAGCGCTGTGTCGTCTAAGCACCAATATAAAGGAGACACAGTGGAGTGGTTTCACCGGTCTCAGCCAACTGGAGGTGGGCGACAGTTAGGGCTCTCCCGTCCCGTGAGAACAGAAACTGTTAACACAGCAATGGCTCCAGCATTGCTGAGTGGCACTAACAGGGGGAGGGGTTGTGTAGTGAGAAGACTCACCTCTCTCTACCCTCCAGTTTCCCTCATCGAGCAAAAAAGCTTTCTCTTGTCTCTTGGTCGGGTGTAATGTGCATCAGGATCTCTGGAATTCAATTACTGTTCCCTTTTAGCCGCGCCTGTAATCTTCCTGTTCCAGTCATATGGTCTGGGTGCCGGCCAGTGTCACACACTTTGCCCAAAATGATTTCTTTTATGACAAGCCAACAAGAGCACACACTGTATGCAGTAATAGAACAGATATGGATCAATTCAAACCACCATTTTGCCTTAACTTAATTATGTTACATATGGGGAAATGTTACTATACACCGTCGGGGTATAACAGTGTAGTCTCTAATGAGTGTTCAATTAAAAAGAGAGAGAGCGCCCACAAGGCAAAGCAGGTCCAACAAAGTCAAATGAATGCTTTTCAAATGACACAGTCTCTTCTTAAGCTGAAGTCTTGGATCTATATTTGCATCAAGGATGATTAAAACCTACATGTTTCCATCTAACTTCGTTGTATGTGAGAACTCTTAAAGCTTTACAGAAAACCAACCTCTGGTCATTTCTTTGAACACTTCTATAAAACATTGTGACATCTGCGTCTGAGTGAAACAAGATGATTGGCACCACTTTTATGTCCATATGGTAAATATTTACTGCCACTAGAAGATATTTGTTTTTATCTGGATTTTATTACCTTCTGATGGATCAAGGTCAGCTGTTTTTATCTGAGCATAGAGATAGGGAACAGCTAGCCTTGATCCATCAAAAGGTAATAAAATCCACCGACCAGTTTGCTCATTAACACATTCTTTCTCATTTGTTTAATGTGCACAAAAAACTAAAAGAGTGAAAACAATAGTCCAAAATGGTCCACAGTACTAAAAGGAAGATTTATTTTATCTACAGATGGCGAGGCTAGCTGTTTTCTGTTTGGATTCATTCTCAAAATTTCAGACTACTCCTTTAAGGAACCCATGTTCAAGTTTGCCCGACCTGCATACTCTTCAGACTGTCTAAAATGATTGCTGTCTCTCAGAGGCAAAGGCGGACACAGCATGACATTGAGTGTCGGCCCATTTGCAAATGCAAATTAACGTCTTTGTACTCCCTCATGGCGGGGTGGTTCAGCTCTGCTCAGTCTGATCGGTCGATCAGCCGATTGGCCACCGCAGCGTGACGTCGGGTTAAATTTCTTCAAAGTTGACTCTACTTCAACTTTCTGCTGCAGGGCCGTTATTTTTTTTTTCTTGGAACCTCCTGCTGTCGACACCGCAGCAGCCTAAACAAACTACCTACATTAAAATTATAAGGAGAATCTAAGTTTTCACTGCAACACCTAATTGAATCTGACTGAAGACTTACAACAGCAGGACAAAACTGAAGGAGAAGGTTGAAGCAGTCAGTAGTCGGGCATGCAAACTGCATAACTTTGACAATATATACTGTTTTTGAAACCTTTCTCTGTCAGATTTAACGTTAGCCGAGTAGTTCCAGTTGCTAAAACCTACCCAAATCTACAAAACATTCTCTTCACCTTCATTTGGGCAATGCTGATAGGAGCATTAGATCAGGAGACACTCATAAAGGTTTGTTTTGGAAGGTGTTGACTGTGATGCCTTTTGTCGTTCCGGGTTGGAGCAACTCTTCCTGAGTGAATTGTTGCTTCGCACAAAGTTAGAAGAATTGAGTGAGAAGAGGAGAGGGAGGGTCTGTGGGCATTGTCATCACCTCTGACAAACATGCAGTTGTGTTTAATTATCAAGTGTTTACTCTCCTGCCCCGCACGTCAATCTCATGGACCCCCAAAAATCTGACACACACTGTGGCCCCACGCTATTAACTAGAGTCAACAGAGCAATGATCTGTGCCTCGTGTTCCTGTCTTGTGATAGGTGAGGATCTGCACCCCCACCCCACCGCTCCACCTGCCTCTCCTGTCTGCCGGAGTTAATTTATCTGGGTGATAAGCAGGTGGACGAGGGGAGGAGAGGCCCTCAGACTGAGCTGCACTGTCAGACCTGGCAGACTGAGTGACAATGCTAATAGCCAGGTCCCATTAACCTCACCACACGCTTCACCTTTATCTACCACACAAAAGACTGTTTGTTTGCTTGTTGGATGATAATATTTGCCTCGTGATTTGGCGGCCCCAGACATGACAAATATATTTGTGCATTTTGAGAAGGCACTGTGATTCAGGTGAAGAGGGGTGCTGCTGAAAGGAGACAGTGCTCTCTGCAGCCTCAGTCTGTGATAAGGAGTAATGTTCTCGGCCTAATCTATAACTTTAAAATGGAGGAATATTCTTGTTTCCCTTTTCTTACTTTAAATGAGCAATGTCCTTGCCTCCCATCATTCTACCATGGTCTTGACTTATGACTATATAACACAGTTCAGCATTAGAAAACACAATGCATATGCACCTTGCATTAGTTCATTTAGGGCGTTTATGCTCATCTTGGGGCCACAGTCTAATCATAAAGAGGTTCTGTGTTTTGTATATGGTCGTAGTCCTGTGGTGAGCCCAGTGCTCCAGAGCTAGGCAGAAGACTGAGAGATATTGCTTTAATTGGGGAGTAACTGATCCTGCAAGGCATTTGGGTGCCAGACTTTAGCATCAATGCTTCTTGGTGTATTCTGCTGCGCAATCACAAAAATGATATTGGGGGACAGCAGGTGATCCATAAAAGCTGTGTTTTAAAGCCTTGTTAATTATTCCTTCAGAAGTCTAATGAACAATGGGGATAAAACCTTGTGCAGGGCAAATCTATTTGTGGGAGAGGAGGAGCCAACTCTCTTTCAGATACAGTACTTCAGAGCCTTTATCCCATCTCATCTGTCAACATGAGTCTATCATTATTAGGCTCACACATGCAAGCTTTGTGCTTTGATCATGCCCCCGAATATAGCTAGTACAATATTTAATAGTCATGTACACTTACAGGGATACGGTGTTTGGATGGAAATATGTGCTCAAAATGGTGTCTTCCATGCATAATGAAGCAGATGCCGAAGATTATATAGTTTGGCACAGAATTTGAATATGCATAGATTATCTCTAATTTGATTTAGCAGCTGGTGTCTGGGTGCGGATGTGCACAGTACATCACTTACGAACACCGGGACCTTTGCATTCTTGAATTTCGTTTCATTGTAGTTTATCATATTTCCCTGTGTGGAACAGACATCATATTCTGTCTTTGGCTGGAGAGGGCTTAATACACGGCAGGCCTGCCAGCTCTTTCGCTCCGTAAGAGATATGAGAAGAAGGAGATTAGCTCAGCTACTCATCCGTGACCTTGATATTACGATGAAGATGGATAAGAGCTTTCTCCCTCCACCTGCCCAAAGCCTGAAAGGCTGTTTAAACAGCAGGCCCGGTAGTCATCATCCATTCAAAACAAATGTGTTATATAAGGGTCCAATTTTTCAGACATTCTATTCAGTATCCTAAGTCAATTAATGATGTCATACACCGGCAGAATAAAACAAATGCTCGCTATGGACCCTCGAGAGAGAGAGAGAAAGAAAGAGAGAGAGAGAGAGAGAGAGAGAGAGAGATGATTATGAGGATGTAAGGAGGTTTTCTGGAAATAGTGGTTGTGCAGTGTTTTGCCTTATAAGGTCTTTTTTTCATCAAACTTTATTTAAACACAGCTAAACTACCTTTTAAAGCTTCATATAATAAGGGTGCACTTAAAAATGTTCCACTGATTACTAAAAGGTTATTTTAAAATTTACCCTCTCTGTGGCAAATTGTTAATTCCATGCTAACAATATCACAAGATTACTAGAGTGTGCTTTACGGAAAGCACATTATCTGAACCCAAAAAAAAGATCCTAAAGCAACTGTTTGAAATAATGAGCAGGGGCAGAAGTGATCCCCACTTCATCCTCACCTAACAAAGAGATTAAAAAAGGCAATGTGGAGCTCAAGCACTCCACAAATGCTGACTGTACTAAAAGAGGCTGGTTAAGTTAAGGCACATAAACATCCAAACTGATGCGATGCAGATTTCTGGTATGTTTTGTAGGTTGTGATACAATTTAAAGCAACCAAACACAATAATCTTATATTTTCACTTTCTTTTTATGATGATAAAAAGCTGACAGCTGATAGTAAATAGCAGCAAAATAAGAATCTTATGTTCTTTAGTAGTCTTAAGTAAAAAAAAAAGGCTCTTTTAAGCCACCAGAAGTTCAAAATAAATATATCAATCTAATTGCTCTGTATTACTGTATACTTCACATACTCCAGTAGGATGAAGGAACCTGCTCTGTGACTGTCTTTATGTAATATGATGTCTCTAAAATGTTTTCCATCATTATGGCACTGCTTGTCATTTTAGTACTCATTGGTTATTCAGCTTGGATTGCATGTCTACAGCTTGCTCACTAAAAGCACCTGCAATTGTCCACTGTGGGCTAGCATGTCATGGAGGAAGTGCTGAGAGGGCATACCTTTCTTTTACCAGAATGCACTGAGAGCATTGAAGAGATGGCATTAAGACATAATGAGTAAAAAATGTCTCTCTCACACCGAGCCAAGAAGCTGATGGGATTTCCATGCTAGACTGAATCTCAGATGCATTCGGCAGACAGCAACTGCTCAGGACATATTTGTCTGTTATTGATGTAGTAGTTAACTGCCATTGCTGTATTTTTGAAATACGGTAAATGCTGTGACTGTGTTTTATTTTTTTATATCTTTTTCTTGCTCCAGAAAAACATGTTACAATGACTGAAATATCAAATTTAGCCTTGGGACAAGAAAAAAGCCTAAAATTTGCTCAAAAATTAAAAACAAATTACATAACTACAGTACACGACAGTCCATTTAAAGAAACAATTTGTCATTTGAATTTAATCAGTTTCAAAAGTTGAAAATATTAATTGTTATTTTTTCATTTATGTTAAAATTTCACTAAAAACAATTAAGAATCTAATTATAATGATGGGCATTTTAATTTCACTTGTATCACACACATGCTACACTTATTGAGTTAATTTAAGATCAAAGGAAGAGGGAGTTTCTACATACAAATGAAAGACTCTTCACACAAGTATAATCAGTAATTTAAAACAGTTTGAAAGAAGACTGTGCTGTGTCCCTTTCAAGACCTGCTTATTTAAGTCCCTGGATTTGGCTAATAAAGCCCAAAATGCCCTTTGACCATTAAGTGAACTGATCTTATTTTCAGAGAAAGACTGGTGATTCATACAGTATGAAGGCTAAAATGCACTAGAGGCTAGAAAGGGGGAAAAAAAAGACACGTAAGAAGAGAAAAGGAAGGAGATGAGAGAGAGGAAAGCGAGGGCAAAAAAGGGGGAGTTAGCAAAGTAGAAACAGAAGAGAGGTATAGATGGAAAGCAGGATGTGATGGTGTGCCAAAGTTATCCACTGATCCATGCCGAAACAGATGCATTTGATCACAGCAAGTCTCGGGCTTAGAGCATAAATACATAATAAACAAAAATTAATGGAGGCAGGCAGCATGCATGTGTTTCATCGGTCTGTGAGTTACCACCACAGTGACTGGTGCAGGGCAGAGGCATCCATATGGATGCTGCTTAGAGAACAGACTTGTTAACATATCTCCTTCACTGCTCCTAGCAAAGCGTTACAGAGATGGAATACATATCAGCCACATTTAATAACAACAATACGAGCCTATGTGGGAGGGATCTAAAAAAAGACCCCCAACATAATATGATACAGCAAAAAAAAAAATCCTGCCAAGCATGTTGTTCATGCCAAATTGGATCAATATCTCTGGGCAACTGTTACTATGTAGTGCAAAGCACTTATTGTAATGTGCGGTACAGGCTATATACAGTAAGTACTCGATACTTTGCAATGAAACTGGTTATAGGGAACACAAACACTCCGATAATTTGAAAATTTAGTGGCGGTCAAAGGTCCAGTCTTAATCCAGCGACAAGTTATCGGGACTAATTCTGCAAGTGTTCTGAGCAGAGTTTCAGAGGAGCAACCAGCAGGACTCAAAGCTTACATTTGAATTCTATGGCTTGCAATTAGAACAACCATTTTTCCCACAAGTGCAGCAGAAAACACGAAGAAGTCAAGGATGATGAATTAGTCTAATGATTCCGCAGTAATATCGCTCACAGACAGAGCTGGAGGAAATTGCCGTTCCCAAGCGAAAGGCCTAAAATTACCCCTTAAGATACGGCTGAACTTTTGCCATTGCACTCTCTGTTGCCAACATTATTCAGTGAACCCTCTTGTTTGGTGTTGATATCAATTGGATTCTTGCTGCCTCCTATGACCATCATGGCAACGTTCTCTCATTCCCCCTTTCACCTTTTCTTTTCTTTTGCCCTCTCCTGTCTGTGTGATTTCATGCTATAACAAGCACACAAAGCCCAGTGGGATGCTAATGCTGACTGCCACCTCCCAGCCTCTATCCTCCTCTCTATTCCCTCTGTCTGCTTGTCATATATGACTGCCCCATCTGAGTCAAGTCTGGGGCGTGAAAGGGGAGGTATGTATTGTACATGCAGTCTCAGAAGGCTGGCCTCTGTAGTGAAAGGAAAAAAGGCAGGGCCAAATATGATAGAAAACACAACATACACACGTAATGCCATGAGGCCTCAGGGGTGAAGGGCACAAGAGTCAACCCAGCAGTTCAGCGGTGAACGCTAATTAGTGCATAGCTCTGACCTTGACAAGCGATCCTTTCTCCTCCGTCAAGAGGCAGTTGTTGCCACAATGCAACACAGACTGAAAGAAAAGCCTCAGCTGAATGAGATCTATTGATGGCAGGGTGAGCGGTGAAGAGGCAAGGAGACAGGAATAAAAACATCGCCACAATGCCTGACGTACTCCCTCAGCAACTTGCTGTGACTTTGGCTTGTTGCACCCTCATTTGAATGCATTACACAACCTTAGAATACAAAAACACAAACCTCAATAAATAAGGCCTGTGTGTTTCAGGCTGTGCCAGTCTGCGCTGATCTGGGCCTTTCAGCTCACTCTGCATGATTAACAGAGGTGGGGACGTTTTGGCTGAATAAATTAGAAACTCCACTAGCCATCCACTTTTAAGAGTAAGGCAGACGGAGATACACAACCGATACGTCTTTGTTTGTGGAATCTCCAAAGGACGCGGTAATTGAATTTTCACAAAAATTTCATGTTTATGCCACAGCAAAAGAAATTAGATAAAGCTCGAGGAAGAAATGAAATGTGGCTGTCACAAAAATAACTCAATGCAAAGCCCCTCAAAGCTAATATATCAGAAACTGTCTTTCATTCTCCTGATGCACAGTCAGCAACACAGAAATCCCGAAAAAACGTTAGACGCTATGAGGCATTCTGTCATAAACTTTCCCTTTAAGACCAAAAACTGCATTCAAGACCGAGAAAATATTCAGTCTGAGATAGAACAAATTGAGCCTTTTATTATTTAAAAAAAAAAAGCACTTACTCTGCTAAAACTCATTTTACTGTTTTTACTATCAATATTTCCTTTATTGTTTTTCATTAACCAGAACAACCAGTTTGAAACTGAGCTGAAGAAAAGAAAGAACCACTAGCTAAACAGATGAAGCGTTTTTATACCACAGTCAGACAAAATAGAATGGAATAGAATAGAATAGAATAGAACTGAAAATGTGTTAATGTAGGCGTATCGCTACGGGTACTATTACGAAGATAAAAAAAATGAACTTGTCCACTGTGAGGGTTTATTAAGTTCCTTTGAGATAGGAATTTAAATCTCTGAAAAGTCATCACAGCAGCATCAATTCTCTCCTCCGTGTCAACATTTGTGCAGGTCATGGTATAATTAGCACAATGCTACACCATAGAGGATACAAGGTATGCTAAATGGAATGGGAGCTGGTGTTGTCTGATGTTTTGGCAATAGTTTTTTCAGAACATCTTGCCAAACAATTCTGCGTTTTCTGCCAGCTGACTGAACCTTCGACTATGAGGATTCATTTTAAACAGCTGAAAAATTGATAGTTTGATATGTTTAAACAGTACTCCCATGATCCAACATTGCACTTTAAATTTTGCAGTGAACTATATTTAAAAACAGTATCAAAGTTGACGTAACAAAACCAGGGATATTGTCTTTTTTATGCTATTAGAGGCTAATGTGGCCTCCAGCTGATAGCCTCAAGCAGAGATGAGGAGCAAGCTACTGAGGTCTGGTAAACACATTTTCTCCAAACTCCACACTACGAAATTTCTTTTCATTCTCAAACTTGTATTCTCAAGATTCAAATTTAACATATTTTGCACAGCTCCCTCTGGAGCCACAAAAGGCTTTATACAATTGTTTACACCTGTGCAGAACTACTCTGGAAGACCTGTAAACAGTTTTTGATGTGTAAAATAGGTGCATTTTCTCTTTAAGTAAAATACTATATGCATAACAACAGGCCAGAAATGTTATGTTTGTATTAAGTTTATTGCTGTGCAGCAATTTATTGAGAGCAACAGCTGCAACTATAGTATAGTACAATATAACGAATACAGTATAACATCATAGGCCTAAAGCTGACAATAGTAACTGCAGAATAAACACAGAGGCCCGGGTGGGATGGGAGCATAATACAGCAGATACTAGATTGGCTTTAATTAATCTGTGTTCCTTTTTCCTGGATAAATTCCTTCATTTATGACTTTTTCATAAGGGGTTTCATGTATTATAGAGGCCAGAGGGAATGGAGAGGAATGTAAATTAAGAGTCAAGCTTGTTAGAGGGCCAGTTTGACTGTTTACATGCTCCACTTGTCTGGGGTCCACTTTAGTGAACAATTCATGATGGAAGTTTCTCTGTCTTTCAACTAGTACATTGCACAAAAATGCATCTGGTGCCAATGGACGTTCAGCCTGTCTTCGCACACTCACTCACTCAACCCCTTTTGGGCTGTCTGTTCCTGTTGTCCTCTTCATCTCCTCCTCGTTTTGTGTCTGCCTTCTGTTGGAGACCTGTAGGTCAAGGTCCCTGTGCCATAGATGTGGAACATCGAGTTTTCAGGCCAAACCTCCCCCCTCAGAATCATCCAGCTATTTTTAAAGTGTGACATGTGAATAAAAACTTTCAAGACTGTTCATGTTGTGTACAAACAGAGCACTCCACATGTGCTAATCATCATTAGCATCTGAGTTACACACCTTTTAGTGACCTTTGGAAAGTGTGCATTTGGAATTTCATTATGAACCTGAAGTTTGGGTCTACAGCAACAAACCAGAAACCAACTTTTGTTGGGGAACAGATAGAAGTCACATAGCACCAAATCTGGCAAGTGGGGAAGTTGGGGAGTGACAATCGTGTTGCTGAAAGGAAGAAACTTGTGCATTTCTAGTGCACTCTGAGTGGGTGTGTTGTCATTTTGGAGAGCTTCAGAACTTCACAGTAGGAGTAGTAGTACTCGACATTAACAGTCTGACCCTGGGGGACAAATCATGATGCACAACCCGGCAAATGTCGAAAAACAACCAGCATGCTCTTGGTTGCACTCCTGACTTGACATGCCTTCTTCGGTCTTGGAGACTGTGAGCTCCCCTGCGAAGACTGCTGTTTGGTCTCTAGGTTGTAGAAGTAGACATAACTCTCATCACCGGTGAAGATCCTCGACATAAATTTTGGATCATCTCAGGTATGTTGACAGTGATCCTGGCAGACTCCGACACAGTGCTCCTTCTGCTCAGAAATTGAGAAATGCAAACACATCCGAGATCATGCGAACAAACTTGGAGTACTGACTCAGAGAAGTCATGGCCTGAACTTGCTATATGCACAACACCGTGCAGTGCTCCGTTCATGTCCAACAAGAACAGTTTCTGAGGGTTTCTGACCACATCTCGTATCAGTAGAAAGCATTAAACAGATGTGTGTTGAGTAACCGTCAAGCACAAAATGTAAGAATCTCGAGCACAAACTTTATGAGCCCAAGTGTTGAATGATACATCACTTTGCAAAAAAAAAAAAAAGTTAAAATCTATTATCAACAGAGATAACCAAAGTCCTTGGCAGTTAATGGATGTCCGTGTGGAGTATGAGAGTGTTGTGCGAAGTGTGTTTTGTGAGTAGGCAGCCATAAGGGAACTGAGCCATGTCTGTGTGCTCAGCAGAGTACATCAGGACTGAAAGGGACATCAGAGACTGACGACAAAGGATTATGATGAGGATGATGATGTGTGTGTGTGTGTGTAGGTGTTGGGGTCACTCTCCAGTCACAGGGTTAATGACTACTAGGATGGGGGAGGCCTTCCTACTTTAACGTGGGCCATCCATAGCTTGGCATTTCCCTGTCAGTAGACCCGAGTCTAGGAAGGGGGTGTTCAGTCCAACGGATAATGGGTATGAACATAAGAATAAAATTTATCATGCATATTAAACCACAAAGCTGGCCTCAGAATATACAGAGTGCATAAAAGGATGCGCAGAACGTGGTGGGAAAACAAAAAAGAGGGGAAGAAACCATAAAGCGAGGAAAGCCCAGGCCAGAGCCAACCCTCCCCCAGCTGGGAGATAAAGATGACTGATATCTGCTCCACTTTCAGCCCAATCTCTTTAATGCTAAAAGGAACCAAGGATAGGAGCAAAGAGAAAGGGGGAGAGAATTGAGCACAAGCAACTCTTTCTCCCTCGACCAAGTTTATCATAGTTGAATTGCAGACATTGCACTATCTTCATCACTTCGCCCCGCCTCGCCTCGTCTCCTCCTATATCCCTGACTAACACAGTCATGTTTGCGGTGGCAGACAAACACCAACATCAGGTCCCTGGGCAGATGTGTTTCCCAGTGTTCTGCACAGAAAACGGATTGTTCAAATGCTGAATAATTACCATGATAATCATCTCCATCTCACAAGGGTCTGAAAATGCATACCTGACATCTGACATTTGGTACCCATGGCTCCTCTCTCAATCTGCATAATCATATTCCTACCTAATTTCCATGCATATGTTTGGGAGGGAAAAAAAACTAAGTTGAATTTTTTGCATTGTGGTGTGGGCATAGATGGAATACGATACAGTGTAAGCATGCACAATAGTGCCTAAAGGATTAGTCGATTATCGCCAGCTATTTTAAAAATAAGTTCACCCTTTGGGACATTTTTTTAAAACAAAAATAATAAGAAATATGCAAAAAATTCTCAGCCTCAGCTTCTTGAATGTCTCTGGTTTCTATCACTGTATAAACAGTTTATCTATGGGTTTTGGACTTGTGGTTGGAAAGAAGAGAAAACAGTAAAATCACCTTGGATTCTGTCGGATAGACAAAGAAATTAATCAGAAGAATAATCAGTAAATTAATCAATAATGAAAATAATCCCAAATCTTAACTCTAATGCACATCAGATACTTCCTTTATACTGTACTTTAGACCAAAAGTGTGAAAGATTGCGTTGAGACCTTTAAGGCATTGTACAATACTCTACTTGTCACCTTTGATGTACAAATCCTGTAAGTATTACCCACAAGGAGGTATTTAGACTGTCAGTAAGTGGCTGCTCATAGGCTCGGCTGGGATGGTACAAGAAAACAATTACTTCCCTTTTCAAAGGCATTCACATACTAAAGGTGCAGCTACATTATAGCAGCTCCTGTACATTAGAGTCTCTGAAAAGAAAACATTTTCAATACTATGGATCATCTTCAGGCCATTATCACTGTAAGATATACAAATGCATTTACAGTTCAGCTCAGTGCATAAGCATTGGGATGTGTAGGTTGTTTATTGTTTAGGTGCTATGCTGAAACACATTGGAATTAAAATAATACAATGATTATTAGTTTAAAGGTGGTATTCACATTCATTTTAATAGGATAAATTCTTTTAGATATATCTCTTACTCTTTTTAAATTTCAATAAAAAGAAAAGAAAGGATGAAAGAAACAAGACAGAAAGAAAGAGAGGAAGAGAGAGAGAAAGAAGGAATGAAAGAAGGAAAGACAGAGGGAAAGAAAGAGCAGAGAATCAATTTGATTTTCTTTGCAATGGATCTATTTACAAACACAGATGACATTAACTGTTGCAATAAATTTTCTGCTTGACATTCAGAATTTGATTAAAAATTTTGCATGTAAATAAATAACTGCTGTGTCATGATGTATGTTTGAGAATCCACACTAACGGCTATTGCAGGTGTTTCTTTTTTAAAAAATGAGGACAGTATAAGTCAAACAGCTCCACTTCAAAGAAACATCCAGTGCAGAGGTTTTTTATCAGCATTATAATGAAAGGAACAGGGCCACGTCAGGAGCAACACTCTGTGTCTTGGGTATTGAGCCTATGCATCAAGAGCAGTTTGTATTCAGTGCTCAAGAAGGTACTGAGATGTATAATAAAAACACATAAAAATCTTTTTATAAGGGGATTTTACATCAATGTTTATCTCTGGATTTCATGGTTTGAACATCTTTACTGTCCTGAAACAGCTTGCATGGGATCTGCTACACAGACACAGCACAGTATATCAATTACCTTGGTAGTGAGTGTGCTGCTGCAATGCACAGTAAGCTTTTTTTTTTTCACACGTTTAAGACGTTTATAAGACATTAGGAGATAACAAGTTGAAATGGTGAGAAGTGATTAGGCAGAGCACTTGGCAGATATGAGAGATGTAGTTAGTCCCCGTTTAGCACTTGCACAGTATGTCTCCGACTGAAGGTAAAGGCAAGTGGGGGCTTCCTCTCCTCCCTCTCCACTATCCTCACCATAACACATGGCCCACTCGCATATTCACAGCTCTGCAGAGTAGCTTGGCTTCAGTGTGAGCTTCAATCCCTCTCACTCTGAATCATACTGTGATGGGACAGCAGTCCAGCCTTTCATATTTCCTCAAAAGGACAGTCACTGATACAAAGCTTGACTGGCAGCCAGATCCATCTCTGTAGCTTTTTGTTGCCTCCACCTAAGAGAAAAGCCCTTAAACTGTGATGGTCACTCATTCCCCTGAAAGTCTATTGTGGGCTTTATGACAGAGTGGCTCAAGCGAAGTGTCGCCCCACAGAGGATCATCTGATGCGGTCTGCCATGGGGTGCCTGTGTTTCATGTGTTACACATTGCAGACCCAACAATGCGGGCCCTCCCATGTCTCTCCCTCCCTTTGTTTCTCATTATTGAGCTAAATGGAATTAAGAGCTTTTCTATCGGGATCCTTTTTTCTGCACTCGCCCTTTTGAACAACCTGAGGGGGATTTTAACATGCTATTACCCTTTGACACAGTGCTGGTATTGGAAGTAGGAGAGTTGTGAGGTATTTAGCCAGGGCTCCAGACAGTGAAATAGAAGGCAGGAAAAGACCTGCACTCTCCTGCGAGAAGAGATGGAGAGGGCGCCTGGGGGCAGCAGGGGTGGAAGGCCCCAGCCTGGGCCCTGTCCACTGCAACCTACCAGACACAGCCTGAATCTCATTTATTCCTGGTGACCTTAAATAAAATGCTGGCTACCCCTGTGGGCCCCATGTGGGGCCAAAACCAAATGGGCTGTGTTCTCTACTCTTTCTACCCCACTGCTAGAGAAAATGAGCTCTATCTGTGGGGGAACTCAGGACCATGTGACTAAATGCCCCCTTCCCTGCATGAGTTTCCCCACAAACTCCATTCTGCGGCTAATCTGCAAAGCTGTCGCCTTTTAATTACTTGCTTTTGGTGCTGGAGAGCTCCAATGTGGAAACCTTTCGATTCAGTTTGCAAAGTTTCAGCTTATATGTCACCAGGTCAACTTGACAGTTTGTAATTTGGGACATTTAAATTCTTTATCATGAAAACATCCATCTAAACTCTTCACACAAATGCTCCCCAAGGTGACTTTTGGGCCGTCTGACAAGCATGTTAGTTAATTACTGCAAAGGAACCGATAAAAGCAATGTGTAATCCTTGCTGATTAAGTTAGGTTGTCAAAGCACTGGGTGGTGACAAGTATTAGAGAGGTGAGAAATTGTTAGATGAAGCTCAGTGTGTGTCTTTTTATATCACTCAAGGTCTCACAATGAATAATACAATGTATCACAGATTCATATTAAGTGCTTTGATATCTGAAACCAGTTAAAGCTGCTATCTGTAATGTTTCAGTTAATAAATCATTCATTTCAAGATGAAGCCAGTGGACTGAGAGTGTCAATCTCAAACACCACGTTGGTATTTTCATGCATTGAAATCGAGCATAAGCTCTGATGTATCACACTCAGCTAGCAGCCACATTTGCCATGCTTTGCATTGGTTGGTTCACATGAACAGCAGGCGTCCACAGCCCTCTACAACAGTTGTATCATATTGCTTTTAACAGCCTTCTGTTGGTTAAAAAAAAAAGAAAAAATGACATATTTTTACCTTAATTCATTCATGTTATTTATTAGTTACTTAGTTTGTTGCTTAATTTCTTTAACAATATATATCTATTCTGTACATTCTATACTTTGTTTTTCCACCTGTTTCACTTTGCTCTCCAAAATGCACGAATTTTTCAGTCTAAGCTAAGAAAGTTGCCCATCTATCAAGGGCACCTTTGTCATATGAACCCACGCAGGGTGCTGGTGGTTTTCAAGTGCCCACTACACGTCCAAGCAGAGCCAAAGTCTGCATGAGCAACTCTAATTAAAGTGGAGTTAATCACAAATAGCTGGATAGGGCCACAATTGAGGCATATGTTAAGAATGAATTACTAATTAGAGCGGCAAGCAGCGAGACAAGTCCCAGACTGCTTGAGAAGTCCCGGCACGTTACTAATATATGAAAAGGTATAAACAAACAGCAATCTGGTTGTTTAGCTCCTCCATCCCACTTACAAGGATCCAATTATGGCAGATCCCTGGAGCCGCCAATACAATCAGGCAAGAGTGAGTCGGCGTTATGATTAACTGAGAAGGCCACATACTCTCTATGGCTGCTCCAGTCAGCCAGCAGGCTTCCTTTGACAGGGGCGGTTATGTGGCTCAGTGAGCCCCAGGGCTCCACTCCCATTACAGGCCAACGTAGAGCCCAACACAACAGAACACAAAAACAAAACACAGCCAAAACCTCATATACTGCTTTCAGGCTGTGTTGTAATATGTACAAGTTAATTCACTGGATGGCTTACTTTTATAGGGCGCCCCGCAGGGTGTGGTATAACACACAATTAACACTGTAAATTCCTTGAACAATGCTTACGGCACTGATGCGTTTGGGGAATACACCTGTTCCTCTCCCGGTGTTTTATGACTTAAAAAACCAGAATGAAGGCCCTTATATTTGACACTTGAGCTTTTTTTTGCTGTCACTAGAAAGGTAAAAGATGCGGCTTCCCATCAGCTGTGAATCAGAGCACTGCAGAAGTTGCTAATCTTGGTTTGACAGCATTTCGTCTGATCAGCCGGTGGGTTTTGAGACTTGAACGTCCACCCGTGAACACCAAACGCACAGGTAGCTTCTTAACAGAATAGCTGTTAAACATAATAATTCTACAACAAATCCTCTCCAGTGCTGCCTGCATCCATACATCCAACTGTGCTTTTCACCACGCTTTCAGCAGGAATATCAGTGTGCAGCCGAGAGGTAAGCTGGGCGATGGATGAAATGTGCTTTTTTGCCATTTATCATTCAGTGCTGGAGGTCGTGTACAGTTAGCCATCTGGATCCTGGGGAACTGTAAAACATTCTCCCTGATATCACACTGCAAGGAGCAGTTGAGCCAGAGAAAGAAGCAAACATGTCGCGTTCTTGTGCACATACAGCTGTGCCAAAGAGTTCATGAATTAAACAAAATAATTAATTGTTTTCGCTGATTATGTGTAACAGGTATTGGTTGTAAATGCAGCTTGCTTAATGTTTTAATCATGTGATATTAGTTACATTTTGAGGAATTTTAAATGTTGGTGTTTTCCTTTTTCCTACCCACAGGCAGTATGTGGTACACTTGTGTAAACTCAAAGTAGAGAGAGGATCACTCAGATCATCACCAGCCATCCGGCGCTAACAAGAAAGACACCTGCAGACATGCCACCGGAGGTGAACAGCATGATATAGTCAGTCCTGCACACACCGTGTACACACACACACACACACACACACACACACACACACACTAACAGGGCACTCTGCAGGTGGAAAGCAGCGTGTTACAGCCTTAACTTTAACCTGTGTGGTGCTGCATAAGATACTCACAATGACACAGCCCACCCCTGATGCCTTTGTTTCATTTACTCTGACTCAAGAAAGCCCGGTCGTAAAAAAAAAAAAAGAGAGAGAGAGAGAGAAAAAAAAAGGAAAGAAAAAGTCTTCAGTGGCTGGTACCAGTCCTTATAAGCTATTTAACGTCCAGTCCAGCTTTCCACTCTTTGATCTAATCTGGCTCTTCCTCCTACCTCGCTCCTTGTTTGTTCTTAGTTATAGTGTGGCTTATTTCAATGTGTCTGTATGAGTGTGTATTTGTGTGTGTGTGTGTGTGTTAAAGTATTCTCCGTTAGTAGAGCAGCGCCGGCCAGCCAAGTTTTCACTCCCCTCCCAAATGATTAATATACAGTCTTATGGTGAAGCTGCAGGGACAAGAGGGAGGCTAAAACTGGAGATTTTTCTGTGGTTTAATTAGTGCATTCCTGGCAAATTCTCCATCCATAATTATGGCCAGAGTTCTTTCTGACCTTTCTGGTATTTTCTGCATGTTTGGCTTTTATCAGATCATGTTTTATTCAGGATCTTTGTTGTGTACATTCTGTTCAGCCTGTCTCCGCGGCCGTACAAAAAAATAAAAAATAAAATAACATAAAAACACTTTACAGGTTGGCCAAATGGCACTTCTATCCTTTATGATTTCCCTTTGATTCTTTTTCTCTCCACACTCTCTGAAATTACAAGGTTCCGCCATGAAGTGACGGGGCCAATGTGGCACAGGCTGAGAAGCTTGTCCAGAGGGCAGACATCCATATTTATGAACATGTCATTCTGTTTGCTTTCATAAAATTCAATGTTGCACAGCTAAGGGAAAAAAAAAAACATTCTAACAACATGGGAATATCTTGCCAATGTCCCCATCAGCTACCCAATCGAAAAAAAATAAACTGTATTTTTCCACCGAGGTGTTCTTTTTGACATCAGGGAGGAGGTGAGAGGCAGAGTGAGTAAAATGTATATTTCAGTGGGAGAAGGACAGAAAAAAGATGGAAAAAAATAAAGCTGTTCAGAGCTTGCACATCAGTCGTAATAACAAGCATAACACCAGCTTACTAGGAGATTAATTATGTCAAACTAGGATCTGTATGTTGGAAATGTAAAAAGTGTGATTTTAGACAATTTCCATAACAGAAACCTTTCCACAGTTAAGTTGCATGTTTTAATTCTCATTTACTAAACCGCATGGCGGAGAAAAAGAAAGAAATCCAGATAAAAAAGCAATGCACGAGCCTGTCACGGTTTATTGTTGATATGCCGTGCTCCTCTGCAGACACTCATAAATGTACAGCCTGCACAAACTATAGACATGATAAAGAGTCATAAGATGAGTGTCTATGCATGCACACAAGCACGCACACGTACACACAAACACAACACTGCACATATAAGAGCAGAGGCAGCGCTGGGGGGATTTGGGCTGCCAGGGCCCCCGTGGGGAGGCGATGGCTTCCTGTTTGCAAGCCTTTCTTTAGTGAAAATGCTTAAAACGGGCCAAACGAGAGCAGTGCTTATCCAGCAAAATTGCTGCTAGATGGAGCAGAAAGTGCACAAATTTTCTATGACACCCCAGTAATGAGGTTTTATACTGACCCAGGCACAGTGAGTGGAAGGGCTCGCTGCTCTTCTTCTCCTCCTAAACTCAGTCAGCTCTCCTCACCCTCTGTTTGGGGCCCCGTTACAACAGCGGCATGTGTTGAGGCAGGTAGCAGAGCAAAAAACACACAGGGCTAAATGAGGGGCACTCATCAAGTATTCATAAACCTCCATTATACTGCTGGTTTTTCCTTAAACTGTGAGAAGATTAAGTAAATTATTTTCTTTCTTGCACAGAAGGAACATATTTTCTACCTCTGAACATCAGAGCTGTCTGGCATGAAACTGTGCTCACTTCTTAACCAGGTCTTATCAGAAATGTAAGCGCAGACAGCAATTTTCGTGGCTTTATTTGGTGGAGGTGCACATACAAAGCTCCAAAATATCATATCAACCCTTTCAAGTATGTGCTGTGCTTTGCCTTTTTCACTTTGATATAAAAGTTTTATTTTGTATAGATTTAACTGCACATCAAAATACAGCTTTTAGTGAGAGTAAGGTAGAGTCAGTACTGGGGAAGGTTGTGACGCACACTGACATACATGGGTCAAACTTTGTGTACTACCCAATTAAGGTGAAGCTAGACCAATTAGTCGATGAATTGATAGGAAAAAATTATTTGCCAGTTATGTTGATAGTTGAGTAATAGCTTAATTCATTTCATCTAGTAAAAATGCCAAACATTCTCTTGTTGCAGCTTCTTCATTCTGAACATATTCTGCTTGTCTCTGTTTTATAGCATTATTAAATTTATATCATTAGGTTTTAGACTGATGGTCGGACAAAACAAGACCTTTAATGACGTCACCTCTGGCTCAGGAAAAAAAAAAAAAATGTGGTGGGATATATTATGACATTAAATGGAGCAAACGATTAATCCATTAATCAAAACTACAATTAACAGATTGATTAACTTATTAAATCTTCTGAGCCAACGCCAGGATCGAAAATGTATCTGACTTCTCCAAAATTAGTTCAATAAAAGCAGTATTTTTTTATTACACTATTTGTACACAATTATCTTTTTAAATAAAATCATCTTATTTGCCACAGCAGGATTTTTTCTTTATTATGTAAATTGAACATAATAAACAGGTATTTGTTTTTCTGATCCAATGTGTTTAACTTTTGGTCACTGGCAAAAGTATTTTCGCACTAAATAAAGATTGTGCGAATGAATTGACTATAATTGTTGGCTTTTATACAAAACTGTACAAACAGAAGTGCAGATGCTTTGATAACTGTGCGTGCTTTCTGTTTGATCAGAATCTCCCTGAAGACATCTCCCTCCCAGAATCATAAGTGCCTGAGGCAGTGGCCCATGATGCACGGCTCTATATCCTGGAGCTGGAGCAAGTAAAGGTCAGCACTGGATGTTTGTGAAAACCAGGGGAGCTGCTGATCTCTGAACAGTTATTGTGTTCGTAGAAAAGCATATGTGTACCATCCAGTGCTGTGGCCTAATACAGACATTCAGAACCAAAGAAAAGAAAGAGCTAAATCAACATCTATCTGTCTTTGGTGCCTGAGATGAAAGCAAGGCTGAATGTCGGTGCCTTGAGAGTCGGAGCTCAACGCAGGCATTGCTCTCTCATTAGTAATATTTTTGTACGTCCATCAGGATAGCGAGCATCAAGCTATTTTAAGCAAATGCATCACCAGTGAGTTTTTGCAAAGTCTGCAGTCCTCTGATGAATTAAAAATGTATGCTGAGATGGAAATAACTTTGGTATGCATCATAATAATTATCTTAAAGGAAAATTCCTATCATTTTTAAAGAGAAGAGGGTTGCTTGTAAGAATTATCCATCTAAAGGATTTTAATAGTTCAGTAAGATATGCCTTGCAAACATCTAACTACCGCATCGGCACCATTTAGCCCTGTTTTCTGTATAATCTGTCTGAGGTGCCAAGATTCAGTCTGTGCTTTCTGACAACCATAAGCCTCAAAGGCCACTCATAGTGCATTAAGAATGTTTTCTTTTTGACAGACATCAAAATGTGACCTTTAAATGATTCTTGTTATCAAGGAAGCTGAACAAGAAAATCGATAGAATGCCACTGGAGAGGAGGGATTAATGCAGGGCAAATTGATCATTCCATTTCATTTTCATCTTGATTTGATGTGCCAGCCATACACACCTAATCTGACCACAAACTGCTTTTAACACTTCAAAGGAGAATCCTTTGAGCAGAAAAATACAACAAGCTTCTCAGTTACAAAAATGATCGGGCAGGAGCATGAGCCTTAACTGACAGTTAACCTTAATAATAAAGAGCCTGTTTTTCTCTTTTCTTTTCGTCACTTCTCTGCGCTTTTATTTTTATAGAGGACCTCAGCGCTGTTGCTTCCAATCACCACAGGGAATACACAATGGCAAAGCTCGTTGTCTATTTCACACAGTTTATGGGTCCATCAAACTGCAAAAACAAATACATTAATCATCAGAACACATTGATAGATCATTAATTATTGTACCTCAATGTTGATGTCACACGTTGTTGAATCCTTTCATGGATAATCAGAGCACTTCGGCGGAACTTTATTAAACAAGCTGTTCATTTACAAAGTCATGTCTGGACGGGTAGGCAACGAGTCAGAGAGATAAAAGACAATATTTTCTTTTAAAGAATCTTTTAGTTAACATTAAAAGGAATATATCTGCCATGGAAGAATCGCACGACTTTCCCATGTTGCTTTCCCCGCACACATCAGAGATTGGGAGCATATTACCGCAGAAATGCCAGAGCTCGACAGATAACTGCGATAACAAAGATAGCAAATCTGGGAAATGAAAAATGGCACTTCTCTTCTACAAGGAGATACATCAGTGTTTATTAAATCAATGCCAGACAGAGGAATCTGAAGGTAAAATAATGAACCACTTATAAATGATCTTTGCTTCACTGGGCCTTACCTGATCAGGGTGTTCAGGGACCACCAATGCGAGGCATATTAGGAGAGGTCTATTAATCCTAGTGCCTCTCATAGCTGACTATAAAACGCGTGAGTCCTCTGTGACTTACTAGGCACATCCTTTTTAATTTTTCAATGTAAGAAAAAAAAAGGCAGGCACACAGCTCTCATTGATTGGGTGTGAAAGTTTGGGTTGTCTGTATATTTCTGCTGTAACAGTGTGGATATTACATTATGGTGCTCTGGGACACACATTACGCCGCTCTGCTACCTTTCTCACAGCATCCATGGCAACTAGGGAGGCCGCTCTCCCTGCAGAAATGTGCTTTTAATTGAGTGACATCTAATCAAGCGGTGAAATACAGCAGTAGAGTTAACAAAACAGGTCAACGAGGGACAAGGACTACCAGCTGCAATCGCCGTGACAGTACAGCGTTTAGTTGTGGTGTTGACCAGCTTGTATTAGTCTGGTTTTAATGAACAAAATTACAGGGTTGGAGGTATTCCTACAAGATCCATGGGTGAATGTGTGATTGGATATGATGAGCCCTTCTTAAGACTACACCAGCTTGGGGAGGAGGCATGTCTTTGATGTGCTGAAATTACTGGAGCTCAGAGGTCTCACAAGCTACGCCTTAACACATATTAAACAGGCTCGAAAGGAAATTTTTCAACGTCATCTTTTTTTTTCTCTCTCTCTCTCCTTCTCTCTGTTGCTTGTTGCATGGTGTGCCGGGCTTGGCTGACTGCTATTTTCTTCCTCAAACATGGCTTGTGGTTTTAACTGAAATAGCATTTCTTCCTCATTATCAGATGTTGAATCAGTGCACAGGGGGACACCATCAATTCCCCTCCACCTAAAATCATCTGTGCTGACAGCACTCTGTAGTGACATACATAGATAGAAGGGGTAAAGGCAGAGTCTCAGTAAATCTTCTGCCTGCGCTTTGGGGAATCATTGCAATTCATGATCTTTTCTCAGTATGCTAACAATAATCTTCTGCTCGCTCTGTCTCGCACATCACCAGGCATAGCAAACGCTTGTCTTCACTGAGTCTCAGGAAGAATCAGCCTCTCCTAACCATGCAAATTTCAGGGCTGTATCGCTCTTTGTATTACAACTATGTCCTCAACCTTTTCCAGTCACTACTTTTCATACAGCTGGCTAATGAATCCAGTGCTCAGTGGCAAGCTTGACACATACTTTCATTCTCACAGAGGATTTTACTTTGATACAACCTTGAGCTGCAAACAACTGGAAAATGGACTTTAACCCCTCTTGCTATAGATTACAATAATTCTCCAAGACACGTTTTAAGGCTCTCTAAATGTCTCTCCTAAACAAATGCCCTATTCCGGGAGCAACTCTGCCCCTACTACAAGAAAAAAGTACAAGATGCTTTTGTTAAGTAGGGTATAACAAATGTTTCTGCAGTAAAATCTGCTGGATAAATAAAATGCAAAGCAAGTGAAATTTGTCTGTGTTGTTGTGTTCCACTATGTGCAGAACTGCAAAGTGAGCTCTTAATTGGAAGCACCTTCGACGGATGCTACTGAGGGCAGAACTTCAGCCCTTCGTTTGTGCTTTACTAGCAACTGAACTATAGTTATATTAATTCAATCTGATCACAGCAGTGAACTTAAATTTCTAGAACTTTTTGCTTTTGTTAATGCTGCCGGAGATATCTTCAATGTATCTTTGACCAGCCTGCTCATCTATTTTTTTAATAAATGAAACAGGAACAACTTTTCGGTTGAAGGATTTAGCATATGTTCTGCATATCGATATCATATGTTTTATGTATTTTATTATGTTTTATGTATCTTATGTTTGAGTCTGTGTGCAGACTAATTTCCCTTTGGGCACAATTAAGTTAAAGTTGGAGTTGAAGTTAACTTTAAGACAACAGATGGGTCTCGTATATTATATTTCCTCTACACCGGGAAAGGATGTGCTGCATATGGACCAGTAAAGACAAATAAGGTTATAACCACATGCTCAGGTCCATAAATTAATTACTGACGTTTAAACTTCTCTTTGTATTTGTGTTTTGTTTCACAAATGCCAAACATTTCCTACATTAAGGTGTAGTTATGTAACGTAAACAAAAGATGTCCGTAAAAACTTGTTTTGTTGAAATATTGGTAGTAAAAACACAAAGCTAGTGTGCAATTATCTTCTTATTTCTTCATTAACATTAGGACAATAATCTGGTGACTAGCTTGTGATTGCAATCACACTTTAAAATGTTTCTAAGGCGGCATGTCTTATCATACTGATGGTATTATAGAACCATTTTGTCTGCCTCACCTCCAGCGTGAAGCTTTGATGGTGTCAAGTGGGAGACGACAACCAATTAAAAGAAAATCAGTCAAACAACTGGGGGTCAGATCTCAAGATGCTCCCAATCACTCATAATTTCCTGTTGTTATGCTGCATTTCTACTGCTCCTGATTGGAGTCTGATAAGTCAGTGTGCACAATAGTCAGTATATCTGTATATGGAACTGTACCTCATTAAAAATAAATCCCAACGAGGTCCACCACATCAACAAAACACTCTACCTTTATGTCTTAAAGGCATAAACGCATGAAGGCAGATGGCCCTCCAAACTCGACCGTATTTCCTGAAGCGAGCAGGGCATAGGCAAGGAGCCTTTAACAATGCCTGTGCCCACAGCAATGTACGGTTTGTACCTCTCTGCTTGTTTTTAAGAATGCAAAGGCTGGGAGATGATAGGAATGGCATGCGTGGGGTCTGGCAGGACAAGGCAGTAGTCCTGATAGTGTTTCTGTGCACGTCCTGCTCTGTTAGTCATTACTGTGTGCAGACGAGGGGTGATGTTTACTCTGCTGAGACAAGCAAGTCTACTGCTCTGGGTTGCAACCTTGTGACTTCCTTCTCCCTCCTGCTGCCAGCTCTCCTAACGTCTAGCCCCAGCCCTGCCACTCCATGGGCTCACTGGCCTATTGCTGCTGTTAAATGTCTACCATCTACCAGAATCTGGTTTTGGGAATAAATTGGGGTAAAAAATGGATGATGCATTCCTGTGCATATTTTCTGCCTGGTGGGTGTTGAGGCTGATATTTCAGGAAATAATAGCATAATACACACAAGGGATATAATACTGCAATGCATGGCTGTGCCATATTTCCTCCCTCTGTCTTAAGTTTCCTTGTCTTGTCACTTTCAAACATTACCTCCACCCACACACATACGAGAACAAGAGAAAGGAAGAGGGAGATGGTGAGAGAGACTTACTGCAGTACACAATGTATGAAATGGAGAATTGTAATCCTTGGTAATAGATAGAAAAAAAAACAATGAAAACATGGTTGAATGGTTTATCATATAAAGAAGATGAAGAAGAAATGAGAGTATAAAAAAGAAATTAAAGATGTTAGCAAACACAAATGACAATTTATTTATGCAATGCTAATGGCTCAAGGACAGTGGAAGTAACAGAGCAAAGAAAGAGACAAGTGTGAAACAAAACAGGGCACAAATAAATTAAATTAATGCGACAGTTATAATGTTACAGACTGAAACAATTATAAGAGTAAGAAAAGAAAGGAAAACAGGGGCAAGGAAGTAGAATCAAGTTGACAGTTATGATAGATAATGGCATGATTATGATAGATAATGGCAAAAGGGTAAAATCAATCATAATGCACCAAATAAAAAATGAAATGATTACCAAGCTTATGCAGGAGGTCAGGGGTCAGAGGTCAAGTTCAATATAAACACGGAAACCATTATGGCGTCTGCATGGATGTCTCTGGAAGAAATAAACAAGGAGTTGATGTAAGTACACTTCACTGTAAGTGCTGTTTAAGTCCCACATCCACTTGACAATATGTAGCACTCAAACATTAATGTGACACAATGCTGTAGTAAGCACTGATTCGCAGCAGTGCACAAACCAGAGAAGCTCAGTTTCCTTAAGTGGTGGTGGGCTATTTCAGGGTTTAAGGAATCACAGACACACTTATTCCAGCCCTTTAAAACAATAGAAGGCATCTTTTTATCATCCCGTTACAGCATCGAGACCATAAATTAAGCGTTTGCTCATTTCAAAACCTCTCAGCAAAATTAGGTAGAAGCAAGACACCAATGCAATGCTAACACATCACTCATACTTTATGTTTGATGCTTTCATGCCCACCCCCACTCCTACGCTTACACACAAAGCAAACTCTAAGCTTACACAGTAGTAAGACAAACAGTGTGTTTGATTTTTTTTTTTTTGTTCAACCAAATAAAAAAAGAATCCTATAGTAGCCGAGAAAACAGTCTGTGAGGCTCCAGCACACCGAAGACAACAAAGGCATTACTCATTGCCAAATAAAGAAAAACTACACAAACGGCTGTGCAGTCGAAGCAGAAAGTATTCATCCATTTAAGCTTCACATAAATGCTTCACTTTTATTTATTTGATATTGTTTGCGTGAAGTGGATAAGAAATATACTAAACAAAACATATTCCCTCTGATATTATTTGAATGTGCCCGTCTTTGTTTTTTTTAACATGTTATATTGAAAAAAACACTTTAGACTTTGAAGGTATTCTTACAGTTTTCCTCTTTTGACAATGTCCGTGTGGTCCATGTGCAATTATTGACCACACAGCACACTGCACGTCCACATATAGTGCAGTATGCAGTGTTTTTCACTAGAGGATACAGAGACAATCCGGGTCCTGACATTTTGAAAGGAAGATATTATCCATACCCAGTTAAATGATAGCATTTAAAGATGTAATAACGCAGAACTGCAAATTTTACAGTGGAGCCCAATAAAACACCCACTAAAACACTATCTCATCTTCAGTATAATAGGCTGATGACTCATTTTTTAATTGAAGTCCAAGAAACTATACTTCTCAACTATTAAAACCTAAACCAAAAGATCCACTAAGGAGCATCTAAGGGGCCAGATGTCACATTTATCAGCAAAAAAAGACACAATATAAATGGCTGTACAAGGAAGAAACAAGTTGCAAGGCCCTCGACCCAGGCTGAGCATGAAATCCAAACAACATTAGATGTAAGGCAACACTCAGGACAAATTAAGCCCTAAGGCAACATAGCACTGAAACAAAAAGGGAAGTACCTCTCGAAACCAGCCTGGGTTTTATTAGTGTCTAACACTTCAAGAAGATCATGCACAAACTCTCACACAAACGCATTTTGAGATTCCTCTGTAGTGATATGAAATTTTCAAAAAAAAAAAAAAAGCCCAAGGGTTAGGGAGACATTTTGAAAAGCTTCTGCATCTGTATGTGATTAGTTCCACTACCTAAGATAAAGCATGCAGAGCAAATGTAACCTCATCATAATCTATGTGTCACGAAGGCATGGGAACACTCAAGCAGAAAACAACAACAACTGCTGTACGCTATAGCCTACCACTACTACAGCGCCTAGCGTAAACCATAGTCCTGCCAGTGCTCTCCACCCATCATTAATTGTCTGATCATTGTGGAACAGAAAACAGCACGGGTTTGAGCAGACGGGAGATCTCACAGGTATTAGCTGCTAATTGCCGTCAACCAAACAAGCAGCACTTTCTGAAGAAAACAATCTATATTAATTCTTCCTACTCTCCCCTGCAGAATGCACATTGAAACTTCTTGGGCGCACAAGATAAATGCTTACACCATAATTACAACTAATTGTGCAAATAATTGCAAAGTTCTTGTGCCACCTATACCCACAATAAAACAAAAGCAATCTATGTGGCTCTTGGCTGTGAAATTGAAACAGTCCTTTTTCTCTGGTCTCTGTCTTCTACTCATTCATTATCTAGCATTTGTATCTGCTCCGTGGTTAAAGCTCGATTTTTGCAAAAGTGAGGGGAAGGGAGATGGAAGGAGGCTGATGACAGGGATTCATGGATGCTCTGAATGCAGACATGCTGTTCCACCGTCTCGCCTCTCCCAACAAAACATTTGAAAAGCTTCAAAGCCCAAAGCTTTACACTTTGGAATTCGTCTTTTGATTAAATCCAAGTCTCCTCTCTTTAAAGGATGAAAAAAAAAGAAACAAACAAAACATCACCTGTAAATCGAGATAGCCTTTTTGAGGAAGGTTTTTGCACCTAATCCCTTTCATTTCAGGTCAGTAAAATATTAGTGCTTTCTCACTGCTCTGATGGTCAAAGCACATTTCAAAGATTCTGTGTGCCTCTCCAGCAGAGGGAAGAAGAGAAAGAGAGAGAGAGAGAGACAGGGCAGTGGGGAGCTCAGGCAATCCCCCATCTATTACAGGCGAGCCAATCATCAAAGACAAATTACAGTACACTTCACTGGGATATGCTAATTTCAAATTAGATGCAAGTCATCAAAAGATCAGCATTGCAATATTTTGCATCTACAAATTGAAAATGTCTGCTTTCAGAGCAGGTTTTAATACCTATGCAGGAAGGAAATAAAAGAAACCCGTCCAGGAAAACAGAATGTATGTACATTAAGATTCAAAACAGTATTTTTTATTATTGTTTGCATACATTGTGGCATTGTATAAAAAAAAACAGATGTAATGATATTCAAGATATAAAAAATAAAAACAAAATAGTGCTGAAAATAAGGGGCAAAAGCATATGTAAAGGCCCACACAGGGTTCTCAGGAGGAAAGGCTGAATTATGCTCTCTAAAAACACCTCACTTTACCTCTGTTTTGGGATCGTTTGGTGTCAGTATTCACAATCATCTGTAACTCAGACTGTGACATATTTACTAATCATTATCTGTGAGTCAAGAATTTCATGGTTGCCTTATTTTCTGTCTTGTCTTGTTACTTATGTGGTGTACAGAACACAAAAGGAGTAATAGTATATTGTATTTTGTAGAGACACTATCTAAAACACATTTAAATGTCATCGTTTTTACATATAATGTATATTCTCAATCCCTTTTTGTGTTCTTTGCAAATCCACAGAGACAGAAATGTTTCCCCTTTTGTGCTGGTAAGCTCAGTGTTCTCAGTGTGCATAGCTGTGGCTCTATTTCTGCTTTGGACCTCAGTTTTATTGGTGGCTATAAAGAGCTGGGTTAGTATGTCCTTTTTCTTCTTTCTTCTATTCGAAGTTAAAGTGGTTTGTTTCCCATGGACATTTAAGGTTGGGTAAATAAAAACTGTGAATTTGCACTGAGGTCTCTTGTGCCTGACTTGTTTGATCTCCAACAATGTTCCAGTTAAATTCAGATTATAATTAGATTGTTGTATTGGGATAGATTGTTGTGCAAAAGGTATTGTTGCAGTTAGAAATACCTATTTATATGGATATAATCTGGACTGTTGTTAACCTGAGACTCATTTTTTTTTGTTTTTAGATCAGTCTACTTTTTCTCTGTTATTTTTATTCTTATATAAGTTCATCATGTAAACAGTACTGTGGTGTTTTTCCATAAACAATCTGCATATGCTTACCCACTTGAGAATAAGCAAATTGTAGGAACGTCTAAATTTAGTCACTCTGCAAAACAGCATCTCTCAGTTTCTTTTGTTCTGCAAAATGTTATTACATATCAACAAACTGTTCTCTGTTTCTAGCGTCAGATATTATTGTGCATATTTATAATGTAATTTCCACTGAGATCATAAAAACATTGATGACTTACTGTGTGTGTGTTTTTTTAAGTGTATGCTTGCTTGGTGATCCTTATTCTTTACAGCTCGGAAATTATTAATGTGCTCATGATTTGTAGACTAATGATTTCAAAAGGCGACACTGAGTGCATTCTTAACAAATCAATTGCAACATCTTCAACAGTGCAATAAAAATTAACATATGCAGGTAAAGATTTCCTCTCTACGCAGACAACAAACTGTTAAAGGCAGACAGCAACCTGAAGCTGTGGGCTGCTCTGCACAGCGATCTCACACAACGTCCTCTGTTCGGCGTCTTCAGTCACTGCACATTTAAAAGGCTTTTACACTCAGTTTTTTTTTTTTATGGGCTTAAAAAACAAGTTGCTAGTAGGCAGATGTTACCTGTGGACAAAGCGTTGCTAGTATTTTGGCTAAGCTAACTGTCTCCAGGCTGCAGCTTTATATTAAGCATATAGACACGCAGTAATATAGCTTCTCTCATTCACCTATAGAGAAAGGAATAGCAAACATACGTTCTATAAAATGTCAAAACTGTTCAATTTAAGTTCATTTTATAGACAAGCGGGAAAAAAAAGGAACACTTTTTTTTGCTTCATTAATTTGGTTTTTTTTTTAAGATTTGGTTTTTTTTCCCAAAACTCCATGTTTTCTATTTTAATTTATCTGAATTTTCAGAGAGAGCGATAAGCATGTGGTGGATAAACAAAATAAATGAGAAAACATTTTAAAAACTCAAAAAATATCAATGAAGTTGATGTAAAACAAAATTTTACTGCTCAAAAATCTAAACTTTTCCGTTCATTATGCTTTGTAGCTGTAGAAAAAGGTTAATATGTAGTATAGGAAAAACACAGATTTATTTATATTGATTATTTAGATTTATTTTTATTTATTAACTGGATCCCTACTAATTCTGACGTCAGGAATATATCTTAATAATCCAAATCTTAAGGTTTTCACAATGTTAAATGAGAAAACTGATCACTATGGATATCACACTCCTCCATCACTATTCTGCCTGGGTTTCCATTGTTGATGTTAGGAAGATGACCGTCAAAATGCAGTTAGTTTAAACAATAGAAACACAGACAGACAATTACTGAGTCTTGAGGGAGTCAGACTAAAGAGCTGGTCAATATTTCTGTGCAACATATGCATCAAAATGGCTGGGTCAGCTCCAGTATCTTGCTGCTCACTCTGTTCTCTCCCTTCTAAGTGCCTCTTCTCCCAATCTACGTCCAAGGGGAGTACAATTGCCACATCACTGAGGTGTGAATACGTTGATGAATTCACCCTTTACATTTGACACCTGATATGTAAAAGCACAGCTTATGTTCAGAAGCAATGAGCGGCGCTATGACAATGTCAATATTTCTCGACAACATGCAGAGTAGGCATACAGACTAATGACAGACCAAGTATATCAGCAAATGAGTGCACAACAGGCGCAGAGGACTGAGGGGAATTAATAGCTCCAGCAACAAATGACCTGACAGGACAACTGCAAACACAGAGAGAGACAAAGGGGCTTGAAAACATACACACAGAAACATGGCGGTGGTACACATTCACATACGCACACTCTCACAAACACAAAACCATAGGGCAACATTTCCTTAACAAATACAACAGAGGAAGCTGAGATACATCCACAGCATACAACGTTTCCTGCATGTCACTAGTGGTAACATGTGAAAGTTAAACAAAAGAACATTTGAAAGTACCCATGTTGCTGTGTTTCAAAGGCTCCTCTATTAACAGTGTCTTTTTTTGGAATAGAAACGGCGCTCCTCTGTGACTTTCACCCATGGCAGCCTACTTTATTTAAGGGATTTGTGGTCAGGTAAACAGATTTTTATTTCTTTAGTTCTTCAATAGAAAAATCCCTTACTGACGCCTCATTTGATGCCCCCCCGACACCCTCCACCTCTCAGTTCTCATACTCCCACACCCCCACCCTCCAGCATAAGGCTTATCATGAAAGCACAACATGGATATATTGTCAAGAATTCTTTTAGGTAGTCCTGATTGAAGAGGCTGACTTTTATTCTCTCAAGTACACCCTTCCTCTTTTCCCTCTGCCATGGTACACAAGGGTACCATTATGGTGGCTGTGGACTTCATTCATTCATCATTCTTCTCACCTATGAAGCAAAACACACATATATCAACTACAGCTGCCCTCCCTCCTCTCTAAATCACACTTTGTTCTGCTGTGCGTAAAGGAAACTGCCTTAGCTTTTGACATCAACACCCAGTGAGCCAAACGAGAGGGATGCAGTGGCTGCACTGCACTGTTTGAACGTAAAAAATGGTAGAAAAGCTACCAAAAAATCAATACGATCAAAATTTAAATCTATTCAGCAGATTGTATCTATTTTTTCTTATAAATATGGTATTAAGTCTATGTCTTTAAAGTTGTTTTTGTGAGCTAACATTAGTTGAAGGAAAGGTACATTTTAGTTAAGATTTAGAGTATTTGTTTTTATTTGCTGCCATAAAACTTATAATGTCTATTAACCTGTGGTAAAAATGGGTTTCAGATGTTTTTCTGACATTTTTTTCTGACTCTCCCACAGTAAAAAGTCTCATTAGGAAAGGAAGCAATTCCCTCAATCCAGGTGGTTAATGATTGTGCTCAGTGTAGACATCATCATAAGTGAGCCTATCCAAACAGCTTGCAGCTGGTTAAAGCACTGTTGTGTCCTCTACATCTTTCACAGGGTTTTAGCCTTAAGTGTACTCGTACTCTGACAGTTCGCAGGTGATATCATGATTCATTATAATAAATATGGGCTATTACAGCAAAAATCACAGGCCGCATATTCCGAGCAATGTCTGAAAAATGACAGGCAAAATAAATATCATTATCCTCTAAGCAGTATACCACAGAAATACATTTTTAAATGGTCGATTATTGGTAGTTTCCAAAAAATGGGAGTCAGTATGCAAGCTAAGAATGCCAGTAATGAGCCAAGTTTGTTACCAGTCCAGCAGGTTGGTAAATAGGCAGTTAATAGCACAGAAATGCTAATGACAAGTACACTGCCAGAGTCTCATGTACCTCCTGTGAGTAACTTGGTGTTTGGGGAATTGGATTACTCTTGTGAGAGTCGCAGTGATTAAATCTACAAAAACAAACATTCACAGGAAGAAAAATATTTGGCAACTGGGTATTTCTAGGTTTACTGCCAATTTAGCATTAAATTCTTAATTATCAGAAAATTCAATATTATTTTGCTCATATAATACCTCCAAGGTTGGTTTGTTTCTTAATAAATCCTCCTCTTAAACAGCGTAGTAAAGCAGAAGGACATAATAATTTAAATGAAAGAGCAAAGACACTTCTGCATTAGTTCAAGGCTGCTTTGGATTTACCTCAGCTGGACACCTTGTCTTAGTAGATGGCACATGACTGGTTTGAATACTGCATGTAGAAGAGTTAATTGTTGTGGGATTATTTGCCATTTATTCATTACACAAGCAATTTCTCTTGCATTATTCATCTTCCAACAGGATCCGGGGCATGTTTTAATCATATTGAATGCAGATAGACAGTGCTGTGTCACCACTACTTTCAAATGAAAAGAAAAAAGCCACCCCAGCTTTGTTCAGTGTCACAAATGTTAAAACTTGAACAGATTAAAAAACTGTCCAGGTCCGGATCTCACCGACATTTTAATGAAAATAGGTGTTTACATATATTTTTTTTCTTCTTTGTAATGGAGTTTTAAAGTGCTTACAAAATTGGCAGCTTGGCTTTTGAAGCCCGACAGACTGCTGTAAATGTAGCTATGATACGCTCACATGCAACACAGCAGGGGGTCCTGTCATTTTTTATCGCTGAGGAGGAGAGGTTGAAGATCAGAAAGCAGAGAGAATGTATCCTCTCTAAGACACAGGCGCGTGCCATGGCACTCTTTCTGTCCTGTACTGAAGCTGTCACTATTGGTGTCTGGGGCCATGAGGCAGGCAATTTTAGCGTTGTGGTGTGAATCGATACCCAATCACATCACGTTCGCAGGCAGCATATCAACCTGAAGAGGCCTTAGCACAATTTACAGCATATTGTTTTTGGCCCTGGGAGCAAACAGGCACAAGGAGCAATAGAAGCATCATGGCAGAGCAAGACAAGGCCTTGTCACGGCCATAACGGCCTTATCTCTGGTCACAGAAGTACTCATATTAAACACTGGAGCCAAGGAGGCCTCGGAAACATACAGAGTGCATGATGCAACTTCTGTTTAATTTCCACTGCGGAGTCCTGTATGGTGGCTTGCTTTACTTTAATGCAGGAATTCTCATCTAAAAGCAAATACTTCTTTGAGAACATCAGCCCACCAGGAGGCCAATGTCAAATATTGTGTATAATGCACATGTTTATGATGTGTTTATGATATTTTCATGTGGAAATGAAGTGTTTTCTGAAAGTTTGAACAGAATGACAGCGCACTAACAGTGCAAAAAAAAAGTGCAAGTGGGATTTGAGGAATCAGACTCCAGGGGGTAGGACAAACTCATCATTCATAATAAAAAACATAATGTTTGTTTGTCTCCAACTTGCATTTTTTCATGCCAACAAGTGGTTTTCATTCACACCTGCAATCATTACCTTCACACAGCAGAGATACCACCGTGAAACATTCTGCCATGCTGCGAGCGCGCTGTGTTGCATGAATTAGAGTAGAGAGCAACAAGATATTCTCTTGGGAAACAAAAAATAACGTGCATAGACTTGACTATTTACACTGAAAAGCACTTGTACAAATGCAATCAGGCTAAAAAAAAAACCAATAGCAGGTAATTAGCTTCACGCCTCAAGCTGTCATATAGAAAGAGCAATAAACTCTCAATACATATATGTCGGCACAGAAGATACAATTAACCTTCAAAACAGGAAAGAACAATGCGAAAAACAACGTCTCGCATAAAATAGAGTGCAGGCCTTGTGAACCTGTACCATACAAGCATGTTTCTTTATAATTCACAATACATTGAGAGCAGGTGCGGAGGTGACGTTTATCAGTGTAGACACTTGAGTGGCTTACATGGGAGTAATCCACCGTTCTTTAGTGTTCAATCACTAATCTGACCTGGATGGCACAACAGGAAATGGGGCCATTATAGTTAAAAATGAAAGACATATTACTACTGTTTGACTGATGTGGCTATTCCCCAGGGAGAATAAGCCACTACTTCACTTTCAACAACTACAGCTGACACAATATGATGTCCCTGAGATGGTTGTTATGGCTACCTAATTCTCTTAAAATGATGCTTTTATTCAGTGCAAAACCAGCTGAAGCAACTCAAGGGCAAAACCGGCGAAGCATTTTCCTACACAGCTCAGAAAAATATCAGCTTTATCTGTGTTCTCCGACTTCTCTTTCAAAACGCAGTCGTGACTAAGGTGTATTAGAGTTTGGTTTGAGATTTATAACGTAGTGTGAATTCATTTTTCCAAGTTATGGTGGATTTTTGTAATAAGTCTATTTTATCCACTGCAGCGACTAATTATTACTTTTCATTATTGACCAATGTCGCAATTATTTTTTTTAAAAATCAATTATATTTTTAAATAAAAAAGGGAAAATGAGTTAAAATATTAAAAAAAATACATCACAATATCCAAATGTCTAAGATTTTATCTTTATATTTTGTCACATCTTTATATCATATTTGACCAAAACTAATCTTCTGGTACCAGAATGGATGTTTTGCTTAAAAATCAATAAGTAACCAAAAACATTGCTAACTTATTTTTTAATTCACAGCCTAGTTGCTCAATCAAATAATAATTCCAGCTCTGTCTTTATTCCCCAGTTGAGCTGAAACAGAAGATGGACTTAAAGTTGGGCACAAAGACAAAACAAGGTAAGTTCTCATTAAATGTTAAACATTATTGAATAGATACTTTCTCTTGCAACAAAGTAGTTTTCACCAACTCCCTCTGTTGGCCTGGGAAGGATACAGACAAAAACATGTAACTTCCAGTTTAAGTGGAGTCTCTTCTGTCACTTCTTTTCCCCCAACAAGGAAGGTAGGAATTACATGTTAAGAGGTTTCACTCTGTAATTCAACCCCAAGACCAATTCAAAACACCTGCAAAAGCTGCTAATTGCAGTGGTGAGCAAGTTCTTTTATCTCAGTGCCCCTGAATACCTTTAGCTTTTTTTTACATCAAAGTAACAAAGTAATAGTTTTAACCTTTTACTCCTTCTCTTCACACATTGAATACAGAGGTTCACAGATTCAAAATATACCAGGATTCATTATGATCAAAAGTAAGCTGTTACTTTGATATCAAATAAAACTGTGCAAGTAAAAAATTACGTTTGAGTGACAAAAATGCCTCTTTCATGAAATAAGCTTCCTGATTTTTCATAATCAGAATATTAGGTTTAAAATGGTTAATCGCTACTACAAGAAAAAAACAGCACGTGAACAGTTTCATGCTTTGGCTTTTACGACAACGTCCGGTTTGACCAAGCTTTGATCACCTTTTGTGCTCACATTAAAAGAACAATTTAATACAATTCAAATAACTGCTTGAATTTCACAGAATTATATCTTCATTTTTATTGTATTATAACTATCATTTCATTTGTAAAAACTAAATGCAGTCTCAGATCTATGAAATGGCACAGCACAATCACATTTATTTGTGCAAAATGCATTACAATTACATGTAAAATGAGAACATGCAGTTCATTTTTCCTCTTCCTGAAACTGTAATTCGATAACAACCATTACAATAAAATGATAGGTGTGTGCATATGTTGGTCCTGGAGAGATCGCAACAGTGGCTGAATTCTGACATTTCATATCACAGATAGCAACAACTAACACCGTCACATCAATTACCAGCTGACAGTCCAGTATTTGAATTGTATTTGGTATGTACACTAGTGCTCAGTGAATGTGACGGGACAAACTGCTAGTAAATGCAACTAGTAATTCAGGTTTTCCACAAACGGCCCCCTTTTATCACTGTTTCACAGAACATGCCTCATCTACCATTACGGACGTTTTGCACACAGTGATCAGTGTTCATATAAGACATATAAACGTGATTTTTCATCATATCCTCACGCACAGCATATTAATCAGCAGTGCATCCCCTGCCAACCAGACCTCATCCATATTCCTGCAGGCTTATTGCAAGGGGAGCCGGTGGTGATAAAGCAGGATCAATATGCAAAGCTGGTAAAAACACAGCAAGTACAACAGCATGGCACAAAGGAAATGGCTAGAGAGGACAGGAGAGTGAGTGGAAAGATGCCTGGTAAGCCGAGTTTGAAAATCACCATCTACAGCATGTTAATAAGAGGGGAGATGGTGAGGCTTTCTCACATTCTGCTAAAGATGAAGAAAACATTAAATGTACACTGATACACTGTGAGCTAATGGAAGGCACAGATATTATTCTATTTATAGCGTACCGTGTTTGCTTGACTTTTTTTTACCAGGTGTTGAAAGCTATAAAAGTAAGTAAGCAAAACCTCCCTACCCTAAATGCCAGGAGGTGTTTTGAAAAATACAGCAATAGTAAGTTAACTCTTCAGCTACTGTATGTTTTTCTTTTTTATATCAACACAGAGCAAAAACTGTTATGCAGTTCATAGGTGCAAAGATTTTTTGACTGCGGCAGTCTAGCCTTACCATAGCTTGGGACACACTGCCTTTAAACCTTTTTGACAGGTAAACCTGGGAAGGCATCAAAGATTTTCTCTCTTTGGCATAACTCAAAACTGCCACAGAGAATTGAGTGACAACTTTATTTCTCATCTGTTACATAAATCAAGGAAATACTGTGAAAGTCAGCTCTACAAACTAAGAAATTCCCTGTGCTTTCTAAGCTTCGAAGGATTTCTTTAACAAAGTTTCACACAGGAGCGAGAGAAAAAGTAATTTCTTTGACAGGCAGACATTATGTGATAGAGGAGACTTTTCACTGCATTAAAGAATGGGGCTCCAAACAACAAAGAGAAGGTAGCTGTTTAAAAGGCCAATTTTCCAGTCCACATTGTCATTGTCACACTCTTAACTCCAAAGGCAGACATGCACTCTGGCATCAAAGGCCATTGATTTTCTAATCAAGAGCAAATGATGATTAAGGCATATCTGCCCCCTTATCTTTCCGTTTAAAATCCTCCTTTCTGGATTCAATTTGACTTTGGCTGTTTTGCTGCTGAGGGGAATCAGGACAGTCAAAGGCAGAGGCACCTTGTAGAGACAACAGGCAGTGTCATGAATGATTAGTGGATCAGAAAATGATCACCCATCCTCCCTCTCCCTGGGTCAGGAAAAGCTTGCACTGTTGCCATGCCTTTTTATCAATGGACATAGGAGCTGATAATGTTAGTCAATAAACTTCTCATTCGACGAATATTGTACTGAATGTTGTGATTGAACGTGTACTGCCCGAGGCATGAGGCAAAGCTATTCCTCTCTCCTGACTAAAGCTGCTTTACAAAAATGTAAACATGGAGCTAAGCTAGTTCACCTACTACTGCTATAGCCTCCCACCTTAACACTCTCTTAAATTCCCAAGCTGGGTAGCAATAAACAATGTTAAAAAGGTTGGGCAATGAAACCCCCATCTCTTTTACCTTGATAACATTAAGAAGTAATACCACAAAGCAGAGCTGACTCACCCTAAGGGTGCACATGCTCATTTCTAAGCAGACTTCAATTATCCCAACTTTCTCCCCTGGTTGGTCTTCCTATGTATATGTTTAGCCTTTGTGATTCACCTGCCTGAGGATGAGGGATTAACTTCCACCCCTCTCTCTAAGCTTGGTTTGGACTTTAGGTTTAACTGTCCTTCAGGACCAGCCTGGAGCTCAGCTTAACAATGAAGCCCAAACCCCTCACCTCCTTGCAGTCTCTCTTTCACTCCCCCTACGTTTCCTCATTCCATCTCAGACCAAAAACATTCGCTGTGGGGTATAAGAATCAAAGACAGATGGACATCATCAGCCTCCGACCTTCAGGCAATGCCAATTCAACGATGCAGTGCAATGTGTTGTGTTGTTAAAAGTATAGCACTGCTGGTGATGAAGTAAACAGACAGACATATAGTGCAGACAGACAGACAGACAGATACACATTAAAAAACATACAGCTCCCAATATATTTGATGAATAGGGGTCATTGTGTTACAGCTGTTTATGCTAATTACTCCAGTTTAATGAGTTATTACTCCAGGTGTAATTCTCACTTGCACAGCTAAATAATAAGAAGCAAGGTCACTAATTTCCAGATTCATCATCTCCATCTAACAACTTCCAAGTGTTCATCAGAGCCAAACAGCATTGCCTTATTGTTATTAGCACGTTTTCCCTTAAGCCTCCAACTCTGTGATGTCACTTTACCTGAAGTGATAGTTAGCAGGGCATCGTGACAGAGATTAGAGAATTGAGGGACATCTTTTATCGCACAGCGAGTTGACTTGTGAGAGAGAAACTAGCAGGCCGCTGTTGGGTGCATAAAGTCCTTTGCAGACAGATGGGAAAACAGAGAGAACTATTTTTTTCTCCTCCGAATATCTCTCTCTTATGGATGCCAGCATATGCTCAATAAGTTTTCCTCTCCACAGAACCGAGATACAGGAGGATCTCACTGATATTTTGTTTGCCGTATTTGAATCCTGAGACCGAGGTGTCTGACAGTAAGACATATGCTGTAAGACCAGGATTAGTGTTTCATGGAAAGTCTAGCATTCATCTGAATGCACAGGTCACTCCTTTTACAAGTATTATGCTACTTATCAACGATCAAAGCTAACTCATGTCTTTTACATTTTGTCAGACGAGTCAAGGTGGAATTTTTATCTCTTAAATGAGTCTGAATTTAGGGTCAGGCTGCTCGTTTTGATTTTTTATCTGAATATGTAGCTCTGTCATTCTCATCATCAGATTGCTGAACTTTTACCAGTCCTCCTTATTACCTCCACCTGTCCTTATCAGCTGAATGCTGTGTACCCATGTAACCTGCTATTTGCTGTTGCTAGATTTGTGTTTTCTTATGGAGAGGTTTCTGTAGATTTTAACCTTAATCCTATCAGCTAATGTGAAGGCACTGATCCGCACCTGTCTTGAAGGTTATCTGTGCATGTTTCACACCCACAGGCATTCATTATTTACATAGCTGCTCCCCTGAGGCACCAGCCACCACAGGAAGTGTAGATGGGAAATCTACCTCCCAATCTGCTAGCGACACATCCATATCTATACTGCATGGCTCACTGACTTAGGAGGATGCAGTGTCAGGATTATCATTCGCACCCTGGAAACTTCATCATCATTGGCACAAGCAGCTGTGGCAGTGTCATCATGCAGGCATGTTTTCCTTTTAAATCAAGGGTTCCCCAACACTGGAACCTTTGGGTTGAGATGAAATGAAAAATGCCTTTTTTTAACCCTTTTTGATCACATCCCAGGTCATATTGTGCACCTGCTGAACAGAATATGCCAAGAAAAAGAAAAAATATTAATTTTGTTTGTCAAAAGATCAAAATCAACCATGTTTTACTCTAATAAAAAAAATATGACTGTGCTTATGTAGGCTTGCACATCTCAATTTAAGCAATAATATTATGACAACCACCCATCAATCTTCAACTTTTAGGCACACAGAGCTAAGATTCATCTGTTAGCTACCTAGCAACAGCATGGTACGTCAGCTTGTTGTTCGGTTTATTTACTTTGAAGAATGTGACATCTGTGACAGCCACAGATTTTGTGCAAGGCATTTTTCACTGGACCAGCAAATAGACGGAGCAACTGCATTGGCTTCATCTCTCTCCTTGAGGGATACTGCTATCCCATCTGTGTACAGAGATCACATAGCAGTAACTAATCCTCCACACCTGTAGTTGCAAGGTTACCTCTGCCTGTTTTGGTTGCAGGAATGATAAAGGCATTGAAATATGTAGGATGTATGTTAAATACTGGTATGTGGTATAAGTGCATACTAGTATTTAACTCCTTATGTCCACCACCAAGGTGACAGAAATGAAAGGACTTCTATTTGCTACTACAGTACAGCAGCGGTTAAAAGTAAAAATGTAAAACAATATTCATTTTTTTTGTGGCTCGTTGGTCTAGGAGTATGATTCTCGCTTTGGGTGCGAGAGGTCCCGGGTTCAATTCCCGGACGAGCCCATAACCAGTGATATCCAAACATTTTGGTCATGAGGACCACTGACTCAGGGTCAGTCTGGCATCTACACAACCTTGTGTCACATGACTAAGAGTTTTTTTTGGCGCACCTAAGAAGAGAGACTGGAAACAGGTGGATAGTCAATTAAATCTGCTTTAAACAAAGACGTTAGCAAAAGGAGTTTCCCTTCCCACAACTCTTTTTACTTTTGTTTTTTTCTGAAACAAAAGCGAAATTAAACAGAAAAATAAAGCCAAACACCAGGCTCGTTGGTCTAGGAGTATGATTCTCGCTTAGGGTGCGAGAGGTCCCGGGTTCAATTCCCGGACGAGCCCATAACCAGTTATATCCAGACATTTTGGTCATGAGGACCACCAATTCAAGGTCAGTCTCGTATCTACATTACCTTTTTTGGCCCATATATCTAAGAGTTTTTTTGGTGCACCTAAGTCGAGAGACTGGAAACAGGTGGATAGTCAATTAAATCCGCTTTAAACAAAGACGTTAGCAAAAGGAGTTACCCCTCCCTCAACTGTTTTTAACTTTTGTTTTTGCTGAAACAAAAGCGAAAATTAAAATTAAGCCAAACACCAGGCTCGTTGGTCTAGGAGTATGATTCTCGCTTTGGGTGCGAGAGGTCCCGGGTTCAATTCCTGGACGAGCCCATAACCAGTTATATCCTGACATTTTGGTCATGAGGATAACTGAGTCAAGGTCAGTCTGGTATCTCCACAACCTTGTGTCACATATCTAAGAGCTCTTTTGGCCCATTTTTTGGAGAAGACTAGAACAGCTGGACAGAGTTAACTAAATTTGCTTTGACCCAAAACATAAGCAAAAGGAGTTTCCCTTTCCCAACTCCTTTTATCTATGTCTTTGCTGAAACAAAAGCGAAATTAAACAGCAAAATAAAACCGAACACCAGGCTCGTTGGTAAGGAGTATGATTCTCGCTTAGGACCACTGAGTCAAGGTCAGTCTTGTATCTACACTACCTTTTTTAGCCCACATATATAAGAGTTTTTTTGGTGCACCTAAGAAGAGAGACTGGAAATAGGTGGAAATAGTCAATCAAATTTGCTTTGACCAAAAACAAAAGCAAAAGGAGTTACCCCTCCCTCAACTGTTTTTACTTTTGTTTTTGCTGAAACAAAAGTGAAAATTAAAATAAAGCCAAACACCAGGCTCGTTGGTCTCGGAGTATGACTCTCGCTTAGGGTGCGAGAGGTCCCGGGTTCAATTCCTGGACGAGCCCATAACTAGTGATATCCAGACATTTTGGTCATGAGGACCACTGAGTCAAGGTCAGTCTGGCATCTACACAACCTTGTGTCACATATCTAAGTGCCTTTTTTGGCCCATCTAAGGAGAAAGACTGGAAACAGGTGGAAAAAGATCATAAAATACAGATTTTTCTAATAGTCTGTTTTAATGATTTGGACAGCGCTGACAAGCAATGTTTTGTAGCATCATATATTTGTATATATTTATATATATATGCATATAGCATCAGGCTGGAAAATGCTTCTATGTGTCATTCTAGATAGCACAAAAAAATTTCAAACACTTAATTTGGAGGGTGTGGATAGCAAGCAGCATGACTTATACACAAGTAAAATAAGAATAAATGAATCATGTTATTAGGCTCTAAATTTAACTGCAATTTGTGGATTTCTTGGACGTCAAATGGCATCATGCTATTTATCTCAGAGAGAGAGAGAAATAGACTGAGAGGGTTTCTGTGGCAGTGCTTTGGATGCAATATATGCTAATAATCCTTGTTTGGTTAATGTCTAAATCAGTCATTCATCTAGCATCCACACAGCAATGTGGAGTATGATAAATGTGACAGCATTTGGATGCAGCAATTTCACAGCCTTATCCCATAACCCCCTGGATAATTAATTCTAATGATACTTTTATCTGCGACACCCATCACGATAAACATCAATGCACAAACCTACTCATATGAATGTGCTATTGAGCGTAACACTGACCTTTCCAGACCCACTGGACCTCTGAAGACGTGTGTGAAAAACACCCTGAACACTCACGCTAGCCCTTTAGTGTGCAGGGCTGATTTGATATAAGCGTGACAGGGGTATTTATAGAGCAGCATATAGCCTCACTCTCCTTTCTACACCATGAGCCCATTCCAGCCCAGACACTATTGGCAGCCCTGCTCACTCACTGGAAAAGCCATCATGTCAGCACACTGGCAGCAGAGAGCATGTTGTGCTAACAGGTTTGTGAATTCACTAGCAGAGGCTCGATGTAGTTCATTATGCAGTGACACTATACATCTCTTCTTTGATGCCTTATTGCACAGCACCAAGTCAATTTGTATTAAAATGTCAGTGTTTTTTGGTTCTTTTCAATCTCATACAGACGCTAGCTTTTGCCACAGTCTGATATCTTAAGCTTTCATCAGCATACTTGTGATTATTAGCTTATACATAGTGATGCAATCTTGAAAAACACTGAAGAGGTAGTGTATAAAGTATTGTGTTTATGCAGATTTTGTTTAGGACAAAATAACGTCTTCAGGGCGTTAAGGCATAAACCCTCTAAACATTTATTATGGAGCTGGACTTGATTTAAATAACTGTTCTGTGTCTGTGTTTAATTATTGCAAGCAAAACAATAATCAAATGTGTCACAACCTTCAGACATTAGATCAGGTTAGACTGCTATTTGTGATCTGTAAATGCTTCGGCCGAAAATACAGTAAATATTCAAAATCTATAAATATTCTACAAGAATTTTGCTGCACTGCAGTTGAATTACTATGTCGAAGGATGTCATTAAGTATTTTATTTCATCCAACATATGAAAATATAGTTTAACTGAATAAAAACAGGTAGAGCCCTGATAATATTTAACAACAAACATCAAATATTTGACTGTTACTTTCCGGTTAAAAACGATGTTTCTAAGGTCCTGTTTTACATTACATTTAAAATATACATATACATTATCTCAAAAGCCTAAAGGAAAAAAAGAGAACAGCAGCTTAGATAAGTATGTAAATGCACATGATTGAATTTGTCTTCAGTAATCCCGTAAACATTAAATTCAAAAAGATATCTTCTAGTAAGGGGGTAATTTAAGGACATTTGAGCTCCCTCGACTATTAGTAATGTGGCTCCTACAGCCACACCCATCCAAATGCAGCATGTTTATCAAAACAAGCATTGGATCAAAAACCCAAGGACACCAGGAAACCAGTCCTTTGGATTCGGTCATTAAGATCAGCACATCATCAGCCACACCGGCAGGGAGAGTGAAATAAATAAGTTAGAACACCCCCGAGCAGATGTTTACATAAACATTATGTACAAATACATTATGTATCGCCCAGTGCCCTCAGTGCTACCACAGAATTCTCCATGAGGTTTCCAGGTGTTCCTTTATAGTACAGCGATACACCGCTTTGATCAGCCTATCAGAACAATTCCCTCTTTCATCCTGGGGAATTTGATTTGGTTAAAGGGAGATTTTTGGATCAAGGTTCAGCTGGAGCCTGAGCACGTCCCTTCCTCTTGTTTAGTATTCATGCTGAGTATGGTAATCTGGTGTTGCTTTACTAAAAGTCATCGGCAACATCAATTTCTTATTAATTCAGAGTGCAAATATTCAAGAGGAGGGAGTTGAGCCTGAGCAAAACAGAGGTGTGAAGACTGAGGAAAAAAAATGCAAAATATGTCATTTTTAAACTTGCTGTTGTCCTTTAATTTACAACCAAGAATTGGAAGTTTTGATTTATTATTTTTAAGGTTGTGATGTTCTTTTTTTCCTTTGTAAAAAGGCATGTCTAATGATATTTGACAAATTCATCTGAGAGAGGTTTGACAAATGAATGACTGCAGGGCTAACTTTAAGTATTACTCACAACATCAAAAGAAATTCAGCATTTTTTACGACTGTCAGACACTAAAAAGGGAATATATTGTTTTTTTTATTATTCAATTACTTCGATTTGAGATTCAAAGCAAGCTTTCGGGTGTAATACCTGCCACTAACGGTCTTAGCAAAAATCTATAGTTTGCTCTTGTAAATGAAAGCAATTTTCCTCTGCCGACAACAGTAGTTTAAGCTCTTGTGTTGATTCAAGAGGCTATGACTGGAGGCCCTGTGGCAATGTAATGGTAAAGAACTGAGCAGGACAAACATAAATGTACAGTTGAGAAAATCAGTCTAATATCGGACAAACTGCTGTCTGAAGGTTTCCTTATCTTTGAGCAGAGTGGGATACATTGTGTCTGTCTAAGAGGAGGAAGTTTGGTCCTGAGATAAGAAAGACCAATCAGAAGCCAGAAGATGAAAGGTTTGATTCTGGATACAAGCTGGTTCAAGTCCTCCAGCTGGAAACTGCAAAGGTGTTATATTAGCTTTAGCGTCTGTATAGCAGAGTCGATCCACAGACATTCACAGTGACTGACCTTGCAGTTTGACCTCTCCAATAAAACGGGGGCTATGTGTGCATGCTGTTTTTTATTAGTTTGTTGTGTGTGTGTTTGTGTGAAGAAAGGAGATGTGTTAAACTCCAGTTTGAAGTCCCATTCCACACTATTCTCTACTTTCTGTGGAAAACATCAATCTAACCTGGCAAGCCAAACTTAGTCAGGGCGCCACTGACTAAGTACGGTCTAAGCTCAAATCCTAAATTATTTAGCCAGCGAGTCTAGTTGATAAATGTTGGTGGTGCAGGTCAATACATTACAGGGATGTGTGGACCAACTCTTTGGTAGGATTTATTAGGGATCGGGAGAGATAAAGGCCATTGATTGTCTCCAACAAGGTCACATTAAGGTCTCTTTTTTCCACTGAGAGGGGTCTATCTCTTGTGGCAACAACTTTAGGCCACCATTTGGCGATTCTAAGCAATAAGGTTAATCAAATCGGCTGGAAGAAACTAGGAACTGTCTTACGTCCACCAAGGATACAGAGCGATAATGGGCTGTATTTATATGGAGGGATATCTAACTCTTACATTATTCATGGGGCTGTGGAAAATGCGATGGCAGTGCTAATATAATATTGACCTAACCCCAACACTACACGGATGGCAATAGAGGCACAACTTAACACACACACACGTACACACACACACACATACGGTATATACATACAATGTGGAAAAGTCTTACTGGAACCTATCTCTTCCTCTTATGATCAATTCACACACTATACACGATACTTGGAAACTCAATATAGATGGTCTTCTTAAAGGTCACAGGACTGACTGGACATAGAGAGAAACAGAGTCGTGTCCACAAAAAAAAAAAAACAACCTTCATCATCAGACATAAGAGTGCTTTGATGAGATGGGTTTCGTTCAAGAAATGCACATGAGGGGAGTTTTCTCCCCTTATTTGTTGTAAAGTGTGGGCGGACAGGAATAAATGGAAATAAAACAGCGCTTGAATGGATTAATGGTTTATCAACCCCTCATTTAATGAAGATGTGTGTGTCGCTGACTTTATTGTAAGCACGATCATCTCTCAGTGATAGCAGCAAAAGCAGAGAAGCACAGACTTAAAACAAGATCAGATTTGCATTTGAAGATTTTTTTTTCAGTCTGGAGATAAGGCATCAGAAAAACCGTCACATGGAAACACAAACATAAACATCAATAACTCCTCAGTCAACCAGCAGAGAAAAATGTCTTCCAATTTGAATAATTTGTGGTAAAAGAAAGAAGAGTTTCACTAATATATTGAAGTGGTGAAAATGTGTTTATATAAAACAAATGTATGCATTTAGTATAATAAAAAACAAGCAGGTGAAAACATTCAGGCAAGGACCACATGCTGTTCGCCATCCAACAAATCCTCCTCCCTGCAACTCTTTTTTCTTTTTTTCTGCTTTAAAGTCAGTGAACCTGAATCATACTGCAAAACAGCTACATCCAGACATTCTGCATATGATACGATACTTCTGAAAGATATCTTCGCCCACTTCGCCACTCTAAATTCGCAATTAGTATGTTTTGTTTCACTGTGTCACGCATCATTGGTTACATATAATAAAACCCGAGAGTCATCATGTGAAAAGCAGAGAAAACAGTTGCCTGTATGTCCTATTAAGAAAGCTAACATGTCATGGGAGAAACACGGCCAAGCAGCAGCATTAATGCCTCCAGTCCAGGGGAGATTTCTAAGCATTTTCATTGTTAGATACCATCAAAGCATTTTCGCTCCTTTCTACTTATAGTATATAAACATGACTTTGAAAAATATCCTGCAGTGGGAGAACAGCAGAGCCACTGTGGGTCCATGTTGCCTCATCAACAGAGATTTCAAAAGGCAGTGCAGAATTTCAATGGTGCTTCAAGGTTCTGGTAAAGGACAGGCTAGGGGGAGTGGAGGAAAGGGGAGGGGAGGAGGATAGGTATTTATGGACTCTCGAAAGACACTGTGTTGACACCTCAACCTTTTAGGCTCAAGCTGGAGAGCAAATGCTGCTGTCTTTCACCAAAAATCAACACCATCCAGCGTGAAGGGGTCAAACAACAATCTCCCAGCTACAACTGCGCTGATCCTCATACCGTCTCCAAAAAATGAAGGCAGAACATTCAATTATGCTCAAGAAAATCCCAAAGTATAAAGAGTAAAGATAAAAGGTTGAGAAAGACAGCTAAAACTAATGTCGCTGGTCAGAGAAGCTAGTAAAATCCACAGCTAAGCACATGCGAATCAGAGTGCTGTGTCAGACACATTGGCTATCTGTAATGTACATTAATTCAAATAAGTTTCAGGTTCAGTGCTTTACAAGCTCCGAAATATAAGGGATTAAACAACCTGCATATCTTGGAGGACTGCACTGGAAATATTTAATGTAAAAATCATGTCAATGATAATTTTCTTTATGAAAAACTCTTTCATATTAATTGGAAGGTTTATGTCATCTTTTAAGGCTTTTGCTTCATTTGCTCTCTATGTAGCGCAAGAAGCAGCAGAAACCATATACTACAATTTGTACTATTTCTCCACTTTTGATGTACCTAATCACAATCAACTCCCCTGCAGTAACTCCATAAACTTTCCCTGCCAGACATACTTTTCAAATAAGCTGCACAGATCACTCACAGAAGATAGAAAATCCACTAGTCAAGAATCTAATCAAAAGAGAGAGCTGAGGAATAAAATAAACACCTTAATCTGCTGTCACTCATCATTTCAGTGTCCACTTTCTTCAAAGTTTAGCATAATACATTTTTGTAAAACTGTTTTCTTTTCTAAGTTTTTACTAGATATACGTTTATTCTTGAAATAAGGATTTAAGAGACTTCTGCAAAGACATTCTAACTTTAAGACATTCAGGTGACTTGAGCAAAACAGAAGAGCACAATTTGAATTCTGTCACTTCTGCTCTAAGAATGACTTCAAAGAGGAAGACGGGTCATTGCAAAATAAAAGAACAAATGACCTATTACTTTAAACGACTGTCAGAAGACAAACCTACTGAGAGCTTCCTTACTCTGCGACTTTATCTGCGCTAAAAAGGATTTTAAGAACTTGCTCAGTCCTGGATCTGGGACCTGTGGGAAGGATCATTACGTCCTTGTCAGCTTTATTTTTTAAATTTAGCCTGTTTTATTGATGTGTAAACATCTCGAAGAGAAAAGGGACTTCACATACTGCCCAGATGAACAAAGGGCTCAAGGACATCCAACCTAAAGGACGTCGGAATCCTGCTGGACCAGGATCCTTGGAGCTGCCTGAATAAGGCGCTTTGATAAGAAAAAACAATGAACTTATGGGGAATAACCTTTGATCCTGTGATACACTTAAATGTAGAGCGCAAAAGGTCAGGGCAACTCATGTCTAATATTACAAAAATAAGAGATACATTTTAATCAAACTCTTAATAGGCAAACAACCGTTGAATTCACTATGTCCAAATAAAAATGTTGCATTGTAAATATGGTAGAAAATTGACTTAGATAACAGTTTCTGATTTAATGCAAACACCATGTTACCTAGTCACCCTTGCTTCTCGATGGAGGTTTCCAACAGGAGAAAATGACAGCCCGATCAGCTGTGCATCCACAGTCATGTCATCCTGCCAAATGTTCAGGTTCCTTGTCTGCAAATTTTATAAATGCTTACCACAGGCAGCAGGAGAGCTAAAAATAAAAATAATAAAATAATAAAGGCCGTGTGTGACTCCGTTAAAAAACAGGTTTAAGAGGGGCAACTATCAGTTTGGCTAAAAAATTGTTACGAAAGTCATTAAAGGATGGACATACGTAAGAAAACACTTTAACTTTAAAGCCTTCCCCGCTGCTTACAAACAAGGTCAATGATAGCTCTAGTTCTAGTTCCCCGTCTTTGACAATGAGAGGGGGTTTAATCAGATGAAGGCCTAATGCAGCAGGGCTATAGAGGCACTGCCATGCCTGGAGCTGTCCATCAGATAGAAAAGGGCATGATGGGCTGGGATCCAAACAGTCCCACAGAGAATCCTAGCCTGCTGTTGTTGCTGGCTCCTCATTCTCAAGGACCTTTAGAGATCAAAGTCCAACACACAACAAGAGAGACAGCGAGAGAGAGACGGAGATAGAGAGAGATGGACCAAAGAAAGGGAGTAGGGTAAGCAGGAAGGATGCCATGAATCAAAAGAACCCATGTGGCCTTCCAGTGATTACCCAAACACCGGGCCTCCTACTGAGTCCAAAGAACAGTCAAAGGGATTTCCTGGAGAACGTCTGTGAAACATCCATTCTGAGTCAGGGCAGCCTCCTCCATCCGGTGCCAGATGAAGTATCTTCCGACCTCAACTCCATCCCAACATGTTACATTTTGTAGTGTGGAAATGATGTGCTCCTTTGATACTCTTAAAAAGGGTCTGCTTTCCTCTGAGGAATAGCTGAAGTAGTCTCTCTCTCCCTGCTTTCACTCTCTTAGCAAAAATAAAAAGATACATGGTGTTCTTCTGCCGGCCGGCGCTGTTGTTTAACCTTGGTGAAATACAAAATGGGACAAGCAGTAGAGCCGAACAAATACTGAGCTACATGAAGCGTTACGAAAGAACTCAGAACATCTAAAAATGGACAACAAAAATATAACGAAAAGGGCAGCCCCCTAAATATGAACTCAGCCTGAGCTCAACCCAGCAAAGGCACAGTTTTATTGCAGACAAAAGGAGTTCAACTGAGATGGTGTTTGTTCAGATGGATGTACTCCATCAGAACTAGATGGGATGCCGTGTGCTCGAAGTATACATCCATCTGGTCTGGAACCATGAGATGGTCAAAATACTACTCAGATCATGATTTCTATTACATACAGCGGTATACTTGATTTCAAAATAACAACAGTCTGCTTACTCTATAAAAAAAAGCCTTCAAACTTCTAAAAACACGCTTCTGAAAAGGGCCAGTCAATGGTCCTTTTCAGAAAATAATAAAGATTTTGAAACCTTCTGATCTTCAAAATGTAACCACATCAAGCATTCAAGTTAACATTTGCTTACTGGAGTTTGAATAAATAATCATTAATCAATGCAATATTCTTCGTGATCCAGAGTATTCCTGTAATTAACATCTTTACAAGGTTAATAATTAGCCATTTGTCATTTCTGTCATTGACACTGCTTTCCAAAAGTATGTGTTATTGCAAATTAGTTGCATTTAAATGGAATTTCTGAAAAAGACTGAATTAACAAGTTGCTCCTGCAGTATTTATCAGTCCAAGTCTTCACAAATTTTCTTTTATGTTTATTTATTTTATGATTTTTTTTCTTTTCTGTTCTTTTATTACAAGTTGTCTGAATGGTATACAAAGGAAATATTATGTAGATTAAAACAGTGTGGGTAGAAGATGCAAATATTAATCTTAATGTTCTGTTTGGGGTCTTGGAGACCCAGGCCCCATTTAACAGCCAGCACTCAACATTGTTTTATCACTTAAAAACTTGATGACTTCCATTAATTTTATTAGAATTTCTTATAACCACCACTGCTATTATGAATGTCTGCACACTATTTGGCTTGTACTTTGTACACTTCATCCACTATATATTAAACTCTACATCTCTTTATTTTATAAAACACATATATTTATCATATTTTTACTTTATTTCAAATCTAAGATTTTCTATTTGCTGTACTTGTTTACTTTATATTTTCTCTTGCTATGTTTACTGTGCACTAAAATATCAGTGCATATTTTTTGCATGTAAAAATCTACATGGTAATAAACTTGATTATGATTCTGAAACTTGGTGATGAGGAGTACTGAGAACCCCAAACAAGTGTTAAATAACAGTTTCAGAATATGGAAAGATCAGCTTGATTTAAGGATTAAAATAAAGTCTGTAATATTAAAACAAAAATTTGTCGACAGGGAAATTTTTTTGAAATTTTTGTGAATTAGGAGCACCTTGATATTCATGTGTTTGATTAAACTGTCAGATCAATACCACTTGTCCTTAGAGTAAGTACAATTAAAACACACAGTACATTCAGTAAATCAGTGATTAGGATTAAATACTAATGACTGGACACAATGTCTGTGTGCTATGTGGGGTAGTTTTACACATTTCTGCAAACTTAAATGTGTGATGTCAATGTTTACAAACACCTTAGCAAACTCGTGCTAGAATTAAAGGTGCTACCTTAGTCTCAGTGAGAGGCTCTTTTTGAGAAAAGCTGCTTTTTTCTACACTGGCAGCACAAGTGTGAAGAGATGCTTGACTGATAAGGAAGTAAAGGCTCCTAAATACAGAAAAGAAATACCAAAAGAGAGAAGCCTGGAGAGGAGACAGTATTTTCTATTATTTCACTCGTTTTATGAAGGGATGAATACAGCTGGAGAGGCCTAAACAATTTTCACACAACCTCTAAATAGGCCAAGTTTAGAAATTCTGATATGAAGTGATCAGTAGATCAGTAAATAAAGTTTAAGTTCAGTCACTGACCTGCGTCTTTCTACTGCATACACTCATTCTCTCCACTTTATGTCATCTATTGTGTCTGAGATACACTGCAGAGCATCAAACTGCGTCTTGCTCTCCTCTCACAATGTTTTTTTTTAAAGATATTTCAACCTGAAAAAACTTGATTGTACATGCAGTGTTCCCAAAGCATTAAGCACACTCGCTGAACAATATAGCACTGGTCATGAACAATACGTTATCTTAAGTAATATGCATAATTCAGAATAGAGTAATTTTATAGCTTTCCAGTTGCAGCAGCAGCCTTCTTGTAAGCTGCAATCTCCTGACACCCTTCTGACAGAATGTTAAACCACTTTTTTTTTTGTATTCTACAGGGTACAACCGACAAGAGTAAAGCTGACATTAATTTTGTTTTGCAATTTCTTTCCATGCATCTTTTTTGTCTACTCTTGTCAATGTGGTACTAAATTTCCCCTTTATTGCATGTTTTCTCTGATGTATCTCCTCTGCGAGCAGCAGATTTTCCTCCAAGCTCCAATTTGTTTTTCCTTTTTGTTTTCATTTTGGCCAATTTCCTGTAATTTCCTGTCTATGTTAATGTATAGAAGCAGTTTGTTGTTAATTTCATATCCTTTTAATTGCTGCTGGAGATGAAAAATAATCATAGAAATTGTACTCTTTTTATAAAAAGTGGTTTATGTTCTGAACAACATAATATCTGAGATATTTAACAAACTTGTGAATAACAAAGTTATCAGTATAGCAAATGTAGGCTAAACGGCTATATGCTAAAATTAGATACTTTCCTACACTGAGAAAGCTTATATACATTAATGCTACTGAATCATCATTCAAAATAAGTTAAAATGAAAAAACATTGTCCACCAAAAACATTATTGTGATGGTGAAACTCTTCACCAAGTAAAGAGCTTCGACATGCTTTGAAGATTAAATGTGGACATGAAACACCAAGGGGCCAGACATGTATTTGACAAGCTGGGAGACCGGACCGAAAAGTGAATGCGATAATGTAGAGTCCTGCTATTTAATCCCTCTCACGGCTGGCAGAACAGAAGTATTCATTCATATGATCATCTAGTGTGTATGAAACAATATAACAGTTTATTGAAGCATAGACGCATACATCAAATGCAGATCTCATTTTCCTTTATCTAGTAAATAAAGTTAAACTCCATTACAAAATGGTTCCGCACAGAAAAAATCCTGACCAAGCAATTCAGAGAAAAAGGTAGCGATCTTTCCATCTATACCTGAATAGCTTTGCAGCTCAGTGAACACATGAGGGAAAAGAGAAAGAGAAAGTAGATAAGAGTAAAGGAGGGAAACCAGAGGAAGAGAGAGCTGGAAAGAAATCGAAGACACAAGCTGGGTTCAATTTAGAGGCTTCCCACAGGAGGTGGAATGACCTGTATCTGCTACAATAGAGGTCATGCAATTTTTAGTGGATACCCCCGTCTTCAGAGGATACTGAGGACCCCTGCCTTGATGTGCACATCCAGAGGAAAAAGCAAAGGGTCCCCGTAGCACGCAGGACTCCCTGAATGACCTGACTGGTGGGTTCCTATTACAACTGCCTCACTACACCGTAGCCTCGCAATTGACACTTCACAGTAAGCTACAACACTAGCAATCAACAAAGCTATCAAACTCACAGGAAGTTACTATGAAGTCAGCCATCCGAAGAAACTCTACCAATTCCTTATCTCCTCGTCTTCTACTTTCCACTTTCACCAGCCAAACGATGGGAAAGCGCCATGAAATACATTTGGTAAACTGTAATTGTGTGGAAACTACAATAAGATGAGAGTATGATCACAGACTCAACACATAAATTAGCCTGGGTGTTCTTATTAAAAACACTTTGAAAGGAAATAGCAAAAAGTTGTCACTGTAACACTGTTACTGAATAAGTGCACTTGCTGAGAAGCCAGAATAAAGTGTGCAGGCATTTTGCCATCTTAACCTCAACTGAGTGGTTCATTGAAAAAACTGATATAAATAAAATCTGAACCCTAGTTTAAAGAGATCCCCACGGGAAGCTATGCACCTACTCTGTTCATTGATATATTCACAGCACCTGCACTGAAGAAACATTGAGTGCATCTTCACCCAGAATATTGAAAAGATAAGCACCAACGACAGACAGATAAACAAACAAACAAACAGATAGATGGACAAACATGACCTTTTGTTTGCCCCAGAGAAGCTAATGAACATTTCAGTTTAAAAAAATGCAATTGGTGGAAGTCATTTAATTACTCTCTGCAGAGAAAGTCATGCATGGCAGAGAGCTCAAATGAAAATAAACATTTAATCAAGCATGACCTTGTGTTTGACTATGCTCTGAGCACTGATGTCCATAAAAAAAAAAACAACAACACAGTGACAGTTCTGGTTTGGCTGTATTATAACAAAAATGTATTAGAACTGATAAGAAGGACTGCAATTACTAATTTGGCTCAGAGTATCCAGATATCTCTGATACAAGTCAATACTTAACCATAGGTGAAAGCTTTTATCCAGCCAGTGTTTTAATGAGGTCAGGATTCTGTCAGAAAGAGATGCTCCAGCTTTTGCACCAGGAGTTTTTCAGCCACCGTCTTCCTCCTGCATTTCTCTCCAAGCAAAGTCACAGCATACTTATTATAACTTGAGGTATATATATATTTAATAACACACATATCAAATTAAAGAAGTTAGGGTTTCCCACTGTTTGCAGAGGAGGCACCCTGCCTCGGCTGATGCGAAATATTTAAAATATTACATATTTATTAAAAACTGAGAAGCAAAGGCTACGTATTCAATAAGCGTTGCCATCAATTAAACTGTCATCAGTTACTAAATTAATAACACAATTAATTGCATCATGATTTGTCTAATTCATGTCAGCGTTGCACATTCGATTTGCAGTGATTGATCAGAGCAGCCCTTTGCTGCAAAGCTTGAAGTTTTTATTGACCTGCTGGACTTGAATCATCAATGGCTGTGATCAGATGGGGGGGGGCAGTGCTTTTCACGTAACCAATTTCCTTGGCAAAACTCTGTTGCAAGTCACAGGAGAACAAGAAGTAAACTGGATTAACATGGCTCAAAGGACCTGCATTAAATTGATGCAAAGTTGTGGGGGGTTTTTTAGACCGTTTGCAAGTGACGGTGCAAAAAAAGATGAGCAATGCACCAGCAAAAAAATCTCTTCAAAGAAAACTTCAAAGTGAAGCTTTGTTTTAGTAGCAAACCTGACATACTACCTGTGCACACACTAATCACACTGCTTTTCTGAGTACAGTACAGTACTGGACTGAGAAAAGCACAAACCTGGATGGCTGCAGCATTGCATTTAAATAGACTGGAGATACCATGGTGAACTGGAATTTCATTAATAGTCAATGAATGAGTGACCCTTTCATTGGGAAAGATCTCCATTACACACATGTGAGATGCAGAGCCATTGTTGTGTTATCCTTTCATACTTTAAATTAAAATATTTTAGTTAAAAAAACACTGAAAAAGAGTCATTACTGTTTTCAAAGAACAGTTGAATGAATATAAAATTATTCATTTCCCCCCATTATTCTGTTCAAGGGAGTGTATTGTTGTGTAAAATCATCGGCAAGGATCCAAGATAACACTGTGGCATGGAGCGGGTTAACACAAATTAGGTTTTAGTCTGAGATAAGGAGTGAATGATTACACCACACTGCATCCAATTGTGCTTGTCATTATAGCACCTATCTTATAGTGTTACTGACAGTCTCTCAGATTTATCCGATCTCGCCTTTAATTTCATTTGTTGTGGTTTTTGATCGCTGCTTCCCTGCCTATTACACCCGCTGCCCGGTGAATCCACTAAGTGTTTCTACTGGTGCCACCGCTCCGTCCTGAGCAGCGGCATATTGCATGTAGGCACCATGCTGCGCTGCTGCTGGCGGTGGCGTGAGGCAGAGAGGATTATTCCTGACGACAGGGGCATTAAATGTGTAGCAGGCCGGTGGAACCCTGAGCTGATGCTCTCTTGTCTGTTTTGGTTCAGTACCAGTTCAGAAGCAGTCCCTTCTAAGCTGAGTGGGAGCTCACAGTACTCAGAGCGTTGTGCCGTTCATTAAAGGCTGACGGTGTCACACCAGCTTAGGCCTAGTGTCCTCCCTCAACCAAGGCTTCATGCTGTACTCCTCTGCCTTTTTAAGACTGAGTGACTTGGAATGTAGTCACTTTTTCAAAATTGGCAAAAATTTTGGTTTGTCGATGCTTTATAATGTCACACATTTGAGCCACTTTGATAAAAGTCAGTAAGGTTTATGTCTACAAGGAGGCTAACACTGAGGAATCCAATCCAGCATGCTGCAGAAGGGAAAATATTGTCCTCAGGACTCCAGTAGCAAGTCTTAAATACTGACATTTAAACTCAGAGTCCACAAGAGCTGCTACAGAAGTACATAGTTAAGGGGCAAACTCAAACTGAATAGCGGAAAACTCTCCTCTAAATAATATCAGCTTCTTCCTTTGACTGGTAGTTTTCCAATGGATGATACACTTGCTTGGAATCCTATAATAATACACAGTCTGAATCAGAGCTCCAAACTGAACAAGAGTGCAAGAAGTCCATCTTTAAAAAAATAGCACTGGTAAAATTGCAATTCTCCAGCACATCTCAAGTCCTGCAACCTTCATGCCAGCATAACCAAACATCAGGCTGACTCTGTTTGATCTTGAAAGGGATATAAGCCTTAAGCCGTTGCTGCGTGAGATGTCCTTCTTTAAAAAGATTCTAATCTCAACCGAAATGTCTAGCAAAATAGAGGTCATCGTGCCAGAGCACCCAGCAGACAATAGCGCTTCGCTGCAGACCTGAGAGGAATTCTGTGAGGATTTGTTCCTCTGTGTCTCACCTGGGAGACATGGGGACATCAATGGCTGAAAGAGCAGTCACAAAAACAAGGTAAATATAGATTACCTGGAAGTTATTTTTATTTTGCCTTACAAACTTACCCACTATTAAGTTTTTCTCTGTTTATTACAGATAAGAAATCGGAGAAATCTCACTATTTGTACAGAGAAAAATCCAATCAGGACCTCTTCTTTTTTTGTTTCTTTTAATGATACCTTGTTTTTTCTCTCTCTAGTTCTCAAGCACTGCCAAGTACTTCTCTCTCATTGATAATTTGAAGGACGATAGCATATCTGTACCTTGCACGCTGCTCATGATTTAATGACATGAGTACCATCAACCTTCTAAACTCCCATTCCCTCCCTTGAATTTTGATTCGATTGGTTTATCTAATTTTCCAGTAAATGCTTGAAATGTATTCTTGCTCACTTTTTTCTCATGAAACCACACAAGGGTATCATGAGAATGAGGCAGAAATTAATAGTTCTGCATTAGCTTCACTCTACCTCACCAGCATAACCACAGCCCCCACTGGTTCTCCTCCAAAATTAATGTTTCTAAGCAGCAACTTGTATCCTAAATCATTCCCACCAAGAGTAAAATGAAGTGTGCACCTCTTTGTGAATGAAAACTGAAAAAGAATTATCACAGATTTGAATGAAGTGCGCATGCAATTGCAAAATGTGGGCGGAAGGGGAAATGAACATAAGCACTTTATGAATTTTTCTTGTTGAAGTAGTTTTGCAGTCATGCCACTAATTCAAAGATTGCCTTCTTAAGGGTCCGCTGGATAAATGACTGTATGCAAACACTGGGTAAATGCACCACAAGCTGGCTACAATGAGGAGTTTTTCAGGTCTATATTTGCCAATTTGTAAAAATAACAATGGAATTTAAAAATCTGAATTTCCCCCAAGGGGGTTGTTAAAGTAAGTCTTCTTCTAAGTTATTATAAAGCCAAATAAAAATCAGTTCAAAATGTATAACAGCTGTTTCATAAGTGCTCTCACTAAACAGTGCGAGCTGCAGTTTTAGACAAGTCACCTGAGTTAACATGATCTATTTTCTTTATTTTTATTTCATGTCAATATTAGAGTTATAAATATATATAGCAGATCAAACCTATAACATGAGCTTTCTGGTGGTTAGTCTATGTTATATTTTAAATAAGCTCAAAGTGCCAGCAACAATAGCTTTCAAACAAGTCACCAAACTGTGTGAGCAAAATATATAATATCATATGAATATTAGAAGCTTCATCCTACCAGACTACAGAGATTCTTTAAATGTTAAATGTGGGAAATTAGTGCATTAAGCATGCTGAGCTAGTGCCAAAAATATGCACTGAATTGATGAGGTGTCACTTTCACTAAGAGTCACACAATCGCACCGACAAGAGCCTCTCTGATCCCTCCCTTCCTGCCTGTCTGCCACCAATGAGGCACAAACACTCTGATTTGCATGGTCTGCACAAAAAAGAAATGACCTTGATTTTAGCAAAGGTTGCCTTGCTCTCTTCAACCCTGGAAAGCTTTATTGGCATGCATACCACGACGCCACTGGAGCCGTCTTTTTTGCTCATTTTTTCCAATATCCTACTCACATCAGCCCGCCAAACATCCACGAATCTGCAGCCCAGTAACACAACATGGTGCTTTTTCCTGAAAATATGTCCGTTTTGATTAATTTTGGTAATAAATGACAAGACATGCTAACAACTGTGGCCGACAGCATTTATCCCCACCAAATGCTTAGACTTACATTTTGAGATCAATTTCAAAGCCATGTTAATTAATTTAGACTGCTTGCAGCACAATGCAGGTCAGAGAGGGCAAACAAGTTACAACATCAGCCAATTAGAAACACCAAGCGTTATACATTTTTTTCATAACTAGAGCAGGGCGAGTGAGCAAAAATATGACAGATGGAGAGTTGGACAAAAACAGCAAGGGACTTACATTATATGAAGCTATGCGCATTTCATGCTATATTAATCACCACTGTAATTTTGTCTATTTTTACAGATTCATGTCTTAGCCACATGTAATTAAATCCCTCCTTAAATATACTGACAATCAGTGAAAATAATATTTAACTGTCAATGACAGATTGCCTTTTAGAATATCCTGTTCCTTAGAAACAAGCCTCTCTGGTGCCTTATCATCTGGTTGTTTTTCAGTCAATTAACTTTCATCACTGCAGATGACTATATTTATATGGTCACAATGTGTTAATCAAAAGCATGGATGGTTGATTTTTGCATATTGGTTTTAAGATTTGTCATGGTGTGTATTTAGGTCTAATTACAACTGTTATTCTCTGAAAAGGAAAAAAAAAACTTTTTATTTATCAATGAAATGATAAATTCATCAACCTGTCCCCTGAGAAAAGAAGCAGATTGGCAAATAAATCCTGTAACAAATGAAGCAAAATACAGTAAGTCCCTGTTAGGGAAATACACTATGTACAACATATTTAAGATTTTTTTCCACCAAGTAAAATAATCCAAGAACAAATTAACATGTATAAATAGATCATGAAGAAATTTTTTAATTGCTCTAAATTTATTATTTGCAAAGAAAATTATTTGCTTGATTTTTTTGGTAGTTTGTTTAAGAATATGTATTTCATTATTTTTTCTCAATTAGAAAAAGATTACACAAAAAATCAGATAAAATAATGTTATCTAGTCAGGTACGTGCCTGAAGTAGCAACAATAACTAATGTTACAGGTCACTTTCCAAGAGACGCTCTACATTCCTTTGTAAGACAAACCTTTGACGTCCATACAATGTGGGTAATTCCAGAAACATCAAATAAGACAACATTTCTTAAATAACTAGGTGCCAAAAATAGTTTACAATATCTGGCCTCTACGAAAAGAAAGGAAAGAATAAAGGGCCTCTGACATGTTTTTACAAAAGTAAAGAATTTTTATATTTGATTATTTTTAAAAGATAGAATGTAAAGTCTGTGTTATCTTTTCTAATTTGAAGCCTGGAGCTTTACAACAATATTAAACTCTGTCAACGTTTACATCGAGAGTCCCACTCAATGCATGATAAATACAGCAGCAGTGAAGTTTTTTTTAGACTCAACATGAAATCGACATTAATCTTCGATTTATGCCCAACAGGGTTTTCCTGCAAACCCACAGTGAACATAAACTACAGGATGAGACAGATATTTTACAACTGTCTCAGTTTAAATGTAAAAAACTGAGGGAGTTTTTATTAATTTAGGCTGTTTATTCTTACATTTAACTTAGAAACATTTATGCAACATGATTAAATGTCAGGCTATTTATGCAAAGCCCAGTGCCAATAAATTCTCTATTCCAGGTAAATATCTTGCGATGAAACTAAAAACAATTGCCATGGTATAAGATGAAGCTTTGAGTCAATATTCAGACAATCACTCTTATGCTTAGAGCTTGAATGCTCTGATATGTTTCTGAATTGCACTTGAAATGTAGTAAGTAAATGACTAAATCCTGTCAGATCTTTCATACAATTAAACAATCATGTTGAGATGTCTGAATGATGAAATCTGAATGGAAAGCAGCAGAGAAAGACCTGTCTGAAAAAGGGCTGAGAGGGAAAACGTGTCTTTTAGACAGATACCTGTGTAAAGAGACGGACTGAGCAGAAAGAGGTGCGACGAGGAACAGTGGCCTTACCTCATTAGTGTTCCACCGGTGTCTCTCTTTTGGCAGCGAGGTGCATTTTGGTAGACATTCAAGCAGCTTCTTGGGCAGGTATATTTTCAAATGTCCATGTTCATCTACAATAAGAGCAAGACAAAACAGAATATTTAGCACAGGCTTCATTGCTTATTGACTTGCTTGTCTCCCTCTTTATCAGTCTCTCTGTAGCAAAACGCTGACTGTAAAATAACTATCCTCAACGGAATTAGGAAATTAATTTAAGAATAGAGTATTGCATACATTTTATTTTGTGCTCAGCTAAATTATTTTACTGTGAAATGCTTTCTATCAGGGGAGTTCGCCAGAAATTTTTCACTGTCAACTTGTAAAGGCTGTGTCTATTCATTATTTAGACACAATAAACACCCTTGAGTGATTTTATAGTGTATGGGGATTTAGTATGAGAATCTTTGTGCCGCACGCCAGAATGTGGTATATTATTCAGGGAAATAATTACAATTACCAGGCCCAATGCTTACATCATAATGCATGTCGTTCAATCTACAATTTACATTTCACAACCAGTTCACAAGCATTATAAAACAGTAAGGTTTAAAGGCGCCTCCATGCATGGATGCATTTAAATGTTCATCTCGTTCTCTCGCTCTCTTTCTGCTCAAATATGCAGATGGCTTAGGAGTAAACAAATTATACTTTTTTTTTTCAAGAGACTAAAACATGTTGAATTTATATTATCATGAAAAATCCTATTATAGTCTTGTGGTATTTTTTTTATCAGAACATATGATGCAGGCTTATATAGCAATAATTTTAGCAATTTACATAGAAAAAGGGGATATAGTAATCAAGGATCTTATCATTGATGAGCTTAATTGCAAAAAATCTGTGTTTGTCAATCACACTGAAAAGACAGAGGAAACCTCTGAAAGTTGGAGACAAGGCTACAGTGGTGGTCAAAAATAAAGCAGGTGCATCAACATCAAAAATTCTTTGTGGAAAAGGTTTATGGTTCATTACAAATGGTGACTAGAGACTTATGTACAACTGTGTTTTTGAGGAAATATTTCTCTATGCGTATCATCAAAACTCAGCAAACAAACAGCATGAGCTTTTTTCTTGTTATTCAAGTTATTCCTGTCCCCTGTACACACAGGCTGTGAGAATCTAATCTTTTGTATATACCAAACCTCTAATGCATTCCCAGACTGTAACACGAAATATTGGATGTAGAGTGAGTTAATCCAGGTAATGTTTCAGCATGTGGAAATGAATCTATTAGTCTGCTCTAATGTGTGTGGAATGAACGTAAATAAATTCACTGAAGGTAACACAAAGTGCTGCATTTATTTGCAATACAATTTAGCTTGAGAATACATTACAACTAGAAAACAGCACTCTCTCACATTTTTACAACTGAAGGTTAGGATACTAGGGCAAATAAAGAGAGAGAGACAGAGAAAATCCTGAATATGAGTGCTGACTATGGATCCCTAGGGTAGCTGATATCAGTGGTTGACTGGGGAAAAAAAATAGAAAAAGTTCAACCAAAGCAAAATACCACTTTGAAGCCAATACAAATAAGCCAGTAGTGCACTTGATTATGGGGATATTACCAGAGTGTATGTAGCTTGCTGTACATCAGAGCAAGAACAGAGTGTTACTGCTCAGAAACCTCCATATGGAAATTCAGTGGGAATGAACACAGTTGGTGTAAAGAGATGGAGCTGGCTTTGAGCCTCTGAGTGTGATGTGTAAGGTGGAACATCATCACTCCCCAAGGAACACAGGAGTAGATCTGTTTTTTGCCATTTACATCTTCCAATAATCCTGCACGTAGACTCTGTTTTATACAAGCTGCACAGGTATCTGTAACCATTCGCTTCGCCCAATTAAGAATCACATACAGCATCTGCTCCTAGATGCCACCAGAGTGGTTTCATTGTCAGAACTGGAAAACATGCTACAATTGAATGATCAGGGAGGTGCAAAGAACAAAGGAATCTATTTTTACATGTGGTCTTATTGTAAAGCATCATCTTAAAACAAGTAAGAAGCTGTAGTTAACTTTAATGCAGTTCTGCGTATGTGTTGTCTTTCAGCAAAAGGGTCAAGGAGAGCAAGGGCCCTTCAATATTAAAGCCCACGCAAAAATAAGAAACCACACTGGATACACACTCAGGCACTGCATGGGTCAGTACAAAGTCTTGGCCATCTACCATATTACAAAATGTGCTCTGAAGATGTGCTCTGTGCAACCGACAGACAGCAGCAGAAGCAGATACATATGGCAAGTCTGTCTCTGCACAGATTATTCAGGATTCAATGCTGCCCCCTGGCACATCCTCCTATGACACCATTGAGACAGAGCTGAATTGGAATATGTCTCAAGTATGTTGAGGATTTTTTCACAGAGAGAGTCAAGATAGAAATCTACCAGAGGGGGGATATGTCTGCTCAATCTGCCAGCGGGCTAAAATACGTGGGATGAGAATATACAGCACAGGGGTTCTTGAGAAATGCAACAAAATCTCTCACTCCTTTTTTTTATTATCAGTTCACAATCTTCTGATTACTCTAGTCATTACACAACTTGCTTTTGTCTGTTGTTGGCTCTACAGCTCTCTCTGCGATGAACCCCTGAACTATGCAAAACGAATCAGCTCAGTATGCTGTGCACATTAAAAGGTGACGCAACTGCAACGTGTATTTTAGTTTGCGATGCCAGTCTTGTTTTTGTCAGCTTACAACCCCCCCCCCGAAGCAACAGAGCAAACTCTGTAAACACAACTAACTAACAAGGTGTTAACTGTGTGTCACTTAATCCTTTAACCTTATATGGACGCTCCTAAAATCAGGTTACCAGCTCAAACTGAGGATCGATCACATTGCTAATGTGCATGTAAACATGCTAAATGTAAAAAGACAAAACTCTTTTATGCAGACAGTCTCTTGAGAGCACAATATTTGTGTCTGCATTTGAGACAGAGAGTAACTTCTATTAAACCCAGTCTGAATTTTTATTACGTTTTTGCATATTTTGCATAGAACAAGAACTTTTCACCTTTTTATTTGCTCATAAGCTAATGTTAGACAGCCAATTAAAGGTCTGAGCTTTTAGTTTGGGAATTATAGGTCCAATAATGCTTTGGAAGACACTTAAAGAAAGAATAAAATTGCCATGAAGTAAACTGAGTGGCTGTGGGCTACAACTTAATAAGTTGAGTGCCATTCTTTGGGTATATATTTATTTACATTTTGGTAAATTGACACCATTTTAAGAATGCCAAATTAGCTCTTAGCAGCTCCTGTTTGTAATGCACTCACAGATGAACAACTTGTTATCCTTTATTTTGAAGAAAATTGTAATAAGCACGTTGTTATAATCAGGAAAGTTCAAAATCATTTCTGATTTTATGGAAATTTTATGGATGTGTATGTATGAATTAATATCACAATTATAAGCATTTGTGTATATTTAGCCTTTGCCTCAAATCTCTCTCTTGACCCCCAGAACTTTCCTTGCATGTTTAAACCCCCTGCTACAACACATATCTAAAACATCTAATACAGTCAGAGCACTTTTTCCAGCAAATTTGATCTAATATGAAAAAAACACTCTGGGCTTTAAGGGCTGATTTTCAGAACGTGATGGTGTTCAAATTTTCGGTGAACAGCACAGAGCACATAGTCTTTTGTATCCACGGTCTTCAATTTATAAGACAATGACACTAAACATATGCAGAAGGCAAGTAAGTTGTTTTTGTGGCCAAACACTTCAATGTTTTTGACAAGCCAAGTCAGTCACCTAACCTCAATCCAAGTAAGCATGTGTTTCACTTGCTGAAGACCAGACTGAAGGCAAAAAGGCCCCAAAACAAGCAATAAATAAATATGGCTGCAGCACAGGCCTGGCAGAGCATCTACAGGGAACATGCCAAGAGTTTGTTGATGTCTATGGATTTCAGACAGTCCCTGAGTACAGAGGATTTGGAACCAAATATTTCATTTAATGAGAGTATATATCTTCTGATCTAAGGCATCAAATATCTATTAAGACATCTGCCTTATATACCTATAGAATTTAATTTTAGAATAAACAAATTAAGCCATCTATTTTTTAATGTGCATTAGTGTTTGCAGCAGTTGTCGTTGTTTTATTTGACATATTTTTGCTTTGACAAAATCATTATTTATTCAAGACAGGCTGGTGTGGAAATTAATTTTAACTGCTAAATCAGCACTAATCTGTTGAGGAAAAAGGTAGAGACAGCGAACCAGGAAGCTTGACTCGTGTCAACATAGCTCACATACAGTAGAGGCCTTCTGAGGGCTTATAGCACATTAACATTAGATTATACAGTGGGCCACAGTGTTCAAGGTTTTATCTATCTTAGATACGAACGGCTGTGTTTCTTTGAAGAGCAGGCTAACTGTTGTCATGTTTCAAACACTGCTCTTTGCTTTGTGCTAATAAATAAACCATGCGTTTTAGATATAGCTCTTATTTTTTTAGATGTTCAGTGTTGGCCCTCTCTAATCTGGGAGTCCTTGCCTTACTTGAGAGGAGCCTTGTTTTTTACACAAGAACGTGTCTTACAGAGCTTTCAAAGCACACAAAGGTGAACTCAACATAACTGCTGGTGAGTGCTGAGGTTTCTGTTTTTTACAGCATTATGATTTCTTTCTGTTAGCTGCTATTTATCTACACTAATAATATTTCAGCTGCTCTCTGTTCCTTCCAACGGGCATTTTCACAGATGGAAAGGAGGAACTGTGAGTGTTCCAACAAAATATTTCTTACTAATTTAAGATCTGTCTGCTGTGGCACAGAAATCCACATATAGTAGTTTGTGCATCAGCTTAATCAGCCTGGTTGCAACAACAAAAAAGGTTTATAGCCTTTTTTTGGTGATCCAAACCTGTTTTATTTTAGCACAGAGGTGTCATTTAGCAGGCGAGTCTGTGACAACAAAAACAGCTATACTGAGCCAAAGCATGATCTTTGACCTAATAAGACCTAAATCCACAGAAATGTCAGGCTTTAACTTGAAAATCTCAAAGGTTTGGTTTGCAGAAACGTACACTGTCAACATTAATTCCTTGTGAATGGGCAGACTGAAAACAAATGAAGGCTGAAGGTGAATAGCTTGGATGCCAGATTTGGACTAGGTTTACAGAGTAAATCAAATTTTATGGTTTGATCAGTGCATAAACAACAAATTACCCACAAAAAAATTGGCTTTGAAAATGTAAATGTAACTTTATTGTTACCCAGAAGCTCATCAAAGCCTGGTAGGAAGTGCACTTCTTTGCATTTCCTGTAGACTCCCTGTAAGGTTTAATATTTATTCTGGAGTCTAAACAGGAGGCTTAATGACTGCTTGTACATTAGCCAAGAAAGAGATACACAGAAAACTACTATTTGGTTGTAAAACATTAAAGTGCAAGACAGGCTGATACTAGAGCTTGTTACATGAGAGGATGTGCTGAGCTGAGCTGGCACGCTGGAGCCAATTACATTCTAGGTCTTGATGAGCGAGCTTGCATACAAAAGGCTAAACAGGGAGAGGAGCTCTGCTCAATACAGAGGCTACAGGTCTGCAGCTTTCATGTTGCCATCACTGGCCGTTCATGTGCTGAACAGAGGCAGCCTGTGCATGCCCCGTCATAATTCACATCATCCTCTGTCGAATGGGTATAAAGATATATATATTTCTGTGTGCTGATGTTTGGATTATCACTGATCCTGGCTGCTAAGCAAACACTTGGGCCGAATTTAAGGGTATCTGTCATGCTAGCTTGCTTCAGCCCCACCCTAGAGACGAGAGCGAGGGTCATGAGACTGGAAAGGCTGACAAAAACAAATCTTTAATCAATATCCGAGCCCTGAACGCAAAACCCTCTCTCTTCCGTCTCTGTCTCAGAGCGCTCTGGGAGTGACAGTTTTTCTTTTTAATCTGTGCCCACATTGTGGAGAAATTGCAAGCTAATGTTTTGGCTATAGATCATTCAACAAATCGCTGCTGGCGGTGCATATCCAAAGTAACAGTTTGAATGCAAGCATTTTCCACAACAGTACAGTGGCTAATATGGCTTAAGGATGTGAAGAGCAATGTAACAGTATCTGTTCTTTTGTAGCTATACCTGAAGCATGAGGGGGGAGGCAAATCACAGGAGAACAAACAGTACTGTGGATAAAAAACTGGCTCTCATCTCTTTCCAGTAAGAAATGCTGTGAAACTGAATTAGGCCTATGGCAATCTCTGTTATCATTAGGTTGGATGACAGCCATCCACTGGGTTGGACCAAAAATCCCCCTAAGAGTTTAGCTCCAAAATTAGCCCTGGTTAGCCAAATGAGCTTACTTTAGAATATTTCAGCAAGCGGGGGAAGAAATTTCAAGCTTGAAACAGAAACTTACTCCTTCGTCTTCTGTACATAAACAGAAGCCAAGCAGCAAGTGATCTATTGTAGTGATTGATACTTTATATGGATCAAATATATCTATTGTTTAAATTAAAATAGCAAAACTCTACCTTAATCATCACTTTAGCATCGTGAAGTAATTGCCTGTTTTATATCATTTCCAATGTGGCCACTCTATTATAAATGAAGGGTACTCAGTTTATATGCCAACACTGAGTCCTTAAGCCGCATTGTTTCATCTGGTGATGTACCCTCATTTGTTACACCCCCTGTAACCAACAATAGTGTTTGTTCCAAAAGCTTACTTTTGAAGGAGCCACAGACATTTTGATCACTTAATCCCTGTATTATATGGACAGAATGAACACTCATACACTTATGCAGTCACAGTGAGAGGGACAGAAACAATAACATCACTTATTATTTAAATCATTGTACTTGCATCTCTAGCAGGGGATTTAAAAGAAACAGTTCCTACAGCATGCAGTCTCCTTGGAACTGATGTGAAAATATAGTCAGTAATATAACAGGTATCTTAATTTAACAGCCACAACTGGAATGTGAGGGATGTGACATGCATTTAGTATAATGACTAGTTCTGCAGAAGGAGAGATGTCAGGAGTTCAGACCAAAGGCAAAGGTGCAGTGGCAAGTTAGGATGGTGAAAGCAGTTACAAGCTGCTGTCAGATGAACAGAAAAAATCTGGATATATATGAAAAAAATGAATGTGGTCGGATGTGAAGCAGAGATGAACTCAGACAGTCAAGGTGCAGCGGTCAACTGATGACATGCCATCAATTAAAAGTGATCAATCTGGTTGTGAGGCGTGAAAGAAGAATGTGAGGAGTTGAAGAGGGGGTTTAACCAGCAGGAGACTACCGCAATGGTATTTAGAGTGATGGGGTTTTGCCCCTGTAGTCTTCAGATTAGGACACCACTAATTATTTGCTGCCAAATATCATGACTTCCAGGCTCATTTAATATTTTCGAAGCGAAAAAATGTATTAACCTCTAATATGTTATCAACTTTATACAGTTTTAAAACTGAACACAACGAAATCTATTTCTCTTTTGCCCTGTGAAACATAATAAATTTTGTCATGATGTTTGAAACATCACAAAACGTTGCAAAATACTATTTAATTTGCACAGGCCTTGAGTATCTCTATCATTGATTTTATATTGTACTAGTAAATAGAGCACTTGATTGGACAAAGTCTATAACCTACTGCTTGTGGGAGACCCTGAGCTTTACTACAACGCAGGGCAATATAAGGAGTGTCAAATTTCCCTGGCAGTAATAACAATCATTGGCCCATAGTCCAAGGGCTGGTCTCCCTACAGCCTGATGGCTCTTGATGGGGACATGGAGAGATGTATGTAGACTTAAAATAGCCATGTGTTAGTGTAGGACTGGGAAACCAATTATCTTTATCATTTGGCCTATAGCCTGTTCGATAACACTCACATACAGTAAAATTACTAACACCCACAAGCAAAAAGAAAAAGTCTTACTGAACTTCTCTATGGCGTTGCTATGTTACAACAAAACTACAACAAAGAGAACATTACATGGCTTTCAGCGATGGCTTCTAGGATGAGTGTTTGACCTGAAACACACACAACAGCTCTTGTAAAAGACCCAAAAGGTGTTGTTTTTTTCTCACAGTGGGAAAGATAGAAAAAGAGACTGAAAGCCTGTGAAAAAATTGAACTAAACTAAATTTCACTGGGCATAATTTCTTATCCAGCTGTGGAATGACCACACCATATCAGACATGTGCAGCGTGGCAAAATTCATTGTTTATATTCCCTCAATGCTGGATGCACTATGATTTCATGTTGTTATAATATTATAGTGTAATATAGCATAATAAGAGAGGACTGTCAAAAAGTCAAACAGCTAAAAAAAAAAAAGCTGAGGCCTATTACTGGAAGTTCAACAAACATGCACACACGGTTAACTGCCTGCAACAAACTGAAAATGACTCTTTATATGTTCTCAGCCCTTACCAAGCTCACCCATCCATAAAAATCCCATCTCAAGGAGAGCAGAGGTGAGGTCTCTCTCTCCCTCCCTCCCTCTCTTGCTCTGTTCTCTTTCACTTTCTCCCTTTTGCTTACACATGCACACAAACAAAACCCTTCTTTCTGTGTCATAACTACTCCCACAATTACTCAGACGATTACTCAGATCAATGGTTTACCTGCCTGTTTGAGCCGCTGTATTCTGCTACAGAGTGTCCTGGTGAGGCAGAAAAACCTCCAGGCTTAACGCATTAAAAAAAAAGGGGGTGTCTGACATGGGGTACAGGATACTGTAATACCACGCAATAACATGAGGGAAAATAGCAAGACTGGCAAAACGTATTGTCAGTCACAGCTGTCACACATGAGGGGGTAACAGGAAAGTCTATCAACAATGTCCCCGTTACAGTCTGCATCCCCATTTCATAGATCTGCACAAGTGGTCCCATGCCATTAAATCTCTCAAAACATTCTCTTTTAAAAAATACCAAAAATATCTGGTGCGGCAGAGCTCTCCTAGTGACAAAACTTGAGTGAGGAGTCTAACAAGGGATTCTGGGTGATTTCAGACTCTCTATTTGGAAATTACAATACATGAGCACACTTAATTACCCAGTCTCTAGATCAACAGAGTCTCCGAGCAGTGAAGAGACTGGTGTATTTATTAACAATGAAGGGGCTCCTTTCTGCTGAGAAACAATCTGCTTTACAGAGGACAGTTTTTTCAATGGGTAACGACAGAGGCTAAAATTTCAGAAGCATTTTCTGAGGAGGAATGGAGGGAAAATCACCCGCAAATAAAATCAAGACTTTGGCCTATATTTCTGACTGATTTGTTTTGGTTGTGACAGAAAATAGCACATGTACACAGACTTGTAAGTGCACTGAAGCAATTCCCACAGAAGCTGGTTTTTACAAGTCATAAAACCTCAGCTATGATGTTGTGTTGTCTTTGTTCTTTGCCCCTAGTCTACAGTTCTCACAGAGCACAAATGCAATGAGAGAGAGGCAAAGGCAAAGACTAATCTATTTGAAAACATATCGTAGCATACTGTTTTTTCAGCAATGCATAAATATTTTTGCACACAATTTAATCTTGTGAGATTTTAAGTCTTATGGTTAACTTAGGTTGATTTTTCTCCTCCATCAAATGCAGGTTTAAGAGAGGCAGAGAAAAGGCAAGTGCAGGGCCATTATTGATGGCTCAAAATGTAAGCTTTCTCTCTGAGGGTCTGCTCAGGTCCTGATCCCCTGGCCTCAACCTGAAACAATCACTCTTAGTTAACGACAACACTTCAGCTATTGACAGCGTGATCCCGTAAAGCAGACACTTCAATCAACAGAGCAGCCGGAGGAGGTGTTGTGTTGGAGGAGAATAAAAGAAGGAGGGGGCATGGGGACGGATGAAATCAAGAAGTAAATAAATGAATCAATGAATGAATAATAGATTGGCCAGCTAGTGGCCTCTTGGAGCAGCAATGCAGTATTAATAACTGACTCTTACTGTTCGTCTCTGTGTCATCACTGATACTCTTAGGTGGACCATGGCCAGCATAACACACTGCTGATCTGTACATTCGATCCGGATTACGAACTTTCTTCAGTCCTTCAGGAGGCAAAGAGAAAAGTAGAGAAAATCGAGGAAAAGAAGCATTTTCCGAGCCTGTGATATCTAAGTAAACTCCCCCATGCAAGCAATATCAACAGAGACTAGACAAGAAATACATTTGAAACAAAACACAGCTGTTGGTCAAAATATGATGCTAATGATATTATTATTTATAATAATAGTAATGTTAATAATCACAATCAATTCATCTTTTTTCATGTATAACAGTGAGGTTCTCCATTGACTGGATATTTTTGTACCTATAAAAAAAGCAGTAATAAGGGTCACTGTAGCTCTGGCCTCGTTTGATACGGGTCAATAACACTCCCTATTGTATCAGTGGTAAACTGGATAAATCAATACAATCAATCAGTGGAGACCGTGCAAAGCAGTCAGTAAAGGTCTATTACAGGCAGGCATTAGGAATGATACGTCTCAGCAACCACAGACCGGACCTGGGTCCCGTCTATCCACACCTCACTGATTCAATTCAAAGGCTGGGAGAAAAAAAAATGTAGCGCCTGATTCAACACAAAACCGCGAGAGCAAGTCGTCCGACATCGGGAGGTGGTTAAATTCATCCTTCTTTAGTACAAAACAGCCGAGAAATATTTATACCATTGCTGCACAAGCACTTTTGTAAGTTAATGGCTGACTGGGTGCTTACTTGATGTTTTGCTGCCGCTTCACCCTGAACTTTGAGTGAAATGATAACATCATGAAACTTTCTAAACTGCACCCACTTGAAAATTAAAGAGAAATATTACTTCTTACACAGCAAAGGCTGCAGGCCTTATTCACTATATTTTAGAAAGCAACCTTTGTTTATTGTTTGTGTTGCCACAAAAGTCCTAATTGCATTGGATTTATCTATTTTCTATCTACTCAAAACACCTGTGGGAGTTTTATTTGTCAGTGAACTTCCCCTTCATCATCGGCCTTGTATTTATCTAATTTCAAATTAATTTTAATGCTACACTGTTTTGCTAGGTCTACAAAAATCCCTGACAGTGCCGACATAAACTTCAGAGGCTGAAAGCATCAAGGTTTAACTTTAACACAGTGCTTCCTTTCCTGGTGAATCCAAGCATCAAAGGTTTAGCACTGCAGCTTGTGTTTACAAAAGTGCTTGTTTCATTTCTCAAATTTGGCTCTTGTACAACAACATTTGGTATGACTTTCTGCTCTAGTAGATTCATAAGACCATCGGCTATAGTTTTATCCAGAGTAACCTCAGTGCAAGACGTATCAAGTCTGTCTTTTTTCAGTGCCCTCCAGGCCTTGTACTTAAAGTAACGGACCCACAGTGCTTTTTATGAGTGTGAAGAAAAAAATACCCTCAAGGGCCCTGACAATCAGTTAGGCTGGAGAGAAATACCCCAGGATGTAAACATTACACCGCTGAGTGAGACTGGGTCATGGCCCCTGGGTTTAACACAAGATGTAACCCTCAGTTGTTATGGGCCATCATAAGACCTGCCAAACAACTAAGAGGGATCAGCACTGCCCGCATACCACAAGGACAAAAGGTTACGGAAACACTGCTCAGCTCTATCAGTGGCTACCTTACATCCAGGGACATGTCATATAAAAATTGTAATAGTGATCTTTATTATAATAAATGTTCTACATTAATGAACAGCAAAAGCTGGATGTGAGAGTAAAGACTCAGCATGAAATTTCGATGTAAAAGCTATACGGGTCGGGTTTGCACGGGACGACATCACATTTATATACAGGTAAGAGTCACTCTCTCTCTCTCTCTCTCACTATGCTCCCCTTGCTCCTCCTCCTCTTTTTTCCACTGACCGGCCTCACAGGAACACTGAAAATAACTTAACCTGCTCAGCAATGGGACTTTCAAGTCAGGGTTTTCAGTGAGAGCTCCCTGTGTTGGAGACTGAGAGGCACCAAGATTAACAACTGGGGCCTATTTGTTAAGTTCAGCTATGTAGATGAATACATTATGGCTGTGCACCACAGTGAAGTCATTACTATCATAAAACCAGATGTCTTCATTTTTTGTCATAGCCACAGACAGATCCCTTATAGTAAGTGTGCTTCTGTAGCTCAATACCACCCCCTGGTGGGACTCTGTTTAGTGGTTGGCACACTGACATCCAAACAACTGAATTCCCAGTCTTTTATCGTTACCCCTCACATGGACAGAGGCAATTTGTTTACACTCATTTGAAACATTAAAGCAATTCTACATCAAAAAGAATTCATGTTTGAGGTTGCTGACACCAAACTCTGACAGAGGTTTATTCAATTTCCAAGCCTGCATCAATACAGTATGAACAGCACAGACACAGCTGGACCTAATAATTTATGTTGAAATCTTTTTTTCTCTCTCTCTCACTCTCTCTCAAATTATGCAGCCAATTTCAGAGTCTGGCTCTTTTGCTGCACCCTAAAGGTCAATATAAATCAATAAATCTAAAAATATCAGAAGTTTAGGGGAAAAAAGCAAGAACATGCTGTATTAATGATCTATTATTCTACTCAACTCAGCTCATCAAAACACAAAATTTAAAGTTTAACATATAAAAGTGTGGCAGAGCTAAGACTATCAAAAAGGATTACATTTAAACTAAAAGGACAATTTAATTATACATTCACGTGAGGTTAGCAAGCTCCACTATTTTCCAAGATATTCTATAAAATATATTTTAAAGTAGCTTCATGTTTTTATTATCTGAGACTATCATTCTTGTCAAATGTGAAACAGAGATAGTAAACACGAAACACGTCTGGTTTAAAGACTCTTCACAGTAAGAAGCTGTCATTAACGACTCCTTAAGAATTAACCTATTACATATTATCCTTATTTTCATATATTGCGTTGTTTATTTACTCACCCAAAAAATCCATGGGCCCAGCTGAATGAGAACAAATCTCTTATGCATACGTTTAGCAGTAATGTAATCCTACTAAACAGGAAATAAGTAAGTCTAATGCATTTCATTTTAAGTTAGTGAGCCGTATTAAAAAAGCTGAAGGGGGGGAAAGTCATTATTTTTATCCTATGTGTAAAGTAGTGTAATAGGCAGGCTGCTGGAAACCTACTCTCCATCCTCCCTGTTTCCTCTGGTGTGATGGCATTTCATTTCAAGTGCGATAGGGCATTGCAAGTCGAGCGGGCATTACAACGTTTAGATGTCCGCGTCTCAAACCCAAATATAGGCGAACTGGTAACCCGTAATTGACATTTGTAGAGACATAATATTCGCTCATTTAAAAAAATACATCACTTCTGACTCGCAAACACTATCCGCTGGATGCAGAAAATTATCGCGCTTCAAGGGGGAACTGAACGACCCTCTCCGAGACGGAAAAAATATAAAATAAAAAATTTTAAAAAACTAGACTAATACATTTTTAAAAAAAGACGTCCATGCGATTATCCAAATGTCTTCAAAACAAGCTGCAAATAGCGGTTTCAAAAGAGAGCCGTTTTGACAGATAAACTAACACAACCACGCCGCTTTTTTTAAAGCTGGGTAATAAGGAAAGAAGTTAGTCGATGCCAATGACATGTTGTCATTAACTTAGCCTTGTTGTTAACAACTTGAATTGCTCGACATTTGACAAGAATCCTGAGCGAAATAAATGGTAAACGCGGCACTTTAACCACGCTGACTATTTGTCCCCGTGGCGTGCTTTAAATGTGGGCTACGATGGGAATAGTAGCTGGCTAGAATGCAAGCTAATATTAGCTGGCTAGGTGATGTCTCCACGTTTTAGCTGCCTATTCGGAGGAAAATAGCGGAGCCGTTTTTAACCGAAATTTTTTCCACTTGTCCTCACGCGTGTGTCATCCCCGCACGGAGTTACAACTGTTCTAAAATCACACAGCGGTCATACTAGTAAATTAATCCCATTATATTTCTCTTACCTTCCGGCTTGTTTTCGGCAGCCATTTCCCCTTCACGCGCAACATCCTCCTCCTCCTCACGACCGTGGGTACCACGCGCGTGCACGGCGAGGACAGCACGAGGAGGGACTGGAGGAGCAAGCGGCGAGTCGGTCCGGCCGAAGCGAACTTACCATTGGCTGCGAGGCTGTGACTGACAGAGAGGCTCCGGGATGAAAAACACATCTCCCCTCACCTTGACACCACCAGCCGTGTTTTTGTTTTTTTTGCAGTGAATTTAAAGCAGCTCAGAGGCGCTGCAGGTCTGGCATGACGCTTTTTTTTGTTGAAAGATGGTGACGCGTTATTACATTAAAAAGATTTTTTAAGAAACAACAAAAACAACAACTTAATGCTCAGTAGGGGAAGCTACATGTTTTATTCTTATCAAATACTAATCAGATTTTGAAGATTAAACGTTTGTCTTTGAGCTGTCCCACCGAAGTTGTTGAACACTGAATAAACTATTTTAATCCGGAGTGACAAAAGCTGATTTTCAGTCTTCCTTAGACCGTTTTATTCAACTGTTTACTGCTTAATGGCCTCCAATAAGCCCTTTTTTCACATAGACTATGTTCTTAACTCTGATAAATAAAGTCCTACCTGTTCCGTTAGACTTGTGACGAAGGTCTCGTCATTTTTTAATATCATTAACAATCAATACGCTTGAATCTGTGTGTGGTTATTTTGATTTTAGGACTTATTTAACCGGATAGCCTACATACATTTAATCCACTCAACTGCGATTTCAAGGGATCAGAACATATAGCCTATTACAAACAATAAAACATGTGAGATATATCTAATAGTCTAGGCTACGCAGTCTATCCAGTCAAGTATCAAGTGTCCAGATTACATTTGAAAGCCTGTGGACGAGTTTGCTCTCTTGAAGACAAGTCTAACTGATTTCAGACAATTGCACCATGATGCTGAAGGCTGCGGGGACTTCTAATAGATGGATCCAACCTCTTAAGCGCCCATTAGGGGCCGGTTGTGGAGTCCTAAACAGCTCTGTCAGGTACTGAGCGGTGGGTGACGCACGGATTTGAAGAGCACTGCCAACACAGTTACTTTAACTCTGTCCACTACACCGTCAAGGTTTTCAGCTTCTATCATCATTGCGCGTAGGCTTGACAATAGTATGGCCGCGCTAAATGACTACGGCCAATCTAATTACAGACCATTGTGCTTAATAGACTTTGCTTTTGGCACTCGCGTCAACTATGGCATTTACTGTGAGGACAGCCTTCATCTTATAGGCCTATTAACATGCTGGTGGCCGTCAGTGCTGAAATGCAGTTTGAGGTGGGGGTGCTGAAAGGACAGCTCCTCTGCAGCCTGCTGCTCGTGCGCCCCGTACAGTCAAAGGCTTATTGTTATTGCAAAGAAAGCAATAATGAACTAATGAAAGACCTAATGTAGTGAAGTGATTTTCCCCACCCTTGTCTTAATTGTTCCTGGGTGGATAGGATGCAGAAAATATCCGTTCAGAATTAGGCATGCATGTAGGCTACCTATCTTCAGTGTTCATTTTATTGAACCGATCATTTAAAACTGTACTCAAATCATTTATTTATTTATAAAATGTATAATTAACTGAGGCAGCTGTTCTTTTATTTGCAAAAGAAGAAGAAGAACAATAATGACAATGTATCAAAAATTTCATGGAATTGAAAATGAAAACGTCTTTTGGTTGGTTGACTGCGGTGAGTTAACTGCATTGTACCACTTCCATCTACTTTTTACTATAGAAACAGATCTCGGCCCCATTCCTCATAACATTGCCAATAACGACGAATTACCGCTCTTTTTCATTGTTTTTTTAAGTTAGTTTTGTAGTCAAGAACACGAACATAACATTTCAGATTATACAGTAAGAGAGATGCGGAGAGACAAGCTAAGCGCACGTACGAAAGGGGGCAAAAATAGACAATAGTGTACATGAAATAATAACAATAATGATAGTAGTTTATTAATGTTGTTAAAATAAATTTAAAATGGAGAGAAAAAAGTCTCTTGGGTCTTTATAAAAAAACATGGAAGATGTTTTAAAAGTTTTCACATGATAAAATATATAGAGGTCGAACTTCTTAGACAAATTTTTGGATTTATACATTTTGAGTATTTTCTCTAAACCTGAAGACACGACTGATCTCTAACCAAGAGTCTGAATAGTGGAGTGTCCGTGGTTTCCTATTAAAAGGAATGACTCTTTTTGCAGAAAGTATAGCCAAGGCCACCGCCCCACGCTGAAGTCCAGACAGGGCCAAGTTCACTCGTAAAACTCCATATAAATGATAACGTAAAGGCATACGTAAAAGACGGCATGAACATACCCTATAGATGCGGTTTCTGGGTTGTAATTCATCCCCAGCGCGAGGTGGCGATAGAGTGCGCAGAGGAGTCCATGAGCCATGTAAGCGACACGAAGAAGTGATGACCGGGTGTAAACATGGCGTCTGCCTTGGACGATGAGGAGATTCAAAATGATGATTATTATTCCCTATTAAACGTCAGAAGAGAGGTACATTGTGCAGTTTTGATCTGAGTAAATATTTGTGCGGGTGCACGTAGCGGTCAGTCTATAAACTTTCTCCGGTTAATATTTAACGGTCACTTGTATATTCACATGTAACTTCAGCTAGGTGGCTAGCTTGTGACCCACGACATTGATTTTTATGCTGTGACTCTTCGTCTGAATACTTTACAAGACATACAACAGGTTGCGGGGTTATGACTCCGAGTTGCCAGCAGCGGTTGTCTGTTGATGAAGATATCATATCCTGCTTCATGCGGTTATCCGGAAACTAGCTAATGTGAACAAACTGACATTTTTTTCGGTTTGATAATATCTTTGACTGTGGGCAGTGCTAACCAGCTAATGCTACAACTTCAGGTCTTTACCATGAATTATGAATAGTTAATTAGATTACTTCCATGTGTGTGGATCAGACGCCTTCAATTTCTATTATTTCATTAGTATCGCAGAAGACAGTGTGTTGATATGGATATGACATTTTACAAAATTGTATGAAGATTGGCACAGGGACATTCTGTTCTCTGCAGCGACTAAATTTACTGCTGCAATTAAAATGTTTTTACTATTAGACAATTTTGAAGTAGGTGAGCATGGGCAGATAGCATATGGAAAAAAGTTTCCATATGCTATCTAAAAGTTTACATCAGCAAGAGTCATGGTCTTATTGTAAGTACTTAAAAAAATGAAACTTGATGGGTTAACAGTAAAAAAGTTTACATGAATGAAAATGCTAATTTTTGACTATGATTATTGGGGCTTATAATTGGGGATTTTGTCCTAATGTCCGACTCTCAAATCTCTTGTAATCTTGAAATTGTAATCTTGAAAACCTGCAGCTGATAGCAACAGCTGCAAGTTTTCCACTGAGGCTGTTTTGACTCAAGTCATTTTAAAAATTCCGCATTTCTATTATACCTGTTTTTCAAGCAGGATTGGATATCTCACCGAAAGTTGTTGAATTATTGGTAGATTAAGTTGTTTGTAGGGGAGTTTATCTGTAGCAACATCATGTAGCGTGCGTTGTATGTTGTTTATAAAGTTTTCCTGCAAGTTTTCTCTTTGACATTTCCCCCTTTTCAATGCTGTGCTTCAGGCAACACAGGATGAACTGAAGGCGGCATACAGGCGATTATGCATGCTGTATCACCCAGACAAACACAGAGACCCTGAACTAAAGCGTCAAGCGGAACAGCTTTTTAACCTAGTACACGAGGCTTATGAAGGTGAGAAAAGTTTTGATTACATCATAACATCTCTTCACAGAGCTGATGTTAATTTGAATATACTCTGGTCTAAATTACAGTATTTGGAAACATAAAGTATTCTGATCCTTGACCTTGCTGGTGATTGTCCATGTCTTTTTAGTCCTTAGTGACCCACAAGCACGAGCTATCTATGATATCTATGGAAAGCGTGGACTTGATGTTGAAGGATGGGAGGTAAGTTAAATTTTGACTCTAGTGGCATATATAGTGGCCAAACCTACATTTAGATAATGTTAATTTGTACCGTGTTGATTGTGTGCTATTACAGCAAATTTGATTTAAGTTTTACATCTGATGTTTATTAAGTTTTTAAAAGTAACCATAATGTAAAAATAAACAAAAAATGAATAAAAAATATCAGAAGAAAGGACACGTATAAAAGTTCTCCTGGTCACTCTTCATGGTCCTAACTGTAGAATAGTTCACGCATGAAAGACTATACAGTTAATCCTCAATCATACTATACAGCCTAATATTTTGACAATCCAGTCTCTTGACAAAATGCCTGCATTCTTCCAACAACACTCTCCTGTCCTGTATGACATTGCCTCTGTCACTTTAGTTCTTCTTTGGCTTTATCTCTGTTTTCTGAATCCTTCTATGGTCAGCTGTACAAATTATGAGGCATACGGGAGCGTGAAATTCTGGCAAAATTCCTTTTACTGTTAGTTTTTATCTGAAGTCTGTGAAACGGCTAATCCACCCATATCTTCTTACTCCAGGTGGTGGAAAGAAAAAGAACCCCTGCAGAGATTCGGGAGGAGTATGAGCGTCTTCAGAAGGAACGAGAGGAGCGAAGGCTTCAGCAAAGGACCAACCCAAAGGTATGTTCAGGGGGAGATAACAAGCTTCACACTGAACTGAATGTAACATGAAGAGTTATTTGGCATTCTGTGCTTTTTATGTAAATCATTAATTAAGGCAGTATTAAGTCCTGAACCTGTTATTTTGCAGGGAACCATTAGTGTGGGCATTGATGCCACGGACCTCTTTGACCGGTATGAGGAGGACTATGAAGACGTGGTTGGAGGAGTCCCACATGTGGAAATCAACAAGATGCACATATCACAATCTATAGAGGTATCATGTCTCCCCAGTTTTTACATGAGTTTTCAAATCCAATTTACTACAATATGTTTAGGAATTAAAGATTTGTTACAGAAGATCACAAGTGAGACCCTTGTTGGGAAAGATTTTGGAGCTTATTTTATATTAAAGAACTTTTGTTTTATGTGTTCTGTCACAGGCTCCTCTCACCACAAGAGACACAGCAGTTTTGTCTGGCTCGTTGTCAACACACAATGGAAATGGAGGCGGCACCATTAACTTGGCCTTGAGAAGAGTCACCTCAGCTAAAGGGTGGGGTGAGGTATGCTGCATTTTCACTGGACACCGTATGAACTCATTCTGTAATGCATACTATAAATGGCACACTTCGATTCTCTGCCACAAAACAACATCCGTCTGCCTCTGTTGTACAACACGTAGGGACATTTTAAGATGTGAAATTTGATCTGTGTGTCTGCAGATAGAGCTTGGTGCTGGAGACACCCATGGCCCTCTCTTTGGAATGAAGATATTCCGAAATGTGACACCACGATTGTATGTATTGAAGTGCAAGAAAAAAACAAACAAACTCATTTAGTTTTTTTTCCTTTTTTTCTTTTTCAACAACGTGAATTGTGCATTGATTTGTCTTTTTCCATTTGGGTTTAGCTTTGTTACCGCCCAATGTGGGCTCCAGTTTTCATCCCGAGGCGTGCGTCCTGGGATTACCACAGTGCTGGCCCGTCACCTCGACAAAAACACTATGGGTTATTTGCAGTGGCGCTGGGGGATCCAGTCGTCTATGAACACCAGCATAGTCAGGGACACCAAGAGCAGCCATTTCACCTTCGCAGTGCAGGTGAGCAGCATATCTAACTTAAATTTTAGCCGAGACACTATTTAATCAACAGTTGCTTGTCAGAGTTGTGCCAAAATGATGATTTACTTTTTTGTCTCCGCAGCTTGGCATTCCTCACACTTTTATGATGATGAGCTACCAGTACAAGTTCCAGGATGACGACCAGACGAAGATAAAGGGCTCAGTAAAGTATGTTGACAAAGAGTAATGTGTGTTATTTGATAAATGAAAGCATAAATATATATAAAAACCCTTGTTGTGGGTCATAATTAGATTGTCCAATATCAATGTGTTTGGGTAGCAGCTCAAATTTTTCTCCATTGACATATACATCCTTTTTGTGCAAGAACTGACAGGTTCAATTCAAGTAAACTCTTGACGGAGCGAGGCAATGACTTTGTCTTTATGGTACAGATCAGGTTTCTTCGGGACTGTGGTAGAGTACGGTGCTGAGAGGAAGATCAGTCGACACAGTGTCCTGGGGGCCACCGTCAGCGTGGGAGTGCCCCAGGGTGTCTCCCTCAAGATCAAGTAAGTGCAGCTCCTTGCTCCAGTTTCCTGTTCAGTGTAGTTTCCTCAGAGTTTTCCTCACAGGACTGTTGCTTTGACATCCCACAGTAATCAAGACGTGACACCAGTTACATTAATTTTTTTACAAGTTGTGTCTGTGCAGAGTGAGGGCATATAGCATATAGACGAGGAATCGGCCTCCTTAAATGCTAGTTATTCCTGTGATATGAGTTGTAACATTTTTATAGAGCATTTACAGTGTTTGTCTTCTTATTTTATTACACTTCAGAGAAAACTGGCAGAGACACATATAAGACAGTAAATTCAAAAATATCTGAGGTACAATCGGCACAAACTCACTGTCCTGTCTAACAGAGAGTGTGGCACATATTTTCACTTTGCCTCTTGTTCATCAGAAATTCCCACAAATATTAAATGAAGTAACCAATTTAGCATCCAGTTGGTGTTCTTTGAGATATCAATAATGAATTCAACTTTCTCTGTGCAGACTAAACAGAGCCAGTCAGACGTATTTCTTCCCTATTCACCTGACTGACCAACTCCTGCCAAGTGCTGTATTTTACGCCACAGTCGGACCACTGGTTTTCTACCTCGCCATCCAGCAGCTTATTATTCGACCCTACGTGCGGGCCCAGAAGGAACAGTAAGAAACCTTCACTTTACCTTGGTTGTTTCATTCAGGAAATGTTATTGGAAGAAGCACCACATGTATTATTATGGCCAGATTTTATGAGCTCATTTTATTTCTCCATTTATCTTTGCACTCAACAGAGACTTGGAGAAGCAGCGGGAGAGCTCGGCCTCTAATATAGCCAAGAAGAAACAGGAGGCAGAGGCTGCTGTGAGTATTTTACAGGCTCACACACAGCTGTAAGGCCAATCCTACATGATGGTTCAGTGTTAGATAAGAGGTGCTGGTATCATAGGTGACTGTCAGGAAAAATTACAAGTCCCGCACCAGCCAGACGAAAGGGCTGAGATGGGATTAGATAAGATGCAAAGTCTTAATGAAATTCATTAGTATAATCCATATTATGTGAAATCTCATTCCTCATGTCTGTCTCCTTTCCTTTCTCTGTGTGCCTCTTTCATCTCTAAAGGTCTTGCTCATGCAGGAGTCTGTGCGCAGGATTATTGAAGCTGAGGAGTCTAGAATGGGTAAGATCAGTAATATTTTAGGGATGAGCTTATCCTTGGAATAATGTTTTTCAAGCAGGTTGTGAAACTGTTTGATTTTCTTACATTCTGAACAGTTTCTCATACATTTTGGGTAAAATATGTCAATCCTCGGCTGAATGTGGAAGCGCAGTCTCTGTGATAAGATTTTAACTATGTGAAACAACATTAGTCGGCTCTCAGCAAACATTTCACTGTTGTTTAATTTTTGACTACTTTACACATCAAAACACCAAAGTGAAGTACGATTTTGGTGATTGTCTAGAGCAGTTCCGTGATATCCAAAAGGGACTGAACACCTGGTGAAGGAAAGACCTGGGTGTGGGCCTTTCCACTGTAGTAAAAGGAGACTTACTTTGTGGATATTGTTCAGTGTGATTTTGTGGAGATAAGGGTTGCTTTTAAACAGGGTTCAGTGGATTTTTTTAATGACCCTTCAGCTTCTTTTTCGACTAGTGATAATTGGTGCTTTTTAGCTTGTTTTTGATAAGTACACTAACAAAAAGCTCTCAGCAGACAGTATAATTTTCACCGGGGAGAGTTTGTCAAGTGATAATTGGCTTATGACATCTGTCACTGCAGAGGTTGCTTTGATTTTAGTATCATCAGAGGTCCCCTAGACTTTGCACTTGTAAAGTAACAGTTAATAGCAGTGTGTGTGTGTGTGTAATGACAGACACACAGCTGTGCGTCTTTATTCAATGGACAACACTCTATGAAATGGCTCCAGTATTGTTTATGCAGCATGCAATTAAAATTAATTGTGATGTTGTTTTTGTTATATACTTGCAAAATGGTTTCAACAGACAAGTCTCAAAAATTAACACTGGTGCTGTTGTGAAATATGTGGCTGAAATTGCCGGCATGAAAGACTCAAATTATTCTATAGTGAAAGGGAGGGATTAGTGGTGGACTTTTAAAATCAGTCAATTTAAAATTGTGTCTGTCTGTCTGTTATTCTTGGCTTTTTGAATCTGTTCTTAAATCAAAGTAAGTTGGCCATTTTGTTAACTAACTTGCTATTTGGAGCACATTCATCCGTTTAACTGCCTATTGATTAACACTGTCCTTGATGCTGCTTCCTTAAACCAGGTCTCATCATCCTCAATGCCTGGTATGGAAAGTTTGTGACAGACAACAGCAGGAAACACGAGAGGGCAAAGGTCATTGATGTGACTGTGCCTCTGCAGTGTCTGGTGAAAGACTCTAAACTCATCCTCACTGAGGCCACAAAGGTAAGTACAGCAATCCAGTACAAGATTTCTAGCTCCACAAAATTTATTCAAAATCTAGACAATAAAGCAGATTTTTGAGCTGAAATGTTGCTGTATCTATAAAGTATTTTCCTGGAATGTAAAATATTGATATATGGTACATATACTGGTTGAAAAGGTATCACAGGGCTACAAAGTGATATCCCTCAGTTTGATGCTTTAGTCTTCTGCTTGTGTGTGACCTCACGTCGTCTCTTCAGTCAGGACTTCCTGGCTTCTATGACCCGTGTGTGGGGGAGGAGAAGAGCCTGAAGGTGCTGTATCAGTTCCGCGGAGTCATGCATCAAGTCCTGTCAGCAGACACAGAACCACTCAGGATACCAAAGCAATGTAAGCCCCATGTAGTACTCAGCAGAGTGTAGAGCTGCACGATACACTGACATCATGATATGTAGATGTGCAATAGTCAACACTGCAGGAAGTGCAATATCCAGACGAATTATCTCACATTGCAACAGCCTTTTAGCCACTTAATTCAAAAGAAGACCCTTTTCTCCTTGACTAATATACAAGAAAAGTCCACTTAATATTATCTAATTTTATTCAGTTTAAAGTTTCTTGGATATGCCGTGTTCGATCAGTTCACACGGTGCTTTGGTGAAGGGATGCATTTCATCAACTTACCTATCAACCAAAATAGGCCCTACTTGTTGCCTAACACACTCTAAAATAAGCACCGCCTCTTGTGGTTGTTTGATAAACTGATCAAGTGCTCTCCTTTGCCAGAGCACACACTGAACTGATCACTGTGCATGTTCACCTTCCTGTAAACACCAATGCGATGCGACGTTATCTGTCACAGATGATGTCGCATGGATGCATCATGCAGACATTTAGTGCCTCGAGGTATTTTTTGAGTGCATGCATTTCCCTGATCATCAGCACATTGCCCTGATGATGGTCAAAATTTTTAAAAATACAGTCACTGGGCTGATCTGTGCTCTAATATTAGAAACACTTGACACCCTTGCATCCCTTCAGCCAAAGATCTTTCCACCTTATCATGCCGATGTCATAGTTGCACGCTATAAACCAAAGTTTCAGAAAGTACATTTTTTGAGGGCTGGGGGGCAGAAAGGCCTCAACCAGGTGTAGTAAATGTCTGAGGGGAGTCCGTTTTATTAGAGTAGGATAAACCAAAAAATATATAAGTGGTAATATCAGGTATATGTACATGGAAAAAAAAATGTATGTAACCAGTGAAATTTGCTGTATTTTCCACATTGTGTTACATACCACAGAAAAAAATGTATTGCAATGACGTTGGTATCCCAGTGTTTTGCATCACTTGCACAGTCACTCTATGGGAGTTGTGTCACAGTTTTGCCCCCATTACTGAGGCATTTATCTGTCTCAGTTCAGGTTTAATGATTTGGTAGACATATACTCTCTTGAACTGTCTAACCTGCCCCTGTTTCAGATGTTACTGACAGCTGGGGGAATTTACTTAAACCCTAAGCCTTTGTAGATGCGTTTGATGCAACATATCTTAGCATATTTTATCTTCAGTCAGAGAAAGTCTCCTAAAATCCACTGAGCTCTATTACCTGCCAGCAGCGTCATTTCTGACTTCTTTGTTCTCGTTTTCCTCCGCGCAGCTCACAGGATTGATGCAGACACATAGGAGCCCGTCTGCTGACCAAAAAGACTCATCTCCCAGCTGTTTGACAGAAGATGGATAAAGCTGTTTTAGATATGGCATGGTTTGAAGTCCCTGTTACTCAGAAAACGTGCATTTACCTTTTTGTCTTTATATTCATTTAAGTACGCAGAGCGGAGTAAATGCATCACAGACTGGATTGATGATAATTCAGTGTCCATGGACAGGGTTGTGGCCTGCTTGAAATTCTAATGTGACACCAAAATCAATGGCTACCATCTTCCTCCCAGGTCTTCTAGCCTCCTTGGTATCCATTTATTTTTGGTATGGCTTGTAATTTATGATTGAGTCCTATTGACTGTATTGTATACAAACTGCAGTGCCTATGATTGAAGACATGTATGCACCTCTGTTTATTTGCCATATTATTAAAAATCAGTCTCTCTCATGTTGCTTAACTATTTTGGTGCTTTTTCTAAAAAAAAAAAAAAAAAAAGTGGTGAATTTTGTTTTAATGCTCTTATGATGACATTTATCTTGATTGTTTTGGTTTAACTCAGGCAACTAAGTGTGAATATCCTTTATCTCCGGTGTGGCTGATGCAAGACAGCTACTGAAATGTGTGAACTTCGATATAAAGGTTGTTGGAAGTGCTAAAAACAGCTACATGAAAGAAAAAGAAAATCCACGTGTGACAAAGGTGAAGCCGCACAGCTTCAGATTTAGTTCATCCTGGGAAAACTGCACATGGGAAGCGTTGTGATTGGATAGAGTTTGAAAGAAAAGTTTATGTCTGTCGTTTTAAAATTATGCTGTATGGTAATCATCTTCAGTTAATGACTGTGTGCAATCTCTCTCAGTCAAACTGTTTAGTCTTTCACACTGCAGGTCTTCTCCGTATGACCCTTTTCTTGATCTGGGTCAGATGTTCATGAAGCTTCCTTCCCTCCCTTCTCTTGTTTTCTATTTATTGTGCTATAAATAGGGGTAGATTATCTGAAAGCACTAAGAGCCCAAAGATTGTTTCGCTCCCTGTGAAAAATACAACCCTGCCGTTACAAGAAACATAATGAGTGGATCATGCAAAGAGGGTAAACATAATGACTAAAGATTTCCAGAAACCCCGAAACAACATTTTAACAATGTGTAATTCCTCAAATTAAGTTTGACAGTTTATTTATCAGGCAAATCCTTTTTCGTTTTTAAGGAGTGCAATTATTTTAACTCTCTTTCAATACCCATAATACTCAGTATGCCAGAAGAAGATTCAGTATGCCCCACTACATACTGTGTCAAATGCAGACTGCCAAAATGATCAGGATGTCCTTCTACATCTGGTCGCATTTTGCGGTATGCAAGCTACCATTCATTTCTGGCTGTATGTACTTCATCAACCAAGCTGCAGTAGAGACTATAATGAACAGAAGAAGTACGTGATTTGGGACACAGCCATTGTTTAATCATAACGAAAGTGATGACCAGTAGAATCAAAACAATCTCACTTTAAAAGATGATATGAATCAGAGGTAAAATACTTTCTTTTTCACCAAAAAGCTTGGGACAGCAGTCATCAGAGTAAAAACAAGTGTGACTCATACAGTAATTATTTAACATAGAAATCAAGGTTTAAATTTCAGTTGAGTGAATATGTATTTTGGCCTGATGTGTTATGATATGATTAATAATCAGAGGGTAATTCCATAAATGTTGTATTTTTCTATCTGTTCTTTGTTATTGAAGTGGTTATTTTTTAACAACACTTCACATTATTTTTCTGTCCATACAAGCAGGTTTCACTCCATCCTGCACTTTCTCTCTGCCCACTCGTGGCAGTGACACAGACTGTAAGAATGTATTTACCAAAAGCGACGTCAGCTCTTAGTCACATTCATTGAAAGGTGGGTTGAGGTCATGTGAAAGCAAACAAAGCAGTGCTGCTGGTGATCTGAATGAGATCAAATGTGAAATATAAGCCTACAAGTCACAAACTTTGTGTAAACATATGATTGGTTAACAACACACTGTACGTGAATTTATATGTCAAGATGAATTAAACTGTAAATACTCTTAGACAACTTTTTTTTTTGTGCAAATTAACTCTTGCCATTAATTTGATTTTAGTTTCACTGCAGCTTCTCCAACTCTCAGCATCATCAGTGTGCACATATAAATCAGTCAACAATATAACAGTTATACCCACTATTTTATTTTATTTATTCTTAATTCACGATCAGCAGATTTTGCAGGAAAGCATTTTTAAAAGCAAGAGTGTTGGTTTCTCACAAAATGACACCGCAGGGTAATAACACCAACCCGAACACCCACATTACTCTGAACTCAAACTCCTGCCAAACAGAGAACTTTAAGAACAATTCCCTTCAAGTAGAAACTTAAGTTTAACTGTAATTGTAAAATAAAACTTCAAATCAGATGCATAATATTGTATTTCTTTGATTTTCTATTTTTTATCAGTTTATTCTTCTGATGAAATTAATTGCGTTGATTTTTCAGAGATTATTTACAAAATAAATAACTGCTCCTTTGTTGTTTGATTACACTTGCAATTTAAATGGAATTAATAACCAAACTGGATATCAAATAAATTAATATGTCAACAGAATTAAGCAGTATTGAAAACTGTATTGATCAGAAACACACAACAACAAAGGCTGGAGACACAGGTGTAATTTAACTACTTTAAGTACATTTACTTGAATACTGTACTAAACACCCCTTGATATATTTTTTGGGGGCATTTCCGTTTTATACTATTTTATGCTACAACTCTATTTCATGTAAGAGGGAATGCGGTAGGCCTACATTTTACTGAACTAAATTTATGTAATAGCTTTAATCAGTTACTTTTTGTGTTACTGTTTTTTAGATCATTTTAGATAACACAAAATATTATCGAAAACCAGATAATATTTAATATTAATTTAAAAAAAATAGAAAATACTAATCAATCTTTGGACGTTTATACAAATAATTAATTATTATTAAATATTGGTGTGCTATATAATGATCTTCAATTGTTTTGGATATCCGCTTGTTACGTTGCCGCCGCTACGTAGTTTTAGCGGTTTACGCTTCTTACGTACAGTCTGCTCAGGCGCCCCGATGTGAGTAAGTGAACGCATCTTCCGTAAACTGAGAGTAGGAAGTGGCTGTAGATAACATTAGCTTGTGTTACTTGACTGAGGCGAGATCTTTTTTCAAAACTATAATCTAGAGACATCATCATTAACATTTACTACATTTATCAAGCGACAAATTCCGTGCATCGTTTGCGTCGACTAACCTGAAGAGTCCGTGAAGGGTTCGCTAACATTACATGGCTTTAAGTTACAACACATAGTTCTGCATACCAAAGGTAAAACCTGTTGTTATAAGGCTGCACTTTTGCCTAGTTTTAGCTGATCTGGCGTCTTCGGTCTGGCTTTGTACCAAGGGTCATTCTCATTCATACAGCTATGGATTCAGACCAGCGTCCCGGTCCGAAGCAGAAACCCACCGCAGCCCCGGTAACGTTACCGTCCACGTCGCTTTCAACGGTAGGCGTGAACACAACAAACGACTGTCAACACATCAAATGCAACTGGTGCACATGACTGTCATCAGTCAGTGGAGGATCGCATGTGACTGTGTATTACAACTAGCAAAATGCAACAAATAAAATTAAATGAAATACTTAATAGTAGCTATTCACGAGGCTGTGCTAAATGACTGGTGTGTAATATTTAGTACAAGTTAGAAAATAATGATTAAGAAAACCAAAAAATTATGAATAAAATCAGAACCACATAAAAGTATTACCCCGTTTCTATAAGCCAGTTTTTTTTTTTATTATTGTTTTGGCTGGCTTGGCAGTTTATCAGAATGAAGAGCTCTTAATATGATGTTAATGTCAATATGCAAAGGTCAATTATAATGAAAACTGTGCAATTATAATAATGGTGTACATACTCAAGTGCAAATTTGTAGAGTAATGCGATTAAAAAAGACAAAGACTGAGACAAGGGACAGCGTTTACTAACAGGATGTCCTGAGGAAAGAAAGTTTTTCAGTCTCAAAGCTCAGATTTGAGCCGTTTTTGAATGCAACCAAACTGCATGTTGCATTAGACCACAAAGTCAGTGGAAAATTATGGTTCAAACATACATAAAATGTACATAATCTTCCTCTTGAAAACCACTTACCCACTGTCTTTTCCTTTCAGTTCTTTCCCATTCCTCTGGACATCCTGGAGGAGATCCTTCTGAATCTTCCTCCTGATCAGGTGGTCCTTGTTTGTCGATTAGTGTGCCATCAATGGAAAGAAGTTGCTGACAGTGAATCTTTGTGGAGAGAAAGATGCAGAAGAGAAGGATATCACCTCAGTGATGCTTCTAAAATACCCAAAGACTGGAGGTTGTTTTACCTCTTGTGCAAAAAGAGAAGAAATCTCCTCAAGAATCCGAGAGCAGAAGGTAAGAGGCCACAGAACTAACTCTACTTGACACTTGATGACTTTAAATCTTTTGTTTTCTGAAGCGCAACTTAACAACATAATTCCTCTAACATTTTTCTTCTCCTCTTTGTTTTTATAGAAGACCTGAGTGGCTGGCAGATTGTGGAGAACGGTGGTCATAAGTGGGCAGTTCACGGACTCAGAGTGCCGCATCCAGATGAGACAATACAGAATAATTTTGTGACCTCTTATGGGTGAGTATATACCAAGGGATTTATAAAAACAGTGTTTTTATGTGCTACATTTATATTGAGTTGTAACTAAAACATTTACTGTCATTCAGCATGTGCAAGAAGTCACAACTTATTGATTTGGAGAAGGAAGGCTATAACCCATCATTTATGGATCAGTTCCAGCCAGACATCAGAGTATCTGATTGGTAAGTAAAATAAACATGAAGTTCTTGTTGAATGCATTTTCAGATGTGACCTGTTCATGACCTATTGAACACTTTCGTGACTTGCTCTGTAGAAAATCATGGTCTGGTATATCACATGTGTCTGGTATCAGTAAAATGGAGCTGGGAGTGCACCTGAATCAGGATGTTCTAGCTTAAAATGTTGCATCAGTCTTATTTTTAGAAACGTTCTTGAGCTGTTAAAGCAACAAATCATAATCATGTCAGGCTCAGCTGAAGGTTTTTTCTCACCCTCTTTTATTGGCTCTTGATTAAAAAAACAAATAAATTGTTGCCCTTTTTACAGCCTTTCTCTTTGACTGCACATGTTTATGCCCTTTGCACATAATTTTAGAAATGTGATCCTATCATCAAATGTCAGAAATTACTTTTGTAAAAAACAGTGTTATCATAACTTGTGCAAATAATGTTAAAAACTTTAAAAAATAAATAAATAAATGAAAAAATAAGATTTAAAATAATAAATTAAAAAACACAACAAAACATAAATGTTTGCAATTTTTTAAATAGCATTAGAAATGTTCAGAAATTCAAAAAAAAAAAAGTACATTTAGGTTGTGTATCACTAAATGAATTCACTGATTAAACAGTAATTTGTAGTGTCTATAATTTCCCACCTTTTTTGTGTGTTGCAGGTATTCACCAAGAACAGACTGTGGCAGTAAGTATGAGATCTGTGTGGAGTTGCTGAACCAAAGAAAGAGGCCTGTTCAGACGTTTGCTCCTGAGACTGTTTACTTTGAGCAGTGGAGTGAAGAGAAATGGAATCAGGTTTGAGCAGAACATGACTCATGTGTTGTTATAATGACATGTAGAGGAGGTGCAAAGCCCAGACTTACTGATATGCATGTTTTTTCAGATGACCCATGTGTTCCAGAGTTATGGACCAGGAGTGAGATTCATCCGTTTTACCCACGGAGGCAAAGACACACAGTTCTGGGCAGGATGGTATGGGATTCGTGTAACAGACAGCAGCGTTGAAATATGTCCAGCAAAGGACAAATAACCCTTTAGGATTCATCTAATGCCTCCTGCCTCCTTTTTTTGCCTGAAACTACCGTTTTTAAGTTTGCAGTTTTTCAACATGTAAGATGAGTGTTGTCTTTGTCTGCAAAACTGTAAATAAGTGCATTCTTCTTTTTTTGAACGTTACATTTGACCAATTTACCTTTTGAATTACATTGAAAATGTTAAGACATTTTAAGTCCCGTGAGGACATCAGTGGAACAATGAAGTACAGTAACGGACCTCATTTGGAATGAATGTGAATTTTTCTCACATCTCTTATGTGTAAGTTGTAATGCTAACAATTAGCGACACACAGCTGTTTTTGTCATCAAATCTATTTAATTAATTTGTCTTAATCAGCCTTGATTGTGCTCATTTCACAGTATCATAAAAAGTTAATACAGGCCTCATTATTCTGTATTTTATATTTATGACTGATAAGTGAAATAAAGTACAACTCTGACGTCAAACTGAGTAAAGATCAAAGATTAGGTTATTGCTTGTTCTGTCATTTAATTCTGGGTTCACCTCAGCATCCATAAATCTCAGTATTATTAGTTCAGACTGTGATGGACATTTATGTGAATAAACTCACAAACAAGAGTTGTTTTTATAAGTTTTATTCAGCTGAGACACAAACAACCTTTAAGGAGTTTCAGGCTCGGAGAGCAACCTTAGCCTCTCACTGTATCTTTGCATTCTTGAGAACTCTTTCAGAAATTACAGAAATTTGTCAAATTTTGTCAGCGTGCAGCTGCACCTTTGTCACAGATTACTGACTTTGCTGATATGCTTCAAGACACACTCCCATAAGTGCTTTATAAAAACACAACGGCTTTGAGAACATTAATTTGTCTAACAAGCACTCACGACAGAGCACAACTGTGTTTCTCATCCGTACTCCTTTCTCCATCGGCAGAGTTTTCCAATTATCCCTGTAAAAGAGGAGACAGAGGAATAAATCCATCCCACAAGGGAAGGACACTGCTTTGCTTTAAAGTTTCTGCAACCTAAATGGTCAAACTGATCGGCTCATGATCCAACTGTGCCACTGCACCACACGCTGCAATGCAAATGAGAAACAAATTCAGCATATTATATAGCTGACTTATTATATGTTTAAAGTAAATATAAGCAGTGAATACTATGATTTTTCTGTATCTCACCAGTGCACATGTTAATCATTTATTTTATTTTGCTCTTGTCTCATGTTTAACACATCTGACTGAGAAACAAATGAGTTTAAAAATCATCACATGTAGCTGCGTGAATAGAAGTGACTAAAAAGTCTTATTTCACACATTTATTGTCAGTAAAATGAAATTTTGGTTAAATTACACAATCAGATACAGAAAGAATATGTTTTATCAGTAATAAATTCTCAGCAAAAATAAAAAAAAAATGTTTTTGTTTGTTTGTTTTCAGTTAATGTAGGCGTTTAAAAGTGAGGATGGGATGTGTGTGTGTGTGTGTGGGGGGGGATTCCCGACAACGGGACAAATGAGTCTCAGTCTCCTTAAATACATCCACGAGCTCAACTCGGGCGCAGTGGCCATAAGATACGCCCACCGGTCTTACGCCTTTGACGTCATTCCGGAAGTTTCGAGTAATCTAAGAGGGTTCGCTTCAAAGTCTGCTGAATTTCGGGGGGTTTCACGGTGTTGTTTGGAGACCTGGTGCGCTGTCCTCCGCCACGTTATGCTGGCAACCAGCGGAATGACGTTTGTGAAGTATTAGTCACACACAGACTATAAATAAGGAAACAGAAAGTACCTATTATCACACGGAAGGAGGCGATGGTTCGCTACATGAAGGGTCACGTGTAACATTTGTATTTTAGCTACTTTTACTTCTCTTAACGTACCTCAAACCGCTCACTTCCGCGTTGTTTGTTATCAGATATAACCGGTTATACCGTGCTGCACACAGGTGCAACCTTCACCTCGCAAGAAGGCAGAGAGAGAGAGAGATCGATAATATTGATTGAACGAATTCTGCCATAGTGTTTGGTATAAACGCGTCAGTAGGGTGGGGGCCTCCCAGGCATGAAGAGAAAAGCGAAAGCTATGGGTGCAACCACGAGCTCTGATTCTGCCTCAAAAGAGAGAAGGATTTCTTCTGCAGGAGCGACAGCGTCCTCTCCGAGGGAAGACGTAAGTGCTTCAGCCTCTGAAACCAAAGAGTTGCTCAACTGATCGCGAGCTCAGTCATGACAACAGTCAGATAAAAAAAAAAATAAAAGTGACGCTTGTCATATTCTTTAAAATCAAACGATTAAAAGTCAGTTGGTCACATTGTCTTTACCAGTTAAAACACCAACATGTCCTCGGCCTCACTGAAGCACGGCCTGCTCAAAGGAAGCCTGTACGCAAACACGCTGTGTGTGTGTGTGTGTGTGTGTGTGTGTGTGTGTGTGTGTGTGAGAGAGAGAGAGAGAGAGAGAGAGAGAGAGAGAGAGTGTGTGTGTGTGTGTGTGTGTGTGAGATTGTGAACGCTACGTGTGTTGCAACTCATTTTAAAAATATCTCCAGACTAACATCCGCTGACTGAGGTAATTTGGAGTTGCTGGTTGTAAATAAATACAACATAAACTTTTTTAAAAAGAGAAGTCACATATTTAACGCCTTGTGAATTTGTCATGAAACGCAGAAAAGTTGTTTCCTCTTTCCTTGCAAAAACATTGACCACTTATTTGACGCCCCTAGACTCCCTTCAAAAAGTCGCGCATTCATAAGTTGTTGCTGTCGGGAAAACTTTCTTGACTTTGTAAATCAACCTCTACAAGAAATGTATTATCATTTAGACTTTATCCTAAATTCGGCTAACTTTATGTAAAAACTTAACCAAAAAATTAACATCAAAATTATGGCACCATTGGTCTTCCTAATTGCCTGAATGTTTGTTTAATTAATTTAGGATGGGTTAACATAGACTTTTTTTTAAATATCTCTGTGAGGCTTGCTGGACTGTTTTATTCTGGGCTCAGACTGTAGATCCCATTTTCTTTTAAGATGGGAAAATATGACTAAACATGCTATCCACTGTTGAATTCACTGCTTCAGTTTTGTTTCATAAGTTTCTCCAATTGGTTGTTCCAAATAGGCCAAAGAGCAGATGTTAAATCCTTAGATTTTGCTTTAATGCTTTGTGTAATACAGAAACAAACCTCTGATGTAAATAAACCAGCTTGGTTGCTGTGATTATATGAACAGTGTGGCGTGCTGAACCGCTTTTTCAGAGTTTGAGTTGATCTGTGTCCTGTCTTTTTTTTTCAGAATTTCTTAATTCCTGTGGACATCCTGGAGGAGATCCTTCTGAATCTTCCTCCTGATCAGGTGGTCCTTATTTGTCGATTAGTGTGCCATCAATGGAAAGAAGTGGCTGACAGTGAATCTTTGTGGAGAGAGAGATGCAGAAGAGAAGGATATCACCTCCCTGATGCCTCTAAAATACCCAAACACTGGAGATGGTTTTACTTCTTGTGCAAAAAGAGAAGAAATCTCCTCAAGAATCCAAGAGCAGAACGTAAGGGGACACCGAACCAACATTACATAACAATTTGTAGTGTTAAGGTTATTATTTTCCTTCTGAGCAACAAATTAGCTGTAAAAATGAATTTTCTCACAATTTTCTTCTTTGTCAATAGATAATATGAAAAATTGGCAAATAATAGAAAATGGTGGTCAAAACTGGAAAATAGAGAACGTTATGGCGCCACATCCAGATGAGACAGTCAAGAAAAACTTTGTGACTTCTTTCGGGTGAGTGAGCCTCCAACTGTGGTCCAGAAAACATAGTGCAGTTAAATGTTATGACTCATTTCTGGAATGTAATAGCTGTAGTCCTTTGTTTTCTACAGCATGTGCAAGAAATCGCAGCTGATTGATTTGGCGAAGGAGGGTTACAACCCATCGATGATGGATCAGCTCCAGCCAGACATCAGAATATCTGATTGGTGAGAAGAATACACATGAAGTACTCTCACAACTAAGTTTGTGCTCTATTAATATAGAGCTTGCCAGTTCTTATAAATGTACGTTTATACATTAATTCATTCGTACATTCATTACACGTGTTTACATTTTACCTGTAATAATTTTAAAAAACAGTGCAAAAGTACAGATTTCAAAAATGATTCTCAAAGAATTAAACTAACATTTACATCATTTCACAATTCCACATTTCAAATGAATGCATGTCTTCATTCATGAAATCACTCAAACTGCTTGAAAAGCTAGAAAAACAGGCAGATAAAGGCCCCCGACAAACAGACTTCCCTTTGGTGGTTTCCATTAAAACTGTCATTTAAAAGCTGCTAACACCTGATCTATGTGCTCATGCTAACTTTAGGTACGCACCACGATGGGACTGTGGCTGTTTATACGAGATTCAGGTGGAGTTGCTGAATCAAAAAATGAAACCTATTAAGACGTTTGCTCCTGAGACTGTTTACTTTGAGCAGTGGAATGATCAGCAATGGAATCAGGTTTGTATAAAGCATGACACATTAATCTGTCCAATAAAATAAAGAAGATATTTAAAAAAAAACACAAAAAATTCAAAAACAACAATAAAGACTTACTTAGATGGGTTTTTGTTTGTTTGTATTTTTGTTTGTTTTTTCAGATGACCCATGTTTTCCAGAATTATGGCCCACATGTGAGATACATCCGTTTTACCCACGGAGGCAGAGACACACAGTTCTGGGCAGGATGGTATGGGATTCGTGTAACGGACAGCAGCGTTGAAATATGTCCAGCAAAGGACACATAGATCGTTTGAAATCACCAAATATCTGCTTCCTGCCTTTTACCTGTGGTTGCAAAGTTGCACTAAATCTTATTAGCCTCATGTAATCAGCTCTCAATGCAGCACTTTTACAGAACATGAAGTAATATGTCATGACATTAAGTAGTATTGCACCGCAAAATTGTAAACGTTGTAACTAATTGTCCTAACACAAGTGAAAGTGAGAATGTTTAAAAAATCCCAATAGATCCGAACTGAAAATTTAAAACTGTTTCCTGAAACAAATAAATTTTACTTAAATTTTAACATTATTGGCTTTCACTACATTTGGATAAAACTTAGGTAATTGTCCATTTTGTAGTTTGCCACTAGACGTCTGTATCAAATCAAAGATACAAGACTCATATTGATGATATCACAGAGTAGCTTGGAATCATGGGAATTCAGTGGCAAAGTTCATTGTACTATTACATTTAATAAAACAATGGTCTTCTCCGGCTTTGAACATGGTTGGAAACATAAGTGATGGTGTAAATACACAATGAAATATATTCCAAAGATACCGTTGTTTTTTTTGACATTTTATTGTGGAAAATGTTACGTGTTCTGTTTCACCAACTGGTCAGTGAACATACCGTATTCAGTGTCAAGGCTGTTTCTATAAAATATCTGAATCTTATGTTAATTCACGATACTCAGTGGTATTTATTAAAAGGTGGAGTGATATTAAAATGAACTCTGTATATATGAATACATCGGTGGGTTTTCTGATGTCATTATATGTGGATGCATCTTCAAAAAGGCCGGAATGAATGCTACTTGGCTCTGGACGAGAAAAGATGGTGGTGATCTCTCAGACCACGAAGGAATCTGTCAACAAATGTTATTGTAATGCTACAGCACTCCTGTTTGACAACCAGCCTGAATGAAATATCATTTGCACTGCTCTTTGTTGTGTCTAAGTTGTGTTCCTTAAATTGTAAATTTAATAATAATAATAATAATAAAAACTCCTGCTGAGGATTTTTTCTTTTTTATTTGACATGCAATATTTAATTTATGCAAAAATAAAAACAGACAATTTGAATTTATGTTTATTCATAATACTGGTTTATTGTAATGCTAGATACAGTACAACTTTGATGTCAACTTGAGTAAGAATCAAAGAGTCCAAGAATCTCAGTCTTAACATTTTACGGGTTAAGTGGATTTCAGTGTCATCTCGGCTTCTCTAACTCTCTGTATCAGTAATGCACACATTGTATTCAGTCAATAAGTTATGAGTTGTTCTCACTATATTTACAAGTTCAAGAAGGCCATTCAGGCATGGAAATAGTAAAAGACAAATGCAAATAGTGCTAGTTCAGTCACTCAAAAGTATTCACAGGGTCTCAGACAACATATAGCATTTCATATGACCTGTCACAATGTGTTATCTGACTTTTGACGCTATGATGTTAATGATGCTGAAGAGCTGCAGCATGTATATTCAGCTCACAAACTAGTTCATTGGCCTGGGGTTATGGGCCGAAATGTTCCCGCAAAGTTCAGCTCCCGCGGTTTTTGAGAAGCATTCATAACATGCATCACCTTCTTTTAACTCTTGTCAAAAAAAGTAAGTGACTGGTAAATTGTTGGGCTCTAACTCCTTGCATGTAGTTGCTTCAGTTGGCAGCGGCTATTTTTGACATGACTGCCAATGGAGCGTTAACATTGCATTTAAAACTGATGCTCCATAAATTTCCCCCCTTTCTTTGTCAACTTCTGTGGATTTCTACTCTGACAGGTGTCAATTTATCAGGTCTTGTTTTGGCAAACTCGAACTTTAGTGGAGCATAGCCTAGAAATGTCATATTACATCACATTTTTTTTAAGAACTACCCAGAGGCTATGTTGACTTTGGACATGAAACTATTTAAAATTCTGTGAGTTCTGATATTATCATTTTTAAAGAAATGTTTAGAAAACAAAAAAAACTGAGGTCTTACTTTAGCGGGATTTATATTGTCAGATACTCAACCAGTGATTCAAAAACAAAGCAACTTCAACCACATGCAATTTTTTTGTGCCAGGGTTGAACATGAGGTGGGAATTAAAAACTTAAAGATGCTGTATACATAACATTTTGCACCAATTACTGTAAATTTCCTAAAAAGAGGTCAAATTGATTCTATGTACTGTATGTGAAGCTATGATGTCGAGTTTAAATCGTGCTTAGGAAGTACGGCAGCTTAGTAAATGCTGACTAGACACTAAAAGGTTCCTTACAGGGAATTGAACTCCGGCCACCTGGTTGAAAACAAAGAATCCTGCAAGATCTAACGAGACCTATTTTACATACAGACTGCACTGTATATTGTGGCTCATCACTTAAGACTTGGTAACTTCACACAGATTTGATCACATTTCTCAGCCATACTCAAACAAAGTCATGAGAGATAAAGTGAGAAATTGTACTGTGTTTGGTGCAAAAATGTCACATACAGAAACTTACAAGAAAATAACCGTGAAAAGTAAAAAACAAAAACTGTAGGGCATATTAAGACATTATTTGAGAATCTGACAAATCCATCATTATCAGCTTGTTTGTGTTTCACAGAACAGTTGATAAAACAGGGTAGCTCTATTAAGATACTACTTTATATTACTTCTAGATTAATACTCATCCAAAATTAACTCTAAATATAATGTGGTCTGACTGGGACATTAAATCATTGTTTTTCCCAGTTTTTTGATATATTTTACATGGTCAGTGTTCACATCATGTAAGAACATTTCAATGGCATCAAATCATTAAAAACAGCATCAAATGTAACTCAATCTTAAAATCACGTTCAACACATTGAATATGTATTCAGGTTACGTCAGTCAGAAGGCAAGTATTTCATGATACCTCAACTCATGTTGGAATGTGCTTGTGCAGCAAACCTCTTCAGTACTGTTAACCTAGATTTGAAAACTGGTGTGGAGAAGGCTGCGATGAAACTTAGAGCAGAACACATTTACGTCTTTTCTTAGGTTCAGGAGGCTCCAGGGCAGCCAGTATTGCCTCATCAAACACATTCTTTAATCCTTTCTGTGGAAATAAAATATTAATATTCAAAACAGGGCTATGTTCCAATTACAAATGAACATCTTCAGGAAACTAATTGCAAAAGAAAGCTGAGCAGAAATTGAGCAGGGCGATCAAAATTTTCCTTTATTCAAATAACATTATACAAGACTCTCCTTATGATCAAGTTTTCTGGGTAAAGACAAAAGCCCATGGAAAATTTTGATGCTGCAGTAGAAAAAAAAGTTTTCCTGTCTAAGACAGAATGTTGGATGAATGCTTGTATAGTACAACTAATGCTTGATAGCTGAATACTGAGATAATACAGAATGTAGGTTAAAATGAAATAATAATAAAAAAAAAAACCTCAGTCATGTAGTTACACAGATTTGCACACAAGTTGAAAGAATAATTTAAGATTGGCACTCTTATATCAGGCAGCACTGAAAGTTTTGATTAGGCCAAGTTGAAAAGAAAGCACACATGAACAGAAGGGAGAAAGTTAATGGGCACAAAGTTTTTAAGTTTAAAAGAGCATTGTGATTATTTTAGTGTCAGACATCTCTTTACAATGAGTAAGCAGCAGACGATCGAGAGGCAAAACAAGATGCAAGAAGACATCAGAACAAACAGCACTTTCTCTTTCTTTGAGTTTCAGGGGGCTCTAAAGCAGCTAAGATAGCCTCATCAAATACGTTCTTCAGTCCCCGCTACAGAAAGGAAAAGAGGGGGAGAAGAAAGGCACACAACACAGAGTTAGGTGGAGTTTTTAGCCAAATGCTGTTAGCAAAAGACAAGGCAAAGTATTCCCACCCTTGTTAGAAAAGTAATATTTGAGCACACGCATGCATCTCCAGCCTTAAGTGATTTTTAATGGGAGAACTTACCTGTGTTAAGGCTGAGCACTCAACATATTTGACTGCCTTAAGGTCACGAGCAAGCTTTTCAGCTGTCTCAGGGGTGATTGGCTTCTGTTTGTTCTTGGCTAGCTTCTCCACTGTGGAGGGGTCATCACGCAGGTCGATCTGAGTGCCTACCAATAGGAAGGGGGTCTTGGGGCAGTGGTGGGTTATTTCAGGAACCCACTAGAAAAATTATATAAAAAAATAAAGACAAAACACTCATCACTCAGAGGTAAATGCAGGTTTGTGACGGAGGAAAAGGGAAGGACATTTTACTTGAGTGAACAAAAGTTGTCATGGTGCTGAAATTGATAAGGAATGGAACAACCCTTAAATTACATTTGTTATCTGTTGGTAACATATACAAATATTCATGTTTACAAGTGGACACTTAAATGAGTGAGTATGTTCATGTGAATCTTGAAGTTATATTTTGTTAAATTTGTTTATTTATCTATTTTCCCATATGCTGTGTCACTTGGCCTTAAGATATATACATATACACAAACACAGACTTAACAAAGCAGGATCCCCATTAAGCTAAATATTTCTGAAATGCCTCCGGAAATATACTCTCAAATTTTGCATATCAGATTGCACAATTGAATCCTATTCATAATCCCAACATTCATGTTTTGTTTTGCAAATTGGAAACAGAAGTACAGTCTAATAGTCTTCACGTTGGACTTGCTTTTTAAATACCACATAGTTCACACTTGCTGAAGGCTGTTATTTGTGATGATAGGATTCTATAAATTTTCTATGAAAAAGCAGTGTTATGTGACGGGAACTGTCATGAAAATAAATACCGAACAGCACAACGCTCTGCATGACGTGTCAACATCCTGATAGAACCTTAATAGGATTTTTTTTTGCTTCAAATCAAATTTATCAGATTAACTATTAACTAAAGTTGTTCGTGTTTATTCAGTTGTGATATAGTTAATACCTGATGAGGCATCCATTATCAGGAATAAACAAACTATGACTCTGCACATAGAATGGCCGCAAATGCAGAGTATCATGCAATCAACCACACCATTGTACAATAAAAAACTTTATATACTCTTTGAAACAATTTCCATATCAATAAAAATCCACAGTGCTTAATGTTGTTCTAACCAGTACATTGTTGGATAATTCATTATTGCCATGAGCATCAAACAATGTGTAAACCGTAAGTTCTTACTAAACTACTTTAACTCCTCCTTTACTCCTCACATAATTTTATTACGCAGAACAGGATATTATAATATGGAGAATGCCATGAAGGCAGTTTATTTTACGTTAGCTGAAAGAAGAGGGTGTTAATAAATTTGCGGGTCTACAACACCACTGCTTTAAGTTAGAACAGCATACTTACCTTTTCTTTAACGTTCTCGAATGAGGAAGGTGAAACAACTGAGAAACAGACTAAGAAGACATCTGTCTGTGGGTAGCTTAGTGGTCGTAACCGGTCATAATCCTCCTGACCTACAGGGAGACCACACTTCAAATTAACTTGCCATGTGACAAACTAATAACTGTATTTAAACCAACTCTATGAAGCTTCTGTACAAAAATAGAGATAGGAATGAGACTCAACAATCCACTTCCTTTCTCCAACAGTTAAATCATGCTGCATTAACTCAATTATGAATGTAAATAAATGGAAAACAATAAACATAACTTACCTGCTGTATCAAATAAGCCAAGGGTGTATGGCTCACCCCCAATCATTACAGTTACTGCATAGTTGTCGAAAACCTTTGGAGCGCAAAAAGATTGGTATTAGATTATTTGTTATTAACCCTTCTTAATTTCTAAACCAACACATGACTATAAGCGTGTACATCACTGTCAAACACACCTAACATACTTACAGTTGGGACATATTCTGAGGGGAATTTGTTGGTGGTGTAGGAAATCAATAGGCAGGTTTTTCCCACTGCTCCATCACCCACCACCACACATTTGATAGTCTGCATCGTTGTGCTTTTCTGATTCTGCTTGTAATAACGTTGACTGCTGGGAGAAGTGATAAGACATTAAACATGTAGCGTTATGATTAACATTTTATTCCTAAAAATATTACAAGTGACATACTTATGGGTTATCAAGATGCCCAAACCTCAAAAACTGCTAATGATAGCTTTGGCTAAGCAAGGAGTCTAAGGGGACACACCATGTTTCCAACTAGGTAACGTTAAGTGTCACACCCCATAACCACAACTGTCCAACGTGCTAACGCTAGCTATGGACAACGTTTCTAACTAACGTTTTGGCTTATTTACCTAATTAACTTCAGTATTACCTGATTAACTTCTGGGCCAACCACACAATGTGATAATATCTACTGAAAAGCGGAACTGAAAATGAACATTTGTTTGTTTATCGGTTAGCGAGTTAAGCTAAAGCAGTGCTAGCAATCAGTTGACAATGCTAGCTAGCTTAGCAGTCGACGGGCTAATGTAAGCTCGTAAACTATTGCTGGCTTAGTTGCTGTAACGTTACCCGAGTTTCTGCCAAGAAGGCGAAGTTTGAAACGAACATCGAAACTCGTATATGTAAAGTACCTGCATACAGATTTGTAAAAAATATTAGGGTTACGTACCAATATCCCTCCGTATCTCTGCTAGTTTATGTTAGCAGTCTGTTTCGCCGGGCGTTGGCACCAGCGAGCAGTAACTTGCTACAGTCAGTGAGAAGCTTCCCCGACTTCCACCACGGCCGTCAAGCTAGACAGGAAATATACCGGACATCACCTTCAAAATAAAATATTTTTAAAACATTGCACAGTGATTGGTGTAAAAGAAATGTACCAAAGTAAATTTAAAGATGTCAAAGTTTGTATCTATAGCTGCTAGTTGAGAAGATTTGTCCAAGTATAGAGGATTTGTATTATTCATTAATAGTAGTTTCCTTCTTGTGCTTCTACTTTGAAGGATGCTTCTCTCTGTTAATGGCGGCTAGCTTGACAGGAGTTCATGCGAAGGGTTCCTGCAGCAGAAGTGGTGACATCACCTTTTTAAATCCCCTCACCTGAATATGAGCTCTACTTCATCCACAGGACACTATAGCTAGAAGGTCATTCTACACAATAAAGTACAGATTGATCGATTTAGATTTAAGAGAGATAGATAAGAGAAATTCAGCTGATTGAGTAATTTGATCAAACATCTTATTTGTGGCTTCTTTACTCTGTTGGTCCTAAGAGCCTAACATAGAAAAATATGATAAGAATACACTGAAACCAACCTCTAAAACACTGTTTTGCTTTTGTTTTTGATACTAAGATATGTTTTAAGGGTACAGCTACTTTTGCAGAGGCCTTTTTGTGAAAGGCATTATTGTGTGTCACAATCAGAATTTTTCATGTGTAAATAAAACTAATGACGGCTGATATACATTTAATTGCTTCATTTTTTAGGGTCCTAGTATTGTGTGCACTACTGTCACACTGTCATGGCTTACTGGGACTCACTGAATAGAACAGAGTTATTGTTAGTGTTGCCGGTAACACTAACAATAACTTCACCTCGACAAGTCAAAATGTATTCAGTAAAAGAGACCTTGAAGATGTCTCTAATGTTCTTCCATTCACAGGTACATACAGGAAGGTTACAGACAATCAAAAACAACCAATGATGCAATTCAGTAATGAACAGCAATGAATAATTCAGAATATGTCCAATGTACATAAATTGAACATTAGGTTCTTTACAAAAAAGAAAAAACATTTTATGCAGGGTTATTTCATTAGATTGTACAGGTGTGGCTAATATACTGTTAATATGTGCTCTTCTCTGAGAGCAAAAATCACCAAACACTGGTAGTTTCAAAACACATTGTCCAGCTTCCTGCAGCTACATCAGTAAGGTGATAAAATCTGCTTGACACGTATCACAAATCACTACTTCCTCTTTTAGAGAGCTAATAATGTTTTCTAGAGAATTTTTTGAAACATTATTTGTGGTAACTGGAAAGCACCAGTTTTCCCAACTTGAGAAAAACACTCCATGTCACCTGTGGGTATCCAGCCTCTGTAAACTTTCTTTAATGAAAAAATTAAGCAGCACATCACCATCATTCCAATTCATTACATGTTCATGTTTTGTATTTTAAAAGCAGCACAAGAGTCGAGCCTTCAGTTATTCAAGAGGAGATTTTTATTCTGCATGGTTTTCAGATCCTACGCGTGCAACCCTGACCAATCTTGTAAAATCCCCTTGAAATGGTGGTTAAATACAAAAAGAATACCAACCTCTGAGTATCCATTTAAAATCTGCAAATGAATTAAATGAAAACCAAGAGCCTCAGTTCCCCAGAGGTGCTAATTTTAAGGTGATTGGATATTTAAAAGTTGTACCTAAAGTTATCTTAGGTCCTGGCACCGAAATTAATGAGGTTTTAATCATTTAAATACAAAGAAAAAGGAGTCTGAAAACCTCTTTCTCACATGGTTTATTTTTCAGTTTAATTCACACAATGAAAGAATGTCCAGGGGAACAAATTATTTTTTTTTGCCCTTGCATGAGCGTGTTTATAATTCAACCATTATTCAAAATGATTGTTTTTCCAAACTTGGTCATAAGGGTTTGGGGTTTATTGTTGAAACTATTGGTGCGCTCACATTTTATTGCAGTCTTTATCCGCCACGCAATGATATGTGTTGATACCAAACAACACAACATTAAAATAAAGAGGATCCAGCGTAGAATGGCCCACCAACTAGTAAAAAACAAACAAAGACATAAAATATTATTTGAATGATTCAGTTTTTTGTATATGACAATGAAAATACAATATATCCTCACCATATTTCATCTTGTGTCACTGGTGATAAACTGGTTGGTGTGTTTGTGGTGGCAGATGTGGTTGTTATCGCTGTGAAAAGGAACTAAGAGAGTGTCAAAAAATATTACAAATAAATAAATAATAAACAAATAGTACATTTTAGACGGATCAACCCTGTCATCTAAAACTTGCAGTTATATGCTGCTAATTTTTACCATCTTATGAGGCCAACAAGCTGAGTTTGGTAACTTAGAGTCACACATATGAGCTTTTACTTTCTGGGTCAGTGATAAATTAGTGCTATTAATACAAGAATTTCAAGAGACAGAAGTAGCAATGCCACACATATAATGGCGTCTGAGCTAACCAAGCTGAAGTGTACCTGCTTGGGAGACACGGAGCCTGACACCAGTGTGGAGGTTCTTCCCCCGTCTGGCAATAACACACCAGTACATATCATCATCACTGGCGCTGAGAGAAGTCATAGTTACAGTGAAGACTCCCGCCATCTTATCATCTGCAATGAAGCTTCTCTCATTAGGTCGCTTTTTGGGTGTTTTAACCACGATGGCGCACAGCTCATACACCAATCCCCTGCACCAGTACTTGGTATAATCCCTGAACTGTGGGTCGTACTGACAAGAGACTGTCACGGATCCTCCATATGCTCCTGTTACCACTGCTGGAGCCGACAGCTCAACTGACTCCACTGCATGCTTTGTCAGCCAGAAGAGAGAGAGAACTGGAGCTGCAAAAAATACAAAGAAAAAAGATTTCACATGGCATAAGTTTATCGTTCTTTCCAAGTTACTCCGCCATTACACAGCTGCAGTATATTAAAAAAAAGGTGCTATTACCATAAAAGAGGCCAAGAAAAATCCCTGAGGTCCTCATGATGGGAAGGGAGAGAATGTTAAGCAGAAGCAAAATGTGCAACATTTGAAGGGTTCCTCTTATTTCTCCCATGCGGTAAGATTGTGCAATCAGAGGGGGGGGCACTGAAATCAGGGTGTTGGCTCTGTGGCTCTGTTTATTTGTACAGATATGTGTCTGTAAGGGCATTACTTTCTTAAAATCCCACACTCTATAAATACTTCTCCAATCTGTAAGACACGATAGTGGAAACTGAAGGCCAGTTTATTTAAACAGCAGGTGGCACTAACAATCAACTGTCAAAGGACATGACATGTTATGGGGAGAACCAATCATCTTATCAGATATCTCTATTTTTTTTTTGCGCAGTTTGGAAAGCTAGGTTACCGAATACTGCATGAAGCAAAAGAGGCATGGGAACGTTTTTATTCCCCCACAATCATGCAATACATCAGTTTTTCTATTGTTGCACAAGCCTTTCTATCTATCTATCTATCTATCTATCTATCTATCTATCTATCTATCTATCTATCTATCTATCTATCTATCTAT
>JAQMCX010000002.1:21009515-21030386 GCA_029814765.1 Acanthurus leucopareius | reverse complement strand
GGCCCCTCCTGCGGGTGGTGAGCCCACAGGAAGGGGGTCCCATGTTGCCTCTGCAGGCTGTGCCCAGCCGGGCCCCATGGGAGCAGGCCCGGCCACCAGGCGCTCACTCGCCATCGAGCCCCACCCCCAGGCCTGGCTCCAGAGGTGGGCCCCGGTGGCCGGTGGCCCGTGTCCCAGGCAAGGGAAACCTGAAACCATTTATATTATTCATCATAAGGGGTCTGGTGAGCTACCCTTTTTCTGGTCCCTCCCCTAGGACCTGTTTGCCATGGGTGACCCTACCAGGGGCATGAAGCCCCCGGCAACTGAGCTCCTAGGATCATTGGGACACGCAAACCCCTCCACCACGATAAGGTGGTAGGTCAGGGAGGAGACAACCAAGTGCACTGTGGTGAAATCTGATTAATTTAATTAATGTGAGAAACTTTATCAGTAACTCTCATTTGTGCCTTTAAGTGTCATCTGAAGTTTGTTGTTGCTGCTTGTTGTTCCAGTGAAACTTTCTCTTTAGAAATTGTAAGAGGTTTGGTTTTGCATTTGGACATCACATTCAATGCAAACTGGCAGAACTGGTTGTTTAATGAGTGCTCCTTTGTAACTTGTTTATCAAGACACAGCGTGCTGCCGGCCCTGTTGTTGTGATGTTGAGTTTTCCCATCAACCTGCAACACAACAATCAGTGATTTTATTTTAATTTTTTAAAGATTTTTTTGGGTTTTTTTACGCCTTTATTGATAGGACAGATGGAAGATTGAGCTAAATGGAAGCACAACAATCAGTGGTTTTAGGACTGCCATGTGTCTGCAAACAGCAGAGTAATACTGAGGATAACAATTATTAGCATAAATATTGACATTATTCACTTGTGATAATATCATGTATTGATTATTGGCTCTCAGTTATCACAGGTCACACACACACACACACACACACAAACACACACACACACACACAGCTGTTTAACCACATTAAAAACTAGATGTTCCAGTGTGTGCGCGTGTGTGTGAGGACTAAAACAGAAACTAAACAAACGTTAAACCCAGTTAAAGATGCATTTGTCGGATAGTGTTTTTATTATCTCTCAAATTTTATATAAACGTTGCGCTGATGTTGTCATTGTTCAGTGATAACTGTGTGGTGATGATCTGCTGTCAGATGACTCTTGGTCAAGAGTCTCTTATTAATTTTGTTTACATTTTACCTGTCTGCCCACCTGCTTCTGATGATTTCTGAGTAAAAACAAAACTGAAAGCAAACAGAAAACAGTAAAGTAAAATGTATGAAATGAAAATACATTCAGATTGAAATGGATAAAAAAGCAAAGCTGTGCAGATGGAAATAATCAGAAAAAGTTTCCACTGCAACTCTTATTCAAAGAAAAGCACTTTATTTATCTAAACTGTCCTCAGATCAGATCAGCAGGAAAAAAAAGACTGAACGAGGAAACTTTGATGGAAAGGAGACGAATCACCGCATGAGGCTGAAATCAGAGACTAAACTTAAAAACTGACGTCATTTTACTTTTTGTCAACAAATCAAAAAACCCAATAAAACCAACAGTGAATGAATGAATGAATCTACTGACAAGTACTGTGTGTGTGTGTGTGTGTGGATCATAGTCTGATAAATCTGCTGCTCTACAACCATGAACACACACACTGTAGTTTATTCTGATTAGTCACACACACACACACACACACTGTCCTGCTGCATCAAAAATAAATGAATCCGCCGCTGGAAATAGTCCCCAAAAAAGAACATTTTCCTCCTTTGTTGCATAAAAACTGCATGAAGAGGCTGTTTGAGGACATTTCTGAATCTTTTAAACATGAAACTTGATGTTTGTGAAGGTTTTTAAAAGAGTTATGTTTTTTAGGACGAACCAATGAGCTTTGAGCTAAGATCATATCATATCATTTATATCACAATAATAGAATAATAAGTGTGTGTTGTCTCCGGCTAATTATTCTGTGTGAACTGAAACCTGTTTTAAACATATTTGTGCATTTGACACTTCAAACTGATGGAAATGTTCCTTTCCTGATGTTAATTAGCAGCTGATTGCAAACACATTGTTCATTCTTACTCAGTGAGGTGATATCAGTTTACAGTTTGTTCTGCTGCCCCCAAGTGGCCAAAAATGAGAGATTCAGGAATAAACCTGCAGCATTTATATTCTCCAGTGAAGTTCAGAATCCAGAGATAAGAGACATTTTTTTATTTAACACAAAGTTCTTTCACTCTCTGTGGAAAGACAAAAGACAGATGAGATCAACATAAAAAACAAATCTGATTAAAACCTGACGGGGCCAATGACAAGTGGAACATCAGGACGTTGAGGTTTAAAGGTTTAAAGGTTTTAATTTGACAGTTTGTGTTTACACGCTGCGTTTCCACACAGCGGTCACTTCCCCGTCACTTCCCGATCACTTCCCGGTCACTTCCCGGTTTCTTCCCGGTTTCTTTTCGGTCACTTCTCGGTCGTGTGGCTCTTCATGTGAAGTCTCACGTACGTCTTTCGGTGGAAACCTTTCCCGCAGATCTCACAGCGGTGCGGTTTCTCTCCGGTGTGTGTGCTGCTGTGCTGTTTCAGGGTGGAGTGGTCGCTGAAACAGCGGCCGCAGGTGTTGCACAGGTACGGTTTCTCTCCCGTGTGCGTCCGTATGTGCCGCGTCATGTTGTGTCTGCAGTTGAAGGATTTTCCACACTCGCTGCACAGAAACGGTTTCTCCCCCGTGTGGATCCGCATGTGCATCTCCAGGTTTCCCTGACTGTCGAAACACTTCCCGCACACTTCACACACTTTCCCGTTCTTGTGAGTTTTCAGGTGAAGTTTTAAGTTTTCCTCGGAGTCGAAATGCGTCCCGCAAACGCCGCACAGGTCCGAGGAGTGACTCTTGGCGTGATTCACCAGAGAAACCATGGAGTGAAAAATTTTCCCGCAAACCTCACATATGGTCTGAATCTGCGGCTTTTTATAACGACGTCTTCACCTTCTGATCGGAGTCGGCAGAGTCTGTCTGCCTGTCAAATTTATGTTGAACAGGAGATGTTTAACATGATCAACATACTTAATCATCCTGTTTGCATTGTGACCTTCACTAATTGTCGCTAAACAAAGTGTTTTTCCTTCAGGCTTTTTGAAGGTTTGCATGTTTGTTTTTAGGTAAAATGTCTCAAACACTGAAATATTCACCATGAAGTGTGAAACACACATTCATGATGGTGAGACGATGATTATTAATGACTTTGTTGATCCCCTGAAACCCACAGATCAGGTGAAATGTCACAAAACTCCCTGATTTGTTCTCCACCAGGTTGAGATGTTTGGTTCTGAGTCAGCTCTCAACTTTGCTCACATAATAAATCCGTATATTAACACTGTTTCTGTGAGTGTGTGTTTGGTTCAAAGCAAAGGTGTGTGAGAGCCGACCGACTCTTTGTCTTGTTCTTAGAAACAGACTCAAAGTCCTGATATTCCTGTGAGGTGGAAACTTCTCTTGACCTTCACAGGCTGTTTTGTGAAATGGAAACTTTAGGGTTTTCCAATGCTGAACTTATTCAAATATTACCGTATTTCCCATAATGGCATAATTTTTCTATTTAAACTGTTTAGTCAAACAAAAGAAAGAAAGTATCAGTTTTGCTGCGTTATAGTTTTTTAACTGTAAAGTTGTAGACTGAAGTCAAAACTTAAACACCTAAACTTTTTACTGAAAAGACAAAAAGCACAAACAAATATTTTACAGTTTTCTCAGTCGCTTTGGTGCATTTCTCAAAACAATTCGTACAAATAGCAAAACACCACGGATTACCTGCAAAAGCCAGTCTCTTGCTCAAAATCCTTAGTTAATTTCTCAAATTAAATATCTGTGTCAATGAACATGTCAGTGCCATCAGAATGACAAGTCCTTGTGTCATTGTGTTCGGATAAGACAGTCAAATTGCTTAGTCATGTTGTCAATATAACAGTGTACTTTGGAGAGATGTTCTGATGTAAACTATGTCTAAAGTTTTGAGGACAGTTATTGTAAATTGTAAGTTACACCGTAGTGTATGTGAGAGACTGGACAAGATTCACATTTACACTTTTACTGTTTGTACTGTAATTTGTTGACAGACCATGTCATTGCGATACAGATGGGAAAAGACAGCACTGCATAGCACAAAGAAAAAAACAAAAAAACAAAAGTAGAAATGTGAACATAAGACAATCTCCTTCGGGAAAACTGTACATGCAGTGCTGTAGTGGGAGCAATTTACAACTTCAGGACAGATTTAGAAAAAAAGTCAATGGAAATGTATAGACATATGCTTGACATATTATGACAACTTGTTCAACCATTTTGCATGTAAAGACTTATGCGATGAACTAATGCCTAAATGTTGTGGTGGGGTGAGACTATTCAACAGAGACCCATTATGATACATTTTGATCAACATGACATAAGCAGTTGATAATGTAGGAAACAGCAGAGAATTGTACATAATCTTTTGCACGGATGTACCGAAGCATTTGCAACTTGTTCAAAGAAATGAGAAACTGCTTTTTTGATGTGAACAAATGACACGATGATGTGAAGAATGTGAGAATTTCCATTCTGATCTGAGAAATGTACCAAAGCAACTGAGAAAAACTGTAACTCATTCATAGTAATGGAATAGATGAACAGCTTCCAAGTTAAGGAAGTGGGAACTAAAATGACGCTAATATGTCCTTTAAGGTTATAACCCACGTAGGAAAATAGAGAACTATGTCTAAGAAACAGCACTCGTGTCGTTAAGCAACAATAAAGTTACAACACACACAACCACAAATTTGTGTTAAAAACATCCTGTATATGGCTTCTTCATAACCTATTAACCTATTAACCAATGCAGGACTGAAATATTGAAAAATTGCAGCATAGAAACAAGCTGCTGTCACTTATTCTTGAACTCATTTTTAATTTTGTGAATATCTACGCACTCTTAGATGAAGATCACAGCCTTTACTTTTCACTAAGCAGATGAATAATATGAGTTCATCTATGATACATGAAAGATGATTTATAACTCTGGGAAAAGAATTTTTAGGAATTTAGTGAACTTTCCTGAGATGATTAAATGATTTTTGTCAAAATTAAAATTGGACTGTTTTTCTCTTAACTATGAAACCAGTGGTTAAGTGAAACCACTTCTCACTCACTTTCAGCCCCTTTGACATTTGTCTGACATCTGTCTCAGGCCTCCATGTGAACCATGGCAAGGGGCTTTATGGTTTTTGGATTGTCTGTCTGCATGATGGTACGTCTCATCCTCAAGAACGTAATATCTCAAAAGTGCCTTTATTGAATTTTATCAAATTAAGAGCGACACAAATGTCTACTCAATGATGAACTGATTAGATTTTGGTGGCCGAAGGTCAGAGGTCAAAGGAACTACGACCTCAAAAAACATGTTATTGGTCACAACTCAAGAGATCATATAGATCATTCACTAATTATGGCAAATGTCTAATAACATGGATGCAAACTGTGATGTGGTTATTAGTTTAGATTTCTGAGACACACCATAAAAAGCTGGTTTGTTTCAATAAGCCAAAAGGCAATACTTCTGCTTTTGGGTTTTGGCTTTGCCTAGTTGTTTTTCCCCTAACACGAGCACATCTTTAAATATTTCATCATCTAAAATATAGAATGCTGCATTATAATGGAAGCTAAATAATTTGAATAGTTCTCCACTTATCCTGTGAATGCTTTGGATTTTAATGCAAATTCCTCTCCATGACATATTACAATCCTCTCTCAGTGTAGTTAAGGTTGTCAAACATTTTTACCATCACATATCTGCAGTCTAAACAATTTTTTTAAAGTTAAATTTGCTTTGCTATTTATGTGAGTTGACTTCTAATGTTTTTTGTCACTGTTGAACAGAGACAGTAAATTGCTGAATAACATGAAAGGCATATTTGATAAGATGGATTCATGCACCTTAAATCACAAGTAAACATCTGTTTTCCCACTTGTTCTGCTGCATTTCCATGCATAGATATGCCACTTTACAAAATAGGATTTGAACATTTACATTTTGTTATTTCTGATATGAGCGAAGAAGTTTCAACTACAATTTTTGCAGGTCAGCCATTACTTGTAAAATATAAACATTTGTGACAACTTCTTAGACGTTTAGTTGTTTCGTAAACAAGCCTTGGGTTTATTTTTTCATTATATTTGCTTTGGATTATGCATGGTTTTATGAATGAGTCCTTCACATGGGAAGAAGATGCATAAAAAGAGAATATGCCTGGAACAGTTATACAGAATCATATTTCAGTCTTTTAATGAGCACATTTGATAATCTTCTCTAAAATCTTCTGGAAACAAACCCCTTTTTTGCAGATGTTCTGTTTTTTCTTAATCAAACTGCGAGTGTATAAAGCGAGTTCGTCTGCAACATGACCTTCTATAAGGGAAGCACTTTTTGTGACAGATAAGTCAGTGCTGCTTTATTTTCTTAGCAGCAGATGGTCTCCTAGTAAAATTTCTAGAATTTGAATATACCGTACGTTGCATCCATTTTCAGAGGGCAGTTTTTTGAGCAGTTTTTTCCAAAAATGAAAGATAACTATGTGACTTTTAATTTTACAGCTCTGGCCCTGCAGCTGCAGCTTGGTAAGCAGTCTGAATGTGGGATAAAGTGTGGATGTGTATATTTTCTTTTATGGTCAGAAATTGCTTTGCATAATTTTCTTGGTGTGGAAATGACTGATTTCCTTTAAATTAAAGGCCCATCCTTCATGCTGTCGCACTACTTCACAAACTGGGTGCAAGAACAGACCAACTTCAACTATTTAAATGCCCAGTGACACCGACCCATACCTGTGTAACCATCCTCTGCATGCCTTTACCACCACAAAGACTGACTGACTGGCCATCTTTGAGTGAAATGATGTGGAGCTTTGCAGTCTGTTCAATGCCCTGAAGAACCCAGGAGTCACTGAGAAATGTTTGCTTCTGTTCTTTAAAGGGAAATAACCCCAATAAAGGTAATGAAGTTTCACTAATAAAGGACAATTAGCGAAATGAGATTGTTTTAGTCGTCACAAGTGGTGTAAAATGTCAGACTCCTTGGCAGGAATGGCTAACCTAAGACTCCTCTGTCTGGTGAAGGATGAACTCTGGGTCTGTAAGGGAAGATATTTTACATGCATCAGCAGACTTGACACATTAAGTTCTCGCAAATGGTGTTGAACCCTGCCCACCGTCAGACCGTTATCATATCAGTCATTCCTGAGGAAGTAACAGTTTGATGGGCTTGACATTGCCTGGGAATATCAAACCAACAGAGAAGGCTCTCCTGGGGAAAAGCTGCTGCTACTCTGGTTTCCTAGAGGTTTGCTTGCAATGTCAGTATTTTCTCAGAAGGCTTTAAATAATTTCTCACCCAATAGCAAATATTGCTGCTCTAGCTTGCCTCGAGTTTTTGAAGCCACTAAAAAAAAATTCCCTTGTGAGTTTCCTCTGTGTCTTGTCCAATAAGAGATGCATGTACGCAGAACAACTCACAACCTGGCCATGAAACAAATCATAGATTATGACTCCTGGATTTTAGTTATGTAATGCTAAATATTTTATAACTGTTGACATTTAACATGAGATGAGAACTGCCTGTGAGATTGAGGCCAAGCAGAGCAACAAGGCTCTTTTCCTGATGCCCCCTCACGTGTCAGCGGGAAAGGACTCCACTGATTCTGTTTATCAGAGGCCTAAACTCGGTGAGTAAGTACTCAACGCAATATTCATGGCATGTCTAATCTTGCCCACAGCAATATGATGGGTCACAGCTGAACAGGGGCTCTTAGGACCCCAAGAGCGACAATGTGACAAACCAAGTTTTAATCAGCCAAAATCAGGCTTTTTAAAGAATAAACCTGCAGTTTATTCGTAACTTTAAGTCTATAAGCTTTGTCTGAAAATAAAATAAAGCATACATGAAGAAATTTAGTTTCAGACTCATGTATATACTCCCAGCTTCTTTGATTTAGGACTATTTCATGTGATGCTGGAACTCTAGGAAAGTACACAAGAGGGAACAAGCTTACTTGGAGGTAAACTTTCTCATTGCTGCATTAAAGTGATAAAAATAAGCTTGAATGCTGATGTTGGTGCGGGGCTAATATTCTTATGTATGCTTGATAACAGAGCAAGCTGGTTTATCATAATATTACAGACTTCTGATAAAGAAGTGTATGAGTTCCCGGGCTGTCATTAATGCATTGCTTTGTGAAAATTACAGATTTGCACTTTTTTTTTTGAGAGATGGAGCAACAGAGGCTTGGATTCAGGCCCAGGATGTGCCATATGTCTACAAGGAGAGCCAGTGGGTGGGCTATGGCAACATCAAGAGCTTCCGGCTCAAGGTGACAAACCTGCACTGAGTACTTGTTTAACTATTTGTCAGGCCAATCTCTTGGCCGTTGTAAATGATCTATGACCTGTCAAGACTTATATTAAGTAAAAACAAATGTGAAGTTTCGTTGCAAGAGGTGACAAGAGCAAATGTATTAAAATTTTGGTATTTGATTCCTCATTTTTCTGTCTGTGGGAGATGCTGCTGACTTTAGGTCCTCTGATGAAGCTGCTACTTTTCAACCACAAAATACTTCCTACAGCTCCCCCTTCTGGCTGTCTGTAGACTGACTGGCTGATGAAGAGGATGACTGCATGGGCATTTTCCACAACCAGGGGAGGTATCTATTTAATGCTCACAAAAAGGGCCTTTATCTGAGACAAAAACACTTATAATCCTCTTTATCACGGCTGCTAAATGTAAAATCAAAAGTGTTCTCAGAAAAATACTTTGACTGAATGATTAATCTATAGTGTTTTTAAGCCTGTGACCTAACTGTCACCCTCTTCTTTCAATTGCAGGGGTGAGCATGACTCCCTTGGCAGCTAAAAAGGAAGTAAGACCTAATTTGAGCTGGTTTAGTGTTTGATAGCTCCTGTTTTTGTTTAAACTTCACCTAAGGCTGAAGTTTAGCACGACTGGTTAACTGTTCAAAGACCGGACGACTCTGTTTGACATTTGTTCTTATTTTTTTAGGGGCCAACTTCTTTGAGTACAAAGTCCTTCTTCCCACATTGGATGTTTAACAGCGTGAAACTTGAGTTTGTTCTTTTGAGAATTTAAAAGCAAAGACAACATCCATTTAAACTGTTACAGGTGTGCTGTATGTATGCATGTTGTCTAAAATATAACGTCCGAAATGTCTCTGTATTAGTCAGAACCACACTGTGCACCGTGTAAGTACAGTTGTTTTAATAAACATAAACAGTGAGTATATTTAAATGTGCATATGCCAAAAACATGCAAAAACACACTGAATATTATCAAAACAAAAAATTACAGTTTAAAAGAAAAAAGAGAAAAAAATGATCAATTATTCTACATGAAATTCTAACCCTAAATGCTGTGTTGTAAATTACAAACCTTGATGCAATATAAGATGGACAAATTTGATGAACACTGTCCATGATTTACAGAACCGAAAAACAATCTACGATTTTGAACTACAGTATTTACTTTGCATATGTAATTTTCAGCACAATAAAAGTATATCTGCACATCGTTCATTTGGTAGACTTTGGCAGAACATTCAAATTCTTCGATGATAGATTTGTTGTAATACTTGATCTCCTCCAGTAGCCAGTAAAGGACAAAACAAAGCTGCCGCCTCTCTCAGCTGCTTTCACTCTCCTCTTTCTGTTCTGGTTTTGCGGTTCCATTCTGCTCCGTCGCTGGTTCCTCCACCATGGCTGTCTTTTTCGTCGTTCCTGTTTGGACGCAAAGGAAGTTGAAGTGGGAGATGTTGAGCAACAAACGGAAGAAGACAAACCTGTGGTGGCAGTGTATGAGGGTGCTGGTTGATATTATACCTGTGAGGTAATTTCTGTGCATTCGATGGAACAGCAGGAGACCAATGAAGAGGATAAAACCGATGCAGGCAATTATCATTCCGCACAGCAGGAAGCTGTAGCTGCCTTCAGTCTGGATAATCTGGGGAAGAGATAGCAACATTAAACTACTGAACATGAATCCAAATCTCCAAGGGCTCATTTCTATGCAATTATGAGCTTATTTCTCTACTTTTGCACGCTCTAATAATATGAGTGAACATGCTTATCAGACTTACTGAGCCAACCAGGACCTGCATTACCATCTCTCCCATTCCTGCACTTGTCACCAGAACTGATGTTGCACATCCTACACAAAGAAATATATGGTTTATTTCCTCTGCTTGTTTTGATTCCATTACTGTGTTATAAATGTACTATAAACACATCATTATACCCTGATAATCAAGGATGTCTTCGGTGTAGGCGAGCATACAGGGGAATATGCTGCTGAGAAAGAGCCCACATAAACAGGTCCCGACGAATAGAAACACGTTGCTGGTGTAGAAAATAAGCAGCATCAACACAGTAACAATAGCACCTGCCTGAAAAAAAACAGAGAAAAGGGGAATATCATCAGTTTACTGTTTGACCTTTAAGTTTCATCGGGTATTTCTCATTAATAATGTGATGGCATTTTAAATGTTTTATTGGCCTTACTATGTTGAACATAAGCAGCCTCACAGGCTGGAAACGGTACGAGAGAGGGATGGACAACAAACGGCCTGCGGTGATCGCCGCCCAAAAGATACTGGCCAAGTAACCAGCCGTCTTGTGAGGCAGTGACATAGGTGGTGCCACGGCGTAGGTGTACACAAATCCGGCATATGCACCCTGAAAGGAAAAGGCAGATGCTTTCACATGCTTTACTCTCTGTGTTCCATGTCAAACAGATTTTGTAAGCGTTCATAAAATTTTATGCGGAACATCGTCTGTAAAATGCACATCATAATTTATCTGCATCCCTCACTCACCACAATACCATCGGTCATGAAGAGCACCAATCCACCGAGGATATGAATCATAAAGAAGGATACTGGCAGCCCACGCAGGTTGTCATTCTGACAGCAGCTAAAGATATCCCCATGGCCTGTAACGGAGAGAAAAGTCAAAAATGACAGACTGTAGCACACAAACTGGCATTTGTAGTGATTTTTAAAAAGATTTAAACTGACTGAAAATCCCCAGCGAAATGTGCGAATTATTATCTTAAAATATAAAAATCACTTGTTCTGTGTCTTAACCTCCAGCTTCATGCTCCTTCTGCTCCTCGTCAGGGCCCTCAGCCCCCTGCTGGCTCTCCATTGCTAGTTCATCTTTGTCCAGGAGACGAGGTGTGCCGCTGGGACAGCATGGGATCAGCTGCTCCCGATACATCAGGAACAGGACTGCAATGGGCACGGGCAGCTGAGGGTGCACAAATGATATTCAGCTTTTTTACATTTGTCATTTAATCAGATAGAGAAGCTATGACAAAGTAACTCTCCCCCTGCACATCCACTACTGAACATCTGTTCGGTGTCTTACATTGATTAGTGCCATGATCCAGAAGGCATAGTGCACAATGGACTCCTCTTCCCCACCCTCATGGGGCAGGTGGCTTTGATTTATGTTGTGCTCTGCAATCGGACTGTTTCTCAGCATGTTCCTGAAATGATGCATGATCTCAGTGGCATTCCCCGTGTGATTCCCACAGCCCGTCTCTGAGAGGAAAGGATCTGCAATCAGTGGGCTCACCAGGGCTCCAAACCCAATAAAGAAGTGAAGGGCCTGTACAAAAGACCAAAGTCAGACACATGAGACTTCTTGTGGTTTTTTATACTCATATTTGTGATGCGAGACAAATCAACCAATCCTGATCCTTTTTGAATTATACAGTTTATATTGCCTGAAATGTGGATGTTTTTATGTTACTACTTCAACAAAAAATCTAGGTTTTATAGGCTTTTTCACCTGAAGGAAAACAGCTGAGTCCTTCTGATAGATGGTCACCAGTTGTATGTTTGCGATGGTGTCAATGATTCCCATTGCCAATCCGGACACAGCCATGGCGATGGCGAGCACAAGCACATTATTGCACAAAGGGATGATGGCAAATATTACAGAGATGATGAAAGCAGAGACAAATAAAGCAGCTAAAGCGCTGAACAACCTTTAAGAAAGAAAAGAGACAAACAGTTTTATAGATTACCTATGCAAACAAACACAAAGACACAGCAGTTTCTGGAGAATAACATTCCAGATGTGAGCCAAAGATACTTACGTCCTCTTGAAAACACCGGCAATGGAGCTGCCAATCAACAAGCAGAACTGCTGGGAAAAAAATACCCAGGTAATCTGACTAAGTGTTGAGTTTGTTTGACACTGCAAGTCCAAAATCGTAGGTCCAAGGAAAGCAATGCAGAGTCCAAAGCTGAAGAAAACACTCCAGTATGTCAGTGTGTGATGGGCATTCCTTTTAAACAGAGTTACGATCCGCTCATCCACAAACATCTCGGCAACAATAAAGACGAATACCTCTGTGAAGCAGACTACCAAGGATTTTTAACTAGTAAGTATAATAATATCAATACGTGGCAGCAGCTCTGCGAAGCTTTGTGGATGCTTGTTGTAGTAAATTGAGTTTCTTGATCTCTTTTAAAGCTTTTAGCCTCCTCCTCCTCTTTGGATTGCTTAACTAAAAAGGTTGTCCTCTTGAGTTAATGGGTAAAGTGGAGATTCTTCCAACAATAATATGACCATTCGAATAATGTCAATGATTGGCAACGAAAAGGAGAGTGTGTGTTGAAATGCTACCAGAAAGTGTGCATTTATTTGTCATGACACTTGCAACCCCATCAATGGAAAATGTTTTATTCGGAAAGCAGTGACGCATAGGCCTCTCATGGACACGTTGTCTTTTCTTTCATAATCTGGATGACTTTATGGCGCTGATAACTATAGAGGCTTGGATGCTAAAAATTACATCATGCTATAAAAAATATAAAAAAATTATAGATAAAAACTTTATTAAATTTTCTTTTTAAATTTCTCTCCATTGATGTAACATAATTTTAACTTTATTTTATCTCAGCAAGAAAATGAAATGCATTTTTTTTTCAAAGAGTTTTCTACAATGTATAACTATTGAATATGACCAGTGTTCACTATTTCACATGTGAAAACAAAGAAAGAATTTTCAATTATTTGATTTCAGTCACTATGACTGACTTTAGAGGAAGCAATGCCGTCTACAGACATTATTGGTCCTCTCATAAAGAATCCTACTGACTTTACCGGTCTTTCATGTAACGCCACCATAAAAACTTCAGTTTTGTCCAATATTTTAATCTATTATAAAATTCCTGGAAAACTGGTGACATTACCATCAGTCTCAGCGGTACTTTGTGTTATGTGCTAATTAAAAACGTTAGCATGTTAACATACTGAGCTAAGAGTTGGTAGTGGTAAACATAATACTGTACCTGCTAAACATCAACATGTTATCACACATCACATGTTAACATTGTGATGTTAACATTAAACTCAAAGCAAAAGTGTGCCGAAGTACAGCCTTATAAAGGCTAGCATGGCTGTAGACTCTTGTCTTTTCTCTTTTAAGTATTTTTATTTATGCTTACTGATTGTAGACTCTAAGAAAACGTAATTTCTCTCTGAGATCAGTAAATCTGTCTATCTGTTTCCTTCCTTTCAATAAACAGTAATTTTGACAGATTATGTGAGTAAAGAAGAAAGTTTTAATAGTAAATGTTTTTTTTAAATCTTTTTTTTTTAAATTACTTTTAAATTTTTTAAATCTCCTTCCTGTTAAGCATATGTGTGTAGGTCTAAAGTTCAGAACACGTACTGAGGATGGACCATATGTGTGATATGACGCTATAATGTTTAGCTTGACCCCATTTGAGAATGGATGTCACGAGGCCAAATGCTTTTTCTGTGCATTTCAAGGCTTTTGCATGATTCCGATATTTGGGAATTCTTGCACTCAACTGCAATTTAGATTTAAAAATGTCCTTCTTAAAATGAATAATTGTGATAATGTGTTGTATTTGACTACTAGCAGGGAAGCATTTGTACCCAATCCCTTTAATGATTACTTGGGAGAAGGAAAGCTGTGCTAGTTGTGGCCAAATATGGGCTTCCGGCAGGGTTGGGAAACTAAAAAAAGCATTATGAAAACGGTGAGATTAGTCATCTTTGAACTTACATTTCATGAAAGACCCAGGAACCATAAAAGGCTCAAGGATTTTAATTTCTTATATATATGCATGATATAGACAAATATTTATGAATAATTGTGTTATTTTTAAATGCATGATTTTTATGCATAATCTTCTTCCTTGATTCTTATCTTGCTGCTGCAGTAACATAATTATCTACTTTTGAAGTTCATTTGTCCCTAAATACATAAGTATGATGCATGCATCCATGTTAGCTGTTTTAATTTAAAACATATGTCTCTCTGTTTGAACCAATTTCAGCATGTGCTTCATTTGAATCTCTCACTAAATATGACACATATTCCTGTGACTGCATGTTTCTACACAGTTTTGCATGCCAGAATCACACAGCCTGCAAATCTAAGCTGTGTAACTGATTTGCCAAAATGCCCTGCAAGGTGGAGATGCTGGTCAGGTACTAAACCCTGAGAAATATATGTGTTTTTACAAAAGGCATTCATTAACATCCACTTCCTGTTCTGGGAATATAGCAACGCAAGATGGCATCTCCAGGTAATTGTCAACTAATATGAGCTCGTAGGTGTGTGTGAGCGTTAAAAATCAACTGCAACTTCTAGTTACTGAAGTAGGACATCAGTTTTTAAATGAACTTACTATTTACACAGGCTAGATTAGGAGGAGGTTTTTTTTTTTTTAATTTAGGGAACTAAAAAAGTGCCTCGAAAACCTGTAAGTGACTTATTATACAGCTGCTGCACATTTTTAAAAAACAAACATAATCCACAGAAAACTTTTTTTTGTTTTTTTTTTTGTTAAGCTGTTTGATATAGTGTTAAGTATTGATAAATATCTTAAAAAACATTACTACAATTTGGCCAAAAGGTCTATTCTCAATATCTCAGTGTGTGCACAGGAGGCTAAGAGCTAGTATTGAACGCTTTTAGTTCAATGACTGAGAGGACTACTCAGGTTTTCAGTCTTAAGAAAGTCCTTTTCACAAGCACATGTTATTTTGGTATGAGGGATTTGCAGAAAACAAATGCTGTATCATGGCTCTACATAAAAGGAAACTGGGACAAAGATATCTGTAAGCAGCAGTGAAATAAGATATAAGAAGAATAAGAATAAGAATAATCACCATTTATTGGTAAAAGAAACTGTAAGCTTGGCAAAAAAACCCCCAAACTGTGCAAATTTATATAAGAGGTTCCTGTTTCAGTGTCCAGTTAACTATGATACCTTTAAAAAGCTGATACCTACAGCCATTTTTCTTTAGCAAATCTGCTCTTAGAGCTTCAAAGTAGAAACTGGAGCTTATAGTGTTAGTATTTTATTAGAAGTGCTTTATGCAATATCAGCCAAACATTATGAGAAATAATAAATTACAGTTAAAACAATCTAGTTGGTGAGTTGACTGCAAAGGAGAAATAAGAAAAAGAAAAATAGGTTTTAAAAACACTCAAAGCTCAACTGCAATCACTGTTTTGATCACTGTTCGAGGCTCGCTAATGTCTTTTTGAAGTGGAAAACAAATTAAGAGTTGTAGGGTCATTCTGCACAATTAGGCTTAAACATCCAAGTGAAATAATAGCATAACAAAACGCAGCTTGGAGACAAGCAGAGCCATTTCCAGTTCCTGCACACAGTTTCAACACTAGATGGTGCACAAGTGTTGCATTCATGCACAATTCAGGACAAAATCAATACAGTTTGACTTGTTAGACATATAGTACTGTAATAGAGGGAATAAATAAAACATAATGATGGAGGAAACAACGGATTCATCGATCGTAACACAAAAATGATCACTGTCTCACAAATACACTCAAGCTATTGTTCATCTCTTTCTCTCTCAAACACACACAGAGCACAACGTTTCTTTGTGAGTCTGACACATGCTTTTACGGATGGCAGCTGCTTAAAGAGACAAAACATCAGTAACAGGGTTTAAAGTGGACAAAAACAGCATCGCCTTGCTCTTCTCTGTCTCATCTCCATAGGCTGACATTTAGCCAACTCTCAATCAGGGGCCTGAGACAGTGCCAGGACAATGTGACAGGAATCATAATCTGATTGCTCTGTTTTTTTCCTCTCGGCTCTTCTTCCTCCTCTACTTTTTGCCTTATCTATATCCTGTGTTCCCTTAAAGGTCCTGTGAGCATACGGAGAAAAGCACATGCTGCCATACATGATAAAAAAGGAGTAACTGACATGGATTACACGCTAATACCTCCAAAGCCCAATCTATTTCCTCGCAAGCCAGCGGGAAGTGTGTATTTAATCATACGTGAGTGAGCATCATGAACATTTCAATGCTTGTACCTGTCACGTCAGGCAGAAATACATGATTCAGTATATGCATTAACACAAGTGAGGGGATTAGCTGAAGTAGACATGACACAGGCTCCTCTTAGAAAATTTATCTGTCACCTATCCATGCTTTTCCAGTCACTCCCCGTAGCCCTGGATGGAAATGCCCTGCAGTGCACCCCCCTACAATCTCCTCAGGCCCAAAATAGAGGCAAGGAAACGTGGTATGCAAACAGACATGTCTGCAGGGCAAAACAGTGCTTCTCTATAAGGCTCTGTGCTTTCTAAGTCATAAAGAACTTGTGAAACTATATGAGAGGATCATAAAGTTATCTGAACATAATTATTTGGAGTAGTTTGAGAAAATGAAGTGTCACTTTGATGTGAAATCGTTTCTATAAAACTGATTGGGAACGGTCTTTGAGCAAACTCTGTCCATTAAACGCAGATGAAACCAATCCAAAGATCATAAAACAAGGATTGAAAGTGATCTGATTTTTTTTTTTTGAATGCTAAAGCTAAACTGTTGTATAGAGCAGCCCCACCCTGTGTGCTCAGGGCCATGTTTATATACAATACTCCTGATTTTACTCCAGTTACGTTTTGATTGGAAACATAATTGCTTCCTGGATCTTGTCCGCTCGCATTTACTTCAATTATTATTTTGGCATATTAGCTTTGTTATGAACTTTGTTATATTGGCGGGTGGAGATAGAGAGGGAATGGCATTCAGCAAGGGCTTTGGGTGTAAATCGAACCCCGTCCAACACAGTAAGAACTCAGCTTCAACAGCACACCCACTATTAGATCACACACTGGGTCATAAAAGCTAAAATTTTGGGTGTAGCAAATGAAGTTATATGGAGTTATTTTTGTTGAGTTATAGGAAATATGTGGCTTTGTTCACATGGCCAAAATGTTCAGCATGTGTTAAAGTCACTGTTGACTTTTTAAAAATATTTAACAAATGTGTAATCTTTCCATAACTTTAAAGGTGATATGGAAAACATTTCTACGTATTATATCATCACTAATGCTAATGTAGGTATTCAGGTATTTCTTACTTGCGGTGTAGTTGGTTTAGATATGCTGCATTGTACTTTTATACTTGATGATCAGATGTGTTAGCTAAGAAAACCTTTGTGCTAACACTACGGCAACTCCTAAGCCTCAGAGATCAAGGATGGCGTGTGAAATCAACATAGCTTTGCTACTGGCACAGAGATCCTTCAGCCATATCAGATCTTGTCAGTAAACTTGCTCAAATGTAAATATTATCATCATTTGGACCTGTCAAAATTTTTAAATTATCTCACCTCTGTATTTTTTTGCAGGAAAACAAAGACTTTCATTCTGCACCTTTCTAAAAATTCTGTGATGTGTTATTTTTTTAAAATTATTTGCTTTCATGCAGTTGTTGTCTATATGACCCTCAAAGAATAAGATCACATTTTTTTCAAGTCTGTCTTAAAACAACAGTCAGTTGCATGTGAATGCTGAACACTGAGGCTGTAGTCTTTGGTGCAATCATTTTCACTGTTCATACTGGCACAAAAAACACTACTTCACCTGCTGATGGACGAAACTGACTCTTCTCACGCCATACTAAAATTAATTCTGAAGTTTATGTGAAGCGAGTATGAGGCTTCAGCAGTCTGAGTCAGTAAGAAAAAGGCCTGATCGCAGCAGAGAGATCTTCTAATAAAACTACAGAGTTACAACGAATCTGATTCAGATGAGTGCACATTAGTTCTTTCAGCTTGTCATTTGAGTTTCCTTCTGTATTGGACTGAGTACAAACCGTATTTTTTCAACAGTCCAGGCTTTAACATCATGTGAATAGAGGTTTAAGTTGTTGATGCCTATCCAAAGACTTCAATCGCGAGTTCCCACCCAGGATTTCTAAAAGCGCAGCAGCCGATCACATCTGGAGGCCTCTGAAAATAACGGTTTCTGTCAGCCAATCCTCACTCTGTTCTGCGGATGAATTGAGTGATGCTGCATCTGTTGATCCCTTTTGCATTGTAAATTGACTTATTATACTCCATTTCTCAAAGTGTATTTAAACTTGATCTTGCAACTGTGATCATCTTAAACTTTCACAAAATATATCCAGCGTCACAAAAAACATTTGTGCCTGATATTCATCCACTGTGCCATTTCTACAGGCTCAGCTTTTCACACCAGACTGTGCTCATCTTTAGATTTTGGTTTGCAACTTGTTCTTTTGATGTAGGAGAGTGGACTTTAAATCTTCTCTGTGGGATTTTGAGGACAACAAATCCTGGAATATATTATTCATCAGGTGCCGCTCAAGTCCAGCTCACAGGGTTAAGGGCTGTGAGAGGAATAATAAAAAATCGCCCTTTAAAGCCTACGCTAAAATAGAAATATTCTTGTATTGTCTCCAGACAACAGTTAGCCTGAAATATTTTGTTAATTATCTTAGAAGACCATTAAAAGAATTATTTTCCATCAGTCTCATTTAAATATTTTTCTTTTACTGCCACAAATGAGATGAAAGCTAAAACTAAATTTTGGTGAAAAACTACTGTAATTTTTTTTGTGCAGTTTTGGCAAAAAGAAAAAGAAAAAGAATTAAAAATTAATGTCTTGTTCTAAAATTTTTTATTTTTCCTTGTGTCAGTACATTTTAGTAGTTCAGCAGTTTTTGTTATCATGAACTAGTTTTAATAATTTGTTGTCTGGTTTTGTCAGTAAAAAAAATGCCCCTCCCAAAAATTTGGGTCTCAATTTAATTCTGGATGAACGTGTCAATAGACTTTATCATGGTCAACACGTCTTCAGTGATATATTTTGAAAGCTATGCGTAAATTATTCAACAGTAATGTTATTAATATGAAAGACAGAGAAATCTATTTAAGTCCTTCATGCTATTAGAAGCTGGAAAAAGAACATTTCTGAAAACAGCTTTCAAAAATTACTGATGAGATAAAACTGATTAATTCTTTTGTCATTTGTCTAAACATCACAGCTATATATTTTATAGTAAATACCCCTTCTATCTTTTTTGTGAAAACACAAATGTTACATTTAGTTTTGAAATTTACTTTCTCTGCCAATTTTTTTGTGGGAAAGAAAAGAAGGGGAGAAGAAATGCATCATTTGTTCACACAAATCACTCATGGAGATGATTCATTCATATTGACGTGTACATTTCCAAGTTAGAAACATGCCGTCTTTTATCTACAGACTATATTACAGAGGACTGATACAGAGCTTGGTCACATGGTGTAAGGACAATCACCTGGAGCTCATTATCACCAAAACCAATGAGTCTGGTTTACTTTAGTGCTTTCAAATATAGATGTTGCTCCAGGTGGGCACCTAAGATTAGCATCACCAATTTAGTATCTGACCAAATGAGAAAAATGGTCACAATCTTCTATTCCTGAGTTGTGGTGTTGAATAATGGCCAAAAAAGTGGTTTTGCACAAACATTATGATAGATATCAAGCATTGTAACCACAGATAATAATTTGAGTGTACGACTTCAGTGGCTTTAATAAAAGGCAAGTGATGAATTCAAAACCCCACAAAAGGAAACAAATTTCTCTATCGGGGACTGAACCAGCTTTTTTTCTTTTTTTTTCCCCTGGAGATTTTTTTGTCAGAGGCAGAAGACAGAACAACTCATGCATGCAGCTGTCTGGTAATATATGTTTGTACACACATCAGGACACAGAAAACACAATGGTGATTTATTCTTTTCTATCATAAGATGTCTCTTGCTTTTCCTTTCCTCTCCTTCTCCCTGCCCTCCTCTCCCCCGCCTCTCCTGACACAGTTGTAGGGAGCAGAGCAATGATGCGTGTCTTAGTGAAACCTGGTGAATAGTAATGAACCGAGCCTGTGTGTTTATTTGAGGGAAGGCAAGAGGAAGACAGAGAGAGAGAGAGAGAGAGAGAGAGGGGGGAGAGAGAGAGAGGCAAAGGGAAGGGTTTGTGGGGAAGGAGGAGGTGGAGGAGGGGAGCAGACTGTGAGTGAAAACAGGGCTCCTCTTGCGGCACTGATGCAGCACAAGCAGCGGTGGGAAGCACAGCGGTGACTGACAAGAGATGCAGTTGCAATAATCCTTTACACACTTTTACATGATCGCCTTCGCTCCGTGCCACAAAGCTCATCAGCAATTCTGATCAGGACGACGTGACGTCACTCATTAAAACCTGCAACAAACTGTAAAAATTTTCTCTGGGTGTGTGTCTTCAGCTTCATTATACAGTAGCTCAATCTCCCCTTCTACCCCTCCACCTCCACCCCACCCCACCCCACCACATAGACAGCGGGAGGAGGGTGTATTAAGCAGAGGAAATGGATGGGGGGGGGGGGGGGGGGGGATGTAGGTGAATTGGGCGAACAGAGGGACAAAACCCCCGGGGGGTTAAAACCCCATTTAACCAGGAAAAACACAATAAACCCGA
>JAQMCX010000002.1:20966182-21009415 GCA_029814765.1 Acanthurus leucopareius | reverse complement strand
CCCCCCCCCCCCCCCCCCCCCCCCCCCCCACCGCTGTGGGGGGGGTGGGGTTTTCTTCTGCCTGTCGGGGGGGGGGGGGGGGGGGGGGGGGGGGGGGGCTGTGAGTGAATGTGGCTCAGAGAGGGGCAACAGCACCTGCTGTCTCCATCCCAGATTCACCAGGCAAAACAGCATTCTCCCTCTACTAGTGATGGACTGTTAGGGAGGACAAAGACGTGAAAAAAAGAAGCCCAAACAAAGACTAAGAGACTCTACAGACACCAGGATCTTCAGATCAGTGCTCAGTGACTGAGTCACTGCTCAATTGGTATTTATCTTGCACCCAAACTCTTGGTAATGTATGCGCAGAATGACAAAAACAAAGTGAGAGTAACCCCCTGGGGTGATAACATGAGCATCAGACTGAAAAATTATTAAAAATGGGGGGTTTCTATTTACAGCCGAGGAATAAGTGACTGGAATATTCAGCAACTGGCTGCAAAGATCAACTGGAGTGCCAGGACTGAAAGGAAGGGAACAAACACAATAGACAGCCCCCCTACCTCAGCCCCTCTTTTATCGTTCTCCATCCAGGACCCACGGGCACTCTGCCAACTTGGAATCTTAAGAACTCATTCAAATAAAGCTAAAGAAAGGGACTTGTTTAAAACCAGGACCCATTCTCTCACAGTCTCTTGTTTTTCCTTACATTTCCCACGTGAAGAGGGATTTCTAGTTGCCGTTTTCTCTGACATCGCAACTGAGGAGGGGAGTGAGGATGTTGGGGAGGGGGGGTTTTTTCAAGAATTGCCATTCATGTAACGTTTCTTCAGATTCGTGGTTTGAGAGTATTGTGAGCGAGTGATCTCCCTTCTGAGCCCTTTTTCTTCCTCTCATGCTCTCTCTCCCAGTTTTCATTCTGCTTTTACTCCCTCTGTCTCCCCACTCTCGCTCCTGCTCACATAGTAACTCCTCCCCCCCACTACCCATTGTCTCTCCATACAGTATTAGGCTGAGGGGATGCCATACTCGTTCCAGCGAGGGACGCAGGAGAGATAGGAGGAGGAGGTAAGAGTCAGATTTATAGAATATGAATGCATTCTGCACTAAATGCACATATTTACTTTCAGAAGTGTAAAGTCTGTTGGGCAAGATAGCTATTTGTGTTCTACAGGAATGACAATGAGGATAAGAGGCTGCTAGACTGATGCTTTAAAATGTGTTGTAGGCAATGTTTCAATATGTTTTGATTATTTGTCTGCAAGTGGAAGGTGCTTAGGTGTCTTTTCAATAAATGAAAGGGGAGCCTGAATATAAATCAGCTGCCTCCCCTTTATCTTCATCTTAGCTTGTATATTCAAAACCAATATCTAAATGTCACAACACTGAATTTTTAGTAATTTGCTGTGTTGTTGTAGCTTTGTGTATAGAATTTCTTGGAGATAAGCTCTTTCAAAAGAACAGAGGAATGTTTTTTTAAATATATTAAACATTGCCTAGATCTAAAACCATTAAAAACATCTGGCTTCAGATGATTCCCTGAATTGGCTCCCAGCAGAGAGCGACCATGTACGATGTTTAGGGATTAAAGCTAATCCTCCCTGTGGCTGAGATTCACCTTCTTGTCTGGACAGAGTCTGACACAGGGGCTTTTCTAATTTATGCTGAGACATGCATGAGCACAGGCTCCCTGGAGCTCAGTGGCAGTGGTCTTATTTCGAACCTGGAAAAGGCTGATTAAGTAAACACTTTTCCTTAATCAGTAGGGAATGTTTTCTGTCAGAGGTCATGTGAATATCCAGCATATGTACAGCCACTGTGTATTAATCTATGTGTGTAAACAGTTTGATGTTTGGTGAGGCTGACAACCTCAAAATCATGCTGGGAATAAAGTTGGGATGTCTTATGATTGAAGTTGGGACACCCTGGGACTATGTGACTGAATGCAAAAGCTGAGCTGAATATCACTGAGAAATAAGAAAGAATGTGAAACTATCTAACAAAGTGGTTTTACTCCACTGCACCACTGGAAAAAACTTGAAACAGGTGCATAGAAAGAAGACTAGACGTGATTCTCTCAGTACTGGACAGTTGCAGCCTAGTACAGGAAGCTTTGTGTGCTTGTTCAGAGAAAAAAGGGCAGGCTGTCTCAATGGGGCTTTTGTTGTTTGAGTCGGAGACAGCAAAAGCACAAGAAACACTGACTGACAGATACCTGGCCCCTCTGTGCCTCAAATACCTCAGCGTTGCACTTGATACAATGTCAACAAATGCCCTCTCTGTCTTCTATAGTAGACCGTTTCCTCTCTGTCCACAAGATTTTTTCTTGTTTTTATAAAGGCTACTGTTTTCTGAGTAGACATCTGGGTGAGCAGATTTGGCCTGCATAGCTGGAGTGCTGAGTTTCTCTTCACTGAGGGGTTGAAAATGGTCCAAAGTACTTCCAACAGTTCACTGCTTAAATTGTTTAAACACTCTAGTGTTTCAGCTTAAATGCATAGAAAAGATTTGGAATTCACTCAAGTTGACTTATTTGAGGTTGAAGAGCCAAAAGAGTATGAATGAACTGGAAATCAATCAAGTATACTAGTAGCGTTTCTGTGCATTACTGATGCTTGACTCATCAGCATGATGGCTTTGATTAAAGAGGCACAAGGGTTACTGCATGGAATATTAATTTCATATCTGCAAAAATATTTTGGTCATTAATAAAAACTGCTAAGCCTTCTGTGCCCAGTGGTTGCATTAAAATGCTGAGGTAATGATCTCCTTTGTGCATGAGGAAGCCAAGCAGGGGGTTGCTACAGAATATAGAAAGACTTTATGTAATCTGTTCTGAATTCAGAAACAAAATCCCTTTGATTAACATTGCACCTTTTCCCTGCAGACATTGATTTAAAACTGCATTTTTAATCAAAGATTATTCCGTTAACCCCCTGAGGAACTGAACAGCATGCAGAATATTGCAGTAAGATCCAAGTATCGGGTCGATTTGAGTTTGTGCTGTGAAAAAATATAATTTCTTCTGTTTAAAGACTCACAAGACAGTTTCATTTTATTCCCCCCAGGCCCTCAGATGAATGCTTCCAGTTTCTTTGGTTAATTATTCATGTGGGTGTGAGTTTTAAATCCTGACTGTTGTCTGCAACCTACCTGCCCCTGTTTTTCCCTCTTTGTTGTCAAGCGCTCAGCTCTAACTGCATGATTTCTCAAACTGCATCTGCGAGCGATTTTGTATCATTATCTTCCAACTCAAAACCACAACTGTGTCTTATGGCTTTCTATTCCTATGTGAGTTTTTTCTAACATGTCATGTAGGGTTTAAAGCCATTGGATACACAGTGGACAGTCAACTTAGGAACCCCGTCTGATGGCTTTTTAACATGCTTTCAGTTTAAATATGAGAATCAAAGTCAATAAATGACAGATTAAAAACATTAAGCATAATTTTTTTAGGCATTTTTAATTTCCGTTTAGCTTGTATGATGTCTTGTTCAGTTGTTTGTGGCATCAAAAATCTTATGTAATGACATTAAAAAAGCTGTAGACTATGGCAGCTACATCACATATCCTTCCTTGCATTAAACTTTTAAAGGTGTGGGCAAATATAAAATCATTTTAAGTTGGAGCTAACATTAATTATTTTGGTGCAGATGTTTAAGGAAACGACTGACTGGTTTTCATAAAAGTTGTGACTTAGCAGATGGTCAAGCAAATGAAACAGTTTTTTTCCTGCTGCTGTCAGCCATTCTACAACTTCCATGAACAGCTTAGAACTCTCATTACGCACAACTGGGAAGCTCACTGAGGAAGTCAATACTCCCCGCATGTGCTTAATTTAATTACTGCCTGCATTCAGAGATGTGTTTACTTGAATTACTGAGGGATATTCTATGCCACCTGTTATTTTGAAGTGGAAGTTCAGGATTTTTTAAAGTTCCTCTCCAGACATGTTTTGAAATATGTTAAAATACTTAACTATGATAAATGTTTGGTTTTAATATAAAAATGGAAACAAACAAAGCTCTGAAAAGAGACTGGACACACATCTGCTTTTTCTTCCTCATTTAGAAATCCTGTACCTATCAAGAAAAAGGCCTTGTGCCCCACCCATCATTGCCGTGCTAGGTGGCTAACAGTAGCTTAACGCAGGTATGTGCCGGGCACCAAAAATCAGCCACTAGCAGATGTATCTGAAGGTTAAGTGCAGTTAGCATCTTGCATTCCTTTGTTGTGTTGTTTGTTAGCTTAATAGCTTAAAACTGCCTGTGGCTGAGCAGGCACGAGCAGGTATGCTAATGCAAACTCCCGTTCAGTTTGACCTCCCCTTCAGTAGAGGAACGTAAAAAAAAAACCTCTCTAGCAATGCTAATGATGCTCTCTGATGGTGCTTTTCTTGTAATCTACTACACAGGTAATATTTTTGTAGTTAGAAAAAAACTATACAGACAAATATTATTTTACAGGGATAACATCATAGCATTGTGCAAAGACTAAGAATATAAAAAATAGTTTATGCCACAGCTGCAAAATCTATCTATAAATCTATCTATGATGTATCTATAAAACAATAAAGAAACAAATTTATACTTAGGAGTTGAATAAAGAATATTTTTTAATCAGCTTAATTAATAGCTTTGCCTCCAGCCTTTCAAACCAAGAGCAGTAACTTGGTTTAAATGTTGTGGGGATGAATAATTGGTCTGTCTTCTAGATTAAGGTTATAATTTATAAAAGAAGCAACCTTTTTATTAATTTTGTTTGCTTTGTTCATTTGTCTAATTTTCAGTGACCAGATGAAATACTGCTTGGTCTTTATTCATGATAATTCACACTAACTGGAAGTGAACAGGAATCCAATTTCAAGCCAAGGTTTTCTGCTGACCTGAAGCAGCGCCAAGCCACATATTATCAGCAACAATTATACATTTTTTCATTGAAAATTTGACATTTATGAACTCCCAAACTATATCACTTTAGTATTTTTGCTGTGATCAAGAGCTTGGGCTGACATTCTTTTTGAATTTATATCACCGTTGCACATGCTTTTGGTGGCCAAAAGAGGATACCATTCAGGAAGATTGTAAATTTTTTAACTGTATCATCCTGGATCCATGGTGTGCACCTTAGACTACAAAGCCATCATGGCACTTGTAAAAAGCCCTTCAAACGTGGCCTCTCATGATTCCTACCCCCTTCCCGTCAACAGGCTTTTCAAAAGGATTCCAGGAGTATTCAACCTTCTGACCGCAATAACTCTTTGTTGAATATCTCCAGACTTTGAACTTGAAAGTATCCGTATCAGACTTCTTGAATCAGATTTTGATTCTCTGTGCAAAGCAAAAAGGAGCAAGTCAAATCTCAGACCTTTGTGGAATTTAAGACTCTTTTTTGTTATTTATTGACCTTTTTTACACCATGAAAGCAGAATCTTAGATAGTATTTTCATGTTTATTGCAGAAATTTTAACTTTAAATCTCCTATGTGTTTTTTTTTTTTTTTTGCATTCAGCATCACTCACCAAAACACACTACATGTATCCATTACCTCTTAGAAAATAAGCTGAGTGTACTTCCTTTACCATAATAACAAATTTGAAAAGCAGATTTATCAATTAATTTGATACCAAAATTGTTTACATACAACTTTATTGGTTTGCACTGAAAGATTTTGGAACATTTGTGCATATCTCGTTGTGTCACTGCCACCTGTTGATTGGTGCAATAGTGTGAAACTATCACCCCCGTCCATGTGACAAAGATAAGCAAAGAGAGCACAGCTCATAGGAAGACAGCTCTATAACACTAGGTAGGTCAAAAACTCAAAGGAAAGCCTTTAACATACAGCAATTTTTACCTATACCTGCTCAGAAACACTAACTAGAGGAGAGGTAAACCCTCACAATTAAGTGGAAAAAAATTACACAAAAAAGAGATTAAAATTCCGAGTAGGATTATCTTTTTTTAACTTTAACAACACAAGAGTGCAGATGATCAACTGACAGATCCCAAGCAGGCGATTTCAATCCCCTTATCTCTTTGGAAATCCCCACTGAAAACAAATGCTTTTTTTTTTCTTACATCACAAAATAATACATTTCAAAGTTTACGACAGTAAACAGCACAGCAGGCGTTCAAGTCTGTTGAACTCTCAAAGACTCAAATATGACTGCGATGGGATATAAACACCGGCTGTCTTGTCATCTCGTATTTGCATGCACAGAGCAGCAAGACAGCGGATGTGTCATCTAATTACATACTATGTTTGAGCTGTTTTGTACGATTTGTAACAAAGACAAACAAAACAACCCATCTGTTGTTCAAGGGATCAATTTTGCTTTATGTGTTGATGCTTTCACTGGCACAATGTGGCATTCAAGTGAAACAATCCTGTGGGAACATCTTGTGCTGTCTCTCTTTTGTATGTGTGTTTGTATTAACAAAAGTAAAACAGGAAGTTCTATTTGTATATATTATTATTTATAGTATTGACTGCTTACCTTGTAATACAGGGACTGATTTTAAAAAGCAGGATACATGCTAGGGAAATGGAGGTTGTTGAGTTTTACTCTTTAAAGTCATCCAGCTGGGTTCAGCAATCATGATTTTTGAGAAAGACCCTGGGATCAGAAAACCATAACCCAGGTTTTTTTTGATCTTATTGAAACCTATCATTTGTTCATACCAATAAAATCTCTAAAAGCACTAGAGGCCTTAGAAAGTAGCAGTGTTTTCCCTATATTTCATCTCATCAGCAGTAAATTGCAGCTGCAAGATTTTGAGTGTCGCAGCTAAAATTTCACATGATCATTCACAATCACCCCTGCATTTTACAGAGTGCACTTCATCTGTCTCTCCTCTGCTCCGCACAGATGTTATCTTCAAGATAAGGCGCTGACAATGTCAGTGCAGCTTATAAACAGGCTCTGTAGTGAATAACACCCTAATGTGCTGACGGATTTGGTGCTTCTGTGTTTAAAACGACAACATTTGGTACTGGTTACAAACAGGCAAGGTAGTGAACGAAATGCTAACGTGCAGAGGGATTTAGTATTTTGTGTTTTTAGCTGGGCTAAACTAGAGAATATTCAATTACTACAGATCAGTGGTGTTTTTTTACCCTCACTGCTCTCTAAAGTTTTCTCATACTGATATTGTAATGTAGTCCTGCTGTGTTTTTTTGTTTAGTGTCCACTGCACAGAGATTTATTTAAAAAATAGCCTTTTAAACGGTACAATGCTTGCCAGTAACCGGTCATATGATAACTTGAGGCAATTTGACTTTGTGTGCTCTGACCAATTTGGCATGCAGTTTGCACCAAGCATAATTTTGTTTTGATGAAAATTCAGCTCTCTGCAGTGCATCTGTAATCTTCACCACTGTTCGGAGAGAAGGGTATAACAGTAGTAACAGGCAATAAAGCTTTAAAAATAACACATTTCTCTTTTAAATAAGTTCTGTGCTGTGGATCTAATTTAAGAGTGGTTCATGAGTATTTCACTACATTGCTCCAAAAAGCTGTCACACTTCTACTTTTAACAGGTTTGCTGAGTAGCATTTTGGCCACTGGTTGCTTTTTTTTTCTTTCATATGATTAACATATGCCTGATGTGGGTGTTTGGTTGAAAAAAAGGTTAGGGGCATATTTGTCACCCCATACTTTGCAGACAATCACCTGAATGTTTGTTTTTGTTTCTTTTTTGCTTTTTTATCTGTTAACAGATGTTTGGAAAGAAACTACTCACCACTTCTACATCCACTAGGTGGACGCATCAGCTTAGTAAAAATGCAGCAGAAATACACCAGAGACTTCACAGGACCAATCACGACCAACGCCAGGGTCAAACCTGAAAGTCAAAGGTATAACATCTGTTCAACTTAAATAATGTGTATGTAAAATTCACGTTTGATGTTCCAACTAGACCTTTTCTGCAGAGAACATTATGACATGTAACAACAGGAAAAATACACATGTAAAAAACAGCATTGCTGGGGGCCAAATTCCATTTCTCTGCTTTAGTTTCACTGTGCTGCCTTCTTGCTACCATACTACTGCTGGGACACTTGAGTGGTATATTGTAACTGTAATTAGTAACTCTGTGCATTTCCTAAAGGGGTAAGTTTTAAATTATAAATGACTGCATTTCATTGGATTTTTTTTTTTAATATGGGCAACTCTGAACTTCCATATTTATTGAGTAACTGCGGCCAAAAGTAGTAACTTAAGGCTATATAGCTTGCTAGCGCCCTTAGCATAGTTAGGCTAATGGTTTAATAATTTATAACTCAATCCCCAATCAAAGAGGTAACCAGAGCCACATGTGGCTTTTTTGTTTGTTTGTTTTTTTTAGAAGTGTATGATAACTAAATAACAAGGTTTGTGGTTTAAATTTAACGTAATGAAATTAAAAGCTAGCTAAACACAGGTACGTTAGTTAGCCTGCGGTGCTAATAAGTGTTTGCACTGTAATGCCATGTCAAGCTAACTAGCTTGCTGTCAATCAAGCGGTCAGGTGCAGCTGTTCTCAGTTCAGTTAGTGTGATTGTCAGAGCACAGGCAGGAGGCTTTTCCCAGCAGCTGTGTCCGGTACATCTGACTTTTAAGACGTTTAAAACAAATATAAACAAACAAGAACTTAAGTTTACCTATATATTTTTTTTTCCATTTTCCTCGTCGTCCTGCTGACATGCCGCTTTTAAAGGAGGACCCCGCTCACCTCTCCAAATCCAGACTGAAGTCAGATTTAGTCGCGCACAATGTCGCGTTGCCACCAGCTAAGAGCAAAAAGGAGGTTTATGTGGAGTTGTATTTAAAACACATCGATCATAAAAAGGCAGCGGATTTTTCCAGCGACGAGGAGGATCAAGAGCAAGACGTGGCCGTGAGTTTGTCGACCTTGTTGCGTTTTGCATCAGATTATTTAATATGATTAAATTTTAAAACACCTTCCGCCTCCAATCAAAACTTGCACACCACGTGTCCTCAGTCTAATTTGAAAGTTGTCATTAAATAGTGTTTTTTTTGTTTTTTTTTACTAGCTTGTTTGTACCTATAATTATGTTGCCTCTTGCCTGATAAGACTTCTCAACAATGCTGCGTTCAAGGACATAAACCATTTTATTTGCTAATAAGGGGTCGTCGTGCGTAATCATAATTATCTTGGGCTGCATTAAAACCGATGCTAAGCAAGGTCAGCAGCTGTGGAGGTGAGGTGAGGGAGATTTGGGTCATTGGCTACCAAACAGTCCTCTCAGCTTGCAGTAGCATTTGAGGTCTCTGACCAGTGAACCAGCAGCTGCAGACCTTTAGGCGAGTTGGTATACATTTACATGGGACATTTCTGTAGTTGACGGCTGCCATTACAGTCGTGTGCATGTGCTTGAAAACACCTGTCACACTCATTTATCTGCAAGCGGAAGAGCACCAGCACTTGAAGTCTGGAAGTTGTTCCTGTGTTGTGTCATTGGGCAGAAGGACTGTTAAGGCAGACTGTGTTTAGTCTGTGTGGGCAAAGCATCTGCTATAAAATCAACTGCAGGGTGAAGTCAGGGTAGAGTTTCACATTTAAAACGTGTTGTACTAAAATACAGCTTGGATCCAAAGCTGAGATTTAGAGCTGCAAGTGTGAGTAAGGAAAATTCATCGGCCACTGATTTGGTTTTCAGTTAATTGTCATTTTTTTCAATGCAAAACATTTGCGGATTCAATTCTCTCATACAAATAATGAAGTGCTGTTTTTTTCTGTTTCACTAAATACTGTTTTTAATGAGGTGATATTCAGGTTTTGTAATGATGAGCTGTGACAAAGTAGCACTTTACAGTCATGCAATAGGCCTGTCAGAGGTGTCTTTCATTGATTTCTGATAAGCCATTATCAATTGATAACACAGGCCCTGTAATTTACTGTTGTAAACTTAACTTTTCCTCTTATAACTGATTCTTCTGCACTTGTTCAGAGCAGGTACATGTAAAAAGCAAAACATTAATGCAGTACCCAAAATGTATTAGATGAACGCTGAACAGCCTCGAGCTGTTTCTTACACTCCGTTTCCCATACCTGGAAACTGAAGAAGTTGAATCTGCAGCTTTTGTCTAAATTCAGCAAATTTTGTTTTGTAAGGACCAGGAGGAGGAGGAGGACGAGGAGGAGGAGGAGGAGGAACGAGAGGATGCAGAGATTCCTGACCCCAGCAGTTTAACAGACGATGACCTCAAGGCTGCACTGCTCAAACATGGGGTGAAAGCTGGTCCCATAGTTGGTGAAGTTGCACTCCATACTGTCTTAAAATTTTATTTTTTGTTGTTAAAGAAGGATTCTGGTAACCATTAATGCACTTTTGTGTCTAAATGTTTACATTTATCTATGCCAGCCTCCACCAGGGCCTTGTATGAGAAGAAGCTCATGAAGCTACTTCAGTCTGATGGACACAACTGTCTGAATGGAGCAGAGAAAGATGGATTGTACTCTGACAGTGAAGAAGAAGAGGAAGGTATGACCAGAAAAGCCTTTAATTTTTTTCCCTCTAGTTTCTAGATTTCTAGATTTTTGGTTACTGTGGTTGATACTGTGGTTACTGTGAAATAATCTTATGTTTTGTGTAATTTTCTGTGACTTGTGTAGGTTCTGAAGCAGCTAAAGGAGAAGCTGTTGAACAGTCAGACGAGGTCCATCAAGAGAGCAGTCAGGTGAGAAAATGGAAGGTTAAGTGATTTGGAGTTTGCATTGATGAGAAGTGTCTCTTGAAATGTCTGAATTAAGGGATCTTGGCCCACTTACATACTTGTGCTGGTTCCTACATCATCTTGTTGCATTTATACCACCATCAGCCCTATTAAAATAAATCTTCCCTAGAGTGCCACTCAGTGGTTAAAGATTGCAACTGTAAAATCAGGTTCTGAATGGAAGTTTTTAATCTTTGGAAAAAGCACGAGCATTTTGAGTGTGTGTGTGTGTGTGTGTTTTTTTTTTTCAGAATGGTGGTTTTGTTTACCTGCAGTGCTTTTTACCCTCATCAAGGCTGGTAAATACTACAGATATTTATATTATTTCCAAAAAAATCTGTTTTATTACATTCTCAGGGAACACCTTACCTAACCCTTTCTTACTGTGTTTGATTGGCTTGGTCTTTTGTAGCGTGCTCGAGCTGCTAGAAACAGGAAACCTTGTCCCAAGTGGAATTCAGGGAATGCATCAAAATCATCAGAGCGGAGTCGGTCTCAGTGCTCACGGATTCCAGCAGGAATTAGTAGAGCATCCTCTGTAGATCAGCGCTCAGGATTAGAATCCGGGGTAGGCTGGTATTACTTCACATCTATTGTGGATTTTGAATTCTCTGCATTCCTTGATTAGACTGCCTCGCTATATCGTGTCCTTTTCAAACCACCAATAGGATATTTTGTCCTCAGCAATGGGCATTGTGTTATAAGGGGTGAATGATAAGTTTTTGGCCTGAAGTAGAAGGAAATGAGTTATGTAGCATTTTCAACCACATGTGCAGTTCACCTCTTTGAGCGCTTATGCAGGAATCTGGAGGTTAATAGCTTAAAAGTTGCAAGTCAGCACTGTCTAAGAAAATGGATGATATCAGACCTTTTTCAGTCATCTTCTGCCTCTGTCTCAAGGGCACTGGTGGACTGGTGCTCCCATAGTTGAAAGAGCGTTGCTAAAGTGCCCTCCGGAGTGGCAAAAATGAGATGAATTCACCTATTGGCTGCCCTTGACATAGGAAAGAAAGGATTGAGGGCCCCAATGGTGCCCTTTCATACAATAAATTATAATTCTATGCACTTTACATCAAGAAAATATTGTAAATGTCTTGATGAGTGCCCTTCTAAGGAAGAAACTGTGATGTAGTGCCCTTAAAGTGCCCGATAAGGTGCCTTACATAATGGTCTAGACTTGCTGCTCCCTATGGGTGGCCTTCCAGTTAAAAAGGCCGTTATGATGCCTCCTGTGCTGCACCTATATGACAGTGCCCTTTCCAGTAGAGAAAATGGGATGTGGTGCTGGATAGGATGCTCTTACAGGTAAGGGAGAACATGATGAAGTGCTCAGTTATCTGCTAGTCTATGGAGAAGAGCCTCTCCAGAGGATTAAATTTGATGCAGTGGTGTAAAGTGTCCCCCCAGTGTGCAGGGAAGTTTCCTAATGGATGCTCCTCTCGTGGAGAAAATATGATGTAGGGCCCTTAATATGGGATGAACTTGAGGTTTCCTACAGGTGCCTTTCTGATGAAAAAAAATATCAAATGCCCTCTAGAAACCCTTCCAATGAAAAAAAAAACCCAGTGAAGAAAATTAAATGCGATGTCCTACCTTTTCCCCAACAAAGTAAGTGATGTCAGTCTACGGTGCCACAAAATGCTGTGATAAGACTTGAAATTGACCTCTCAAATCCTGCCTACATTCATAACACATTTTACAGCCAAAAAAAAAAATTCTGCTTCTTTGTAAGAGGTGGGACTCTGTTGTTCATTAAGAGCCCTTTTTAGGGCAGTAAGGAGTGGTGACATGTCCTTAAAGAGATGACCTGCACATGCATCTCCCCCTACCTCAGGCCACAACCTTATCAATCTATGTTCATTTGTCATCAGTGCATACAATAGGTTGTAAGGCTGCTAAAAGTTACTACGCTTAAATACTTTTTGATACCATAAGTGTAATAAAATCTAAATGATAAAAAACAGTAGCTTTAAATATTGAGGCTATAAAAAAGGTCCACTGTCAGATTTTCAACACAAGGCTGCACAGATGGGACAACAGGGAAGAAAATCAACATCCTACCATGATGGGTGCAGGTTGTAAATAAATTTATAGTGTGGTATCAAAAAAGTATTTTAACGTTTGGTATAAGTAGTAGATTGTGTGATGAATGCTACATCTTTTGGTTGCTGTTAACGTGATAATACTAATCCTTGCAGGTTCCATCTTCATCACAATCAGCTATGCCTAATGGTTTCTCATCATTTTCCTCTCAGAACTTCAGCATCACTCAAATGGTTGAGGAGGAAAGTTGATTCCACTTTTTTTAAAAACTCACATTCCACAACTTTACATTTTATATTTGTTGTGGGTTGTCAGCTCAGGAGGGCTCACTCATTAATACACAATCTCGCTCTAAACAACAGATGGAGAGTCGAAGGTCGCTCTCTCCTAACACTAACACAGACACTGAGAGAGAGTTGAATGGGAGCAATGTGCAGGAAATCTGGTCGCAGTCCAACAGGGTCAGTAGTGCTCACATTGTTCAGTCACACTTTAAACTCAAACTTTTGGTGGTTGGAGAGAATCGCTGGAAGTGAGAGGAAATCCAGACTACAGAGGGCCAGTGTATCAATCTGTTGCGTTTCCTTTTTTTTTTTTTTTTCAGCTGGACACAAAAATCGCAGACAAGTATACCATGACAAACCAGTCCCTGTACTACACTCCAGAGGCCACTCCTTATAGATCTGAAAAAAAGGCACATGCACCTCTTTGCTAGTTTTATATTTTCTGTTTATATTCTATATCACTTGAAGAGGGGTATGCATCGTCTAGAGGAATACTCTTTGTTTGGTGTAAAGCCTTTCATTTGTCACTGTCAGTATGCAAACCAGACTAGTAATCATGCACAAGAACCTTAAGACCAGAGATGAGCTTGCTTTTAGCTTTGCATTTGCGAGAGCCTGCGTTCATTTCCAAAGTATGCAAGATGCAACACACACATGAACAGCAAGGGCAGTGAAGGGATTTTAGCGTGTAGATATGTTTCTGCTGTCGAGGGTGCTGACAACCTGCTCTGCTAAGCTGATTGGCTTCCCTTATGTGTTGTGTGGTGGACATACCGGCGATATTTCTCATCAATATCAGAGCGAAAGAATGAAAGAAATGTACTTCTCACTGGCAGGGCGTTTCTAAAATCGAAGAGCCTTGCATGCCACCTGCCGTGATCTCAGAGTTAACAAAATATTAATCTCCATAAGTGCAGCCAGTTCTTTTTGGTCTGAATTCTCTGCTGTGCTCTCTAGTGCTCTCTAGTGGTAGGCTCTAGTAACGCACGTAGCACATAGGTATGTAAATAATTAGGTTCACGACTAAATGCGTTGTCTATGCAAATGCATAGTTAAAAGCAAGTATATCCCTGTCCCAAATGCTGCTCTTTCTTTATTGGTAGTATGTGTCACTTAACTGGTTATTCCATCAGCAGTCACCCTTTTTCTTTGTCTCCACTTGACTTTCTGGCCTCTTTTTCGGTTGGACTCTTGGACACATTTGAGCTTACTCTGGTCTACTTTGTCAATAATGTCTGCCTTTTTTTTCTAGATATCTGTGGAGCCTGTGAAAGATACTTTCAAGGACATGTTTCCAAACACTCAGGCCACACCTACAGGGATCTAGTAAGTGTCATACCAGTAACGCAGATATAATATAGTGTGCCAGTTAAAAAGACTTCACAGCTTTTAAGTTATTGCTAGCAGAGAAGTAGATTTCACTAAACTACACGAACCACATAAAATATATGACACACGGTAGTTTTGCTATTGAATCAACAGCACATGTACCCTGTTTTTGTTTTTTTTCAGTGCCCATTGTCGAAGACCCATCAAGGGTGCAGCAGGGAGACCTATTCAGTATGTACACCCAGACACTCCTGTCAGTCCCACAACCCTGGAGAGACGTGAGGTGGAGCGCCGCCTTGTGCCCATATATGTACAGATTTTGGTCTTCCTCGTTGTGGTTGTTCTTTTGTATTTCATTAATGTTTATGTTGAGGAATACTCCTTCAGTCCATTTGTGGCCTTACTGGACAGTCTAAACCAGGGCACAGACAGTGAAGATGGGCTTTTGCCTCAGACTGAGACACAGGACACACCAGTGCTCTCTGGACAGGAATAACTCCAGGTTTTGTAATCCTATGCATTGAATTACAGATGTGCAGACAGATTTTTTTTTTTCTGATGATGCAAACCATAATGACCTCATCCTGAGATACCGTCAGGGAGCAAATATTAGGTTGTTTGTTTGTTTTTTTTGCTGACTGTTTGTATGTGTGGCAACAAATCTCAAAGTCCAATTTGACATGTTTTATATATGTAAGGATTTGCTACCACAGTTTTTTTCACTAATTGTGTCATTAAAAGAGAAATTTTGTCAAATTTAAAAGGTTTAAAGATTTGAGAATGATGTATTATTATTATGTACTATTTTTCTGTTTCCTAACCCAAATTATATAATGTGGTGCTTTATGATTTAATGGAAGTGTACTTGTGTATGTATATATATATGTTGTTTTTTTTAATATTTGAACCCTATTTCATTAAAGGTTGTTTTGCTTCAAACTTTTTTTTGTCTAACTGATTTAACTATATAAAGTTAAAAAAAAAAAGTATACATACAGATAAAACAATCAGCAGATATCTTCCAGATAGTGAAATGCACTTTTACTACACTGCATGGTGAAAATTAAAAGTGCAAGTTATATTGATGCAAACTGATAAGCCTGATAACTACTTCCTCATATAGTAGGTGACTGTTCGCCTTCACACCAGCAGGGGGCTCCCATTCAACAACCCTGAAGTAATTCAGCCTGCACACAGTCACAGAGTGAGATCTGCTGTCACAACAGAACACAATGACGGACTCGGGACCAAAGTTCAAGATCTTAAAGTTTTTAAAGATTATTATTTGCAGCTTCTTTATTGTAATCTTGTTGTTATTTAGCATAGCATTTCTCAGAACTCTGTCACTGGATGTTAATGTCGGACTTCAACTGGCACGTTGGGAAAAGACCAACAACATCTCGCTGGTCATAGAGCAACATCAAAGAGAGGAGCTTCTTACAAATTTTAAAGGTAATTTTCGCATACTTTTAGCCAGTTCCTAAGTTCAAATTTACGATCTCTGTATGTTAAGTAGCTGAAAGAAATGCGGAAAAGCCACCAGGGTTTCACGGTGTAACTAGCTTAACTTGCGTTACCTCCTTTAATTCATCCAGAGGCTATCCGGATCCCCACCGTGTCGTTCTCAGAGACGGAGAGCAACACTACCGCGCTCCTTGAGTTTGACAGGTTCCTCCGAAAAGGTAAATGTGGCATTAAAAAGACGTGATGCTGTTTATTTTCATGTGCAAAGTACCTGGTGTGTTCATAATGTTGTTTACAATGGCTTCAAACTGTCACATGACGTGACTCAGCCGAGCAGTTCTAGCTAATTCTAACGGTTTGCTAACGTTTAACAGTTGATTTAACGTTAACAGTAGTGTCAGTTTGTTTTGCCAAAAGTGTATCAGCAAAGCTACCAAGCTAGCTACACATATTAGCTAACGCTGGCTAAAAGGGTGTTTTATTAGAGCCAAATTCATGCTATCATATTATAAAAATTAGGTTTTAAACGATTTACAATTCAGAATGTAAGACTCAACAGGTGCCAGACTTCAAATGCATGGTTAACGTCAAGGCAAAGTGTAGTTTACAGTCTTAATGTGTGGTGTCATTACAGGTTAAGCGATGCTACAATGCACAACACATCTATAACTATTTATATCGTTATTGTCATTATCATTGGACATTTTACGATCAGTAAATGACTCACTTTGTCAATAAACTGGCAGACATAAAGTGAAAAATGTCCATCAGAGTTCTTCTCTTTGTTTGATTTGTCTGACCAGTGATCCAAAGTGTCCAAAGACATCCAGTTTACTGTCAAATAAGACAAAAGCTACCCTTAAATTTAGGAAGTGAAATATGTGAAAACACGTTAAATATTTTTGCCTAAAAATGACTCACATCACTTTTCAGTTGATTTTTGCTGACTAACAGATTTTTGCAGAGCCAGGGCACAGATTAAACTACTGTTATCATAGACCTTAATTTGTAAAATTGTTGGAGTTCCTCCTTTAAGCTTGTACTCTTGTTCTTCATGCCATCAGCCTTCCCAACAGTTTTCTCTTCAAACTTGGTCCGCCATGAATCGGTGGCCAACTACAGCCACCTGTTTTGGGTGCAAGGTTCACAGCCTCACCTGGAGCCATACCTGCTGCTGGCCCACATCGATGTGGTACCAGCCTCTGAGTCGGATGGCTGGGAGACCCCACCGTTTTCTGCCAACGAGATGGATGGCTTTATCTATGGTAGAGGGACGATGGATGACAAGTGCTCTGTAATGGTCAGAGACTAAGTACCATTAAGTGTAATCCTTGCAGTTAAATAGAATTGAGTTGAATATTTCTTCATCTTACATGCAACCAACCAGGTTGAACTGATATCTTCTTTATTTCTTTCAGGCAATACTGCAGGCTCTCGAGTACTTGCTGAAAAAAGGCTATGCTCCACGCAGAGGATTTTACATTGGTTTTGGACATGATGAAGAAGTAATTAAACCATTCATAAAACTCAAACTTTTTGTAATTGTCACCTTAGATAAAAATTTAAATAATAATATAAATAATATAATTTTGAATGTCTGAGTCTTCTTATATTTTGTTGTAAAGGTCAGTGGTTTGAAGGGGGCAATGAACATAGTGCACATAATGAAGCAACGTGGTGTGAAGCTGTCCTTTGTCCTGGATGAGGGCTTGGCTATACTTGATGGCATCGTCAGTGGTCTTGAAGGACCTGCTGCTCTGTGAGAACCTGCCATGTACTAGTCTGAACATGATATTTCATATGCAGCTTTTCTGTGGTAAAACACAACAGAACTCACAAGTAAAGCATAAACTTGTAAATATAACTGAATTACTGACATTGGTTAAAAAAATTGTTAATAATTTGGAGTGTTATGTGTGTTTACATATTTTATAGAATTGGGATTAGTGAAAAGGGTTCAGCCACTGTAAAGCTCAGTGTGGCCATGGTTCCTGGTCACTCCTCAATGCCTCCCACTGAAACCACCATTGGGATCCTGGCTGCAGCAGTCAAAAGGTGAGAAGATCATTTTCCTCAAGTTGATCATTTGTACTTCATTTAATTTCACTATGATAAATTCTGACTGACCCCTGTCTTTATGATGTACCTTATATTTAACTACATTGTACATTTTACCACTACAGAAACAAAAAGCCATATTCTAGACCTTTAATTGTGTCATTTTTGTAGACTAGAAGAAAATCCCATGCCAAGATTATTTGGTTATGGGCCTGAACGAGGAACCTTTGAGCATCTGGCACATAAGGTAAGCGGAACAAACTGCTTGTCTATCACACATCACAACTATCAAAATATTAGATCTCACCCAGTTCTTCTCAGTTACTTATTCTTTGACTTCAGTTCAAGCTCCCATTGAAGTTCTTAATGTCAAATTTGTGGCTGTTCTCCCCGCTTCTTGGCAGGTAATTACATCTAATAATAAAATAAGTACATGTCCTCTTGATTGTGTTCATTGTAACAAATTATGTGTTTGTTTATGTTTTATGATGCAGGGTGCTTGAAAGAAAACCAGATACTAATGCCTTTGTTAGGACAACCACTGCAGTCACCATGTTTAATGCAGGAGTAAAGGTACAGTTATTAATATAAAATAGTCTGTAATTTACAGGAAATTATTTTGCAAGCAATGAATTTTTTTACCAGAAACTAAGAAACACCTTGAATTCTTTCCAACAATTTAGATAAATGTCATCCCTTCCCTCGCTGAAGCTTATGTTAATCTAAGAATCCACTCAGCGCATTCATTAAAAGAGGTAGAGTCAGAATTTTTGCTTTCTTTGTTTTCTTTGAGAATTCACCACATCTTATCATGAATTTACAGAGCTGAATAAGACGTGTATCATCTCAAACAGGTTATGGACCAAATCGAGTATACAGTGGGGGACCAGCGAGTGAAGATAGAACTTGTAGAGGGATTTGACCCTCTGCCTATCAGCTCCACTGATGAAAAGTCATTTGGCTTCCAAATCATTAAGAAAACTGTTCTGGACTTGTTTCCCACAGTCACAGTTGCTCCAGGTAGAATCCAGACAATATTCAAATGTGGTTATTAATACCAGAATATCCCACAAGTGTTTTGATATATTGTTTGGATGTGCAGGGATTTGTATTGGGAACACAGATGGTCGACACTTTAAAGACCTGACCAATGATATTTATCGCTTTGCCCCTGTGTGGTTTAAACCAGGTGATCCCCAAAGGTAAGAACCTAGTATGTCTAGCACTGAATAAAATAGCCTTGACAAAGTCTGCAGCATTCATCATGATAAACTGTTTGTTTAAAGTAACTTCTTAAACATCACAAACTTGTAATGTGACAGAATGATCTACTTCTACTGTTTGAACTGGTCTAGGAATGAAGGAAAGGTTTTTTTGTCTTTAGATACCAGAGAGAAAATGTTCTTTGTTCTGTTTCTTTTGTTAGATTCCATGGCATCAATGAAAGGATTTCCAAGAAGAACTATGAAGAGCTTGTTGTGTTTTACTTCAATCTGATTCAAAACTGTGACATTCAGAAGCTCCCTGAGCCTCACAGCTCTGTCCATGAACTCTAATTAATAGACAGAAAGGCTTAGAAGAACTGCAATCAAAAGACTGTGTTATTGTTGGTCCAAAAGCTTTAAAAGCACTCAACAGGACCTTGACTTACTGTACAGCCACTAAGTTTTAAGCAAAATAATGTGATTCTGCCTTGCAAAGCTAGAATGACAATTTTTCATTGCCATGCAATAAGGATCGGCAGTAAACTTTAATTGTGTATATGGTAATACACAGCACTAACCTTACTGCCACAAAATTAGCAATGGATTATGTGATTGAGATTTTGTGGGAGACTGCTGTGAAGATTATAGGATGTGAAATAGGAATTCTAAATTAATGAATGAATTGCCTGCAAAAACTGCCTGGCTGCTCACAGCCAATTTAATATATGCATCTTACTGTGAAAATACTGAACTGTGATATTTAAAGAATAAAATGTATTACAGTAGTTGTGTGGAATGCTGTACTATCACTTACTGATTTATTAAAATTAATTCTGATGTATAATGGTGACATGATTTTGGTTGTGTGCAAAGGTCCATCTTGTTGCTGTATGTTATACATGATATGGTATTTACTGACACCTGTGTCAAATCTTGTCAGCAGTAACATCCTTTTACGGTTACTTTCTATGTAATATTTTTACAGGGTGCAAAGTTCACTTCATTATAATTATCATCTCACTGATATCACTGGTGCATGATGGATAGTTAATCTTCCGAGTGGTTTTATTTCTCGCTGCTTGTCCCTATCTGCCCCCAACTTCAGATGTTTCCTGCCATAAAGTGTTGTATTTCTCTTCTCTAAAAGTTGACAAGAACAATGGCCAGGAAATTTGCTCTCTTAAGTTTCCTTAAAAAAATAAACATGTTTTGAGGCTTTATTTTTACAGGGTTGGAGCTGCATGATGATGTTTATGACAAATTCTCTGTCGTAATGATTCCTAGGAACCTAAAACTGTTCGACTGCTCCATCTCAGCTCCACAGCTGTGTAGGTGTGTATGTCTTTGCCTTCTTTTATCTAAAATCAACATTCAGCTCCTTTGTTTAGCTGATGTTGAGCAACAGGTTATTCACTCTGCAAGAATGTCGGTTTCTCTTACGATGGGGGTGTCATCCGCATACTTCACTACAAAGTTCTTCTCCACAGGATTGCAGTCATAGGGGAACAATAAGGGCAAGGGGAGTGCGACCACAACCCTGGGTGTTCCCGTATCTGGCATATTGGGTAAAACACTGATCAGTTTCAGTCACTGTACATGATCTCGCTGTACATGGTGGAGATAGTAAAGACTTGTTCTTTACACCTGGTACTCTGTGTAGGTAACACTTGAAATATTAATAATTGCATAAGGTCTTGAAATATACCACAGCTACAGAGAAAATCCTAAAACATAAATAAGGACCCTACAGATCATAGCAATTAGGTTGATGCGATCTTACTGATGCACAGAATTGAGAAATTAGTAAAAAGTGGGGATTATTTTTTTTATTTGTTCAAACAAACAATATATTTTCCTCTGGAGCAGTTCTTTTCAGTTGTCTCCTCCTTGGATGGATTATTTAACACATTTTATTTCTTCCGTTGAAAGCGCTTGGACTATTTAAAGTCGCTCATTATTTTAAATAAACATGTTTATTTTTTATTTTTGTGTTTTGGTCAAGCAAACAGAAATAATGGTTGAAAACAGTTGAAAACAATGTAGTGCTGCTGATTCATGTGCTGATTCTCTCAAATTGGCAGTATAAGCCTCTTTTTCACATTATAGAGTTGCTTTATTCAATTAAAGAACAATAAAGACAAGTAGTGAACACTAACCCTTACTGAACATAGTCCACAGAGTAGCACAACAGGTGCAGAGTCTGCCCGCTAGTAACTTAAAACAGAAAAGTTTTTTTTTTTTTAACATTGCAGTGTAGTTCATCTTACAATACAGTAGGTGGCTCTTATGTTAAGAAATGGTTGACAAACAAGTTTTTCTTCTGTGTCTTTTATCTTTTCCATGAATGCCAGTAAATTATCTTTTGTCCCCCCAAAAAAACCCTGATTGACAAGGGAAGAAGCAACAGAACAACCAACCGAGAACAAATCTAAGCAAATTGTACTTAAGATTGCCTGGAAACAGGTACTTTATTAATTTATTATTATCTTTTTGATGACTTAGCTATGTTTATCAGCATTCATTTACATTTAGGCTATGTTTGTAAACATTTACAATATGCAACAGCCGCCTTACTTTCTAAGACAAATCTTTACAGTGATGATCGATGCAGTGTCTAAATATACATCAACAAGATAACAACCATTGCAATTGAGAAGTTCATGGCACAAGGTGGAATGAGTCGGTTCTAAAATTTTACACTTATCTTTTTAAGCATAGTATTTTCCTACATTTACAGGTGTAGTCCAGCGGTTGTGGAGCTTACAGTTTCAGATAGTACAATGGCATAATAAAACATGACATAAACAAAACATTTAAATGCACTGATTTTGATTCATATAGAATAAATAGACATAAATAGAACAACATTTGCAAATTTACAGTAGGCTACAAATTCTGTGTGTTATAGATAGATTAATAAATAAACTAATAATAATATTAAATATTGACAGATAGATGGGCATTGAGGATCTAAACATGTGCACACAGCTGTAGTTTTTAAACCATATTTGATTAAATGCAAATTAAAAAGATAGAAGAAAAAGAGTTTAAATTTTTTTCAGTGGTTTTGACTTCCATGGTTTTAACCCTATTGACAGGGAGCACTGTGGAAATCATCTAACAATGCAAGAATAAGTTGTGATCTTTGGACATTCTCAAAGTGTGGAGTAGTGAAGCCTAAAGAAAGCAAGGATAATCATTTAATGAATCGTAAATTTAACAGGTTTTACTCCAAATTTGTCTGTGGACAGTGAAATTATTCCTGTGCAGCAGGTTATGGAAAGGTACAGCACTTGCAGACATCATCAAAGACCAAAACACCAGGGCAGCTTTGGATATGGTATCTCCCTTCAGCACAGTTGTAATAAGAACTCGGGTCAGCAGGGTTGGGGTAATGCCCACTACTCTTTCCCTCACAGGGGTTGCCAGTAGACCCACTAGATCCTGTAGTGGCAGATGTAGTGGTGGCAGTTGTTGTGGTGGTGGGGGCCTGAGTGGTGGTGGTGGTTGTGGTGGGGGCAGTTGTTGTGGTAGTGGGTGCCTGAGTGGTGGTGGTGGTAGGGGGAATTGTTGTGGTAGTGGGTGCCTGAGTGGTGGTGGAAGCAGTTGTTGTGGTAGTGGGTGCCTGAGTGGTGGTTGTGGTGGGGGGAGTTGTTTTGGTGTTTGTTATTGCAGAAGTGGGTGTCATAGTGATTGTTGTATCGGTATAAGCAGATGTCTGTGTTGTTGTTGTAGATGGAGTTGTTATGGGAGTCAATGTGTTTCCTGGAGTTGGTGTTGGAGTGGTTTGGCCAGAAGAACCTTAAAATAATAAGAATGAGATTCAGATACTTTATTTTGTTTATTCCTCTGTAACACTACTCAGTTGTCACATTAAACGCCAATATCATTTAGCAAGAGTACACAACTTAACTTGGCATAACAAAAGTAACACCATCAATTAAAGGTGATTACAAAAGTGTTAGAGTTGTTAACTCAAATGCACACTTGATAGCTCCACTATATTTTACCTACTAACAGGATAAGATTTGCCCCTCTTTGCCTTTTGGTTACCTTGAACAAGGAGTCTGTGTAGATGGCTGATGAAGGGGTAGTTTCCCTGTTTACAGAACTTTCCACTGACATCGTCCAGGTCAAGAGACCAGACAAACGCGCCACCAAAGTTTTTAGCTTTGAGGTAACTGACCTGAGAGGATGAAGAAGAAAACACTTTAACAATGGGAGTGATGTTGACAAAATATCTATATAACTAGATTTGAGTTCAAGCAGTGTATTGCAAAAAAGTTACAGAGCAATAGGTTAATTGGACTGATGATTACCTTGGTATCAAGGCTGTCCATGTTGTCAAATCCAACCCACTGATTTTCCGTGGTGGCAAATGGAACTTTCTGATCAGGAATCACTTGGGTCGTAACTCCGTCAAGATAAATGCAGGTCTGAAAAAGGAGGATCAAATGTTACATTCAGATCTGGACTTTGTTACAAGAAACATTGCAAAAATAGTAAGACTATACATAATAAGGGCATAATAGGATTATTTACATATATTAATTGTATTCATAGCTTGCAGTTTTACCTCATAATAGGCCCAGAATCCTTCTTTACCAGTGAAGCAGCCCTCCTCACCAGGACCACTAGCTGGTGCTCCAACGTTGCTGGACGCAGAGGAGAGGGTAAAAGCTTGCCCATATGCTGCCAACCCCAAGTTTAGCTTTTGTGAAGGTGCTCCCTGGACTTGCCAGTACTTCATGGCAGAGTCCTAAAATTTGAAAAAGAAAAACAGTAAGGATGAGAGGACAGCTCTCTAAATAAAGAAATGTCCAGGCAGTGAAAATATGAATCTCTATACTTGCAATGTTCGAGTAGGATTTGGCTCCACTGTCTTGGGATCCCCTGTATAAAGGGCTGTGATGTCCTGTGACATTTTCCCCGGATCCGTGAAAGTCAAATGTCAGAACATTGATAAAATCCAGTTCCCTGATAAAATAGAGGGATCACATTCAACAAAACATGATAACAGCTAATTTGGGATATAATGTTAAGAACGATGAAAATTTAATTTTACTTTGCGATCTTTGCAACTTCATAACCAGCATCGATGGTTGCTCTCTCAGCAGAGACGGTAGCAGCGATGATTAATCTGTCTCGGTTAGTTGATGTTCCCTCTGCCACAAAAGCCTCTTTGAGCTCCTGTATATCACAGATGCATGGTTGAGTCTCAGCAAAGTGTAAAATCTTATATTTTTATACAAACAATACTAATTGTTGCATATTTCTGACAATGTCTGTCTCAGAAGGGAAATTTTGGATCTGACCTGGCACAGCAGTGTGAAACTCTGCTTGTCCTGCGGGTTGCTGCCATCTTCTCCGGGGAACCTCCAGTCAAGGTTTATCCCATCAAACCCATTATCTCTCACTAATGTGATGGCAGACTGGATGAACTTTGCTCTGTTTGGTTGTGTTGCAGCCATTTGACTGAATCTGGTGAATGTTTTAACAAAACATTGCTATCAGATGGACACTCCAAACAGTGAATTTAAGGTCTCTGTTTCAACTACATAATAAATTCTGCGCAAGAATTGATAAAAAAAATGTAAGTGTAAAACAAAAGTGCTTGCTGAATGGACCTGTTTGATGAAAAATCCAACAGTTTACAACAAATCCAAATTAATTAGTTTTTTTTAAATTTATTTTTTAAGGATGACTTTGTAACAGAAACAAAATTAAAGCTGTTAAGGCTAACACAAATTCATTAGCTGCTTGCAGATAGCAAAAATACCAACCAATTGCATGGGAAAAGATTTGTTTATTTGTTTTTTAGACATGTTTTTCTTTTCACACAATGTATTGAGGTATTCAGGTGTAAATTTTTGTTGGTCAGAATGTGTGTAAGTGTCTATTTGCATAATTACAGAGTTGGTCAAATTTAGTCTACACCATGAAACGAGCATCTCTGTAATCAAATATGGGAACCTCATACATAAATTATTTTGCACTGGCATAAAAAAAGCCAAAATGTTTTTGTAAGTCACTTACTTGCTTGTATCAAAGGTCAAGCCACCAACCGCCAACAGTGTTTTCAGCTGTGGATTTCTGTGGAAGCATAGAAGTCTCATAATGACTATTTAACATAATTTAATCTGATTTTAATTCTGTGAATAGGCTAGAGCATTAACCTGGTTTTGAGTCCATCAAAGGACTTGTATTGTTGTATGTCTGCTACACTGCTGGGGACCAGCTCATGTTGGCTGCTGATGTCAGAAAAGCCATAGATCAGATGGGTACAGTGGCTGGGATCGAGATCTGAAACCGTGATATTCCCATCCTCCGCTCTGTTTTCAGCCAAGCTGTTGTAGTAACACACCAGCCTAGAGGATGAAGCTGGGACAAGAAAACAATATGATTAGTAATTTTTGTTTTTTTATTTTTTATTTTTTGAAGGCATGATTCTTGATTACCATTAATTGTTAACTTAGAGACATTATGTATCTGCTAGTAGGACCACTGATTATGACTAATGTATGTCAGACTTACCCAAGCTGGCGATGATCAAACAGAAACCTGCAAAGTGACAGACAGGATCGGTATTTGGTCAAATAAAAGAAGCTTAACATGTCAGTCCAGTTTACAGCATTCGTTTGAGCAGTGTGCCTTACCTGCAGTTAAAGTAAGCCTGCACATGTTGCTTCTATGTGAAAAGGTAGGACAGAAAGAATAGAAACTAGAAATTAATATGAAGCAAAAAAATGTAAGCAAAATTATGAAAATAACCAAAGTGTTCCTTCAGAAAATACATTTGAAGTCTTTACTGCACATCTTATGAATTCTAGGTCAGAACCCAAACTATTAAAGGCCTCAAAGATGTTTCTGTACTTGTTTCATTAGGGTTAAAATATAGGAGGGTCATTCTAATTAAACTGCACTCACAGCTTGACTCTATATTGAATAAAATTTAATTAGAGTGTAACAAGCTCATCTTAAATCTGTATTTTATTTAACATGCTACCTGTCACTTACCTGCATTTACTAAATACTGTATATTTTTACTTTCTAATGAGAAATAAAATCTGTTGCCGTATTAAGCTCAGTTCATGTGCACATAATCGACAAAATAAACCACAATGTAAATCTGGGACACAGAGCAGATTTTAGAAATGGTGTTTTGCAGTCCTGTGATGGTAAAATCAACAATTTTACAACCAAAGTATTTTGAAAAAATTAGTCAAAGTATCAAACTATGTTAAGCTAAACAAAAACTCAAGTTGTGATTGTAGCTATCCTTATTCAACAAGTATGGGCAGATAATGTGTTGTGGGTGGTTATTAGCAGTGTTGTGGGTGGTTATTACTCAATCATTACTTTCTATTCTCCGGAAAGATGAATTGTGCTATCACGTAGTCAAAACTGAGTATCTGTTACAAACATTCTCTGTCCCCTTTTTAACCAAGCCATGGTATTTATACTGACATTAATCGGGTGACCAGGTAAAAATTTACTCAGTGAACATCAGCTGGAAACAATGAAGAACCCACAAAAGTTTAAAGCACGCATTTTTAACACTTAAAACACCTGGATGTAGTTTAGAAAACAGGTGATCAAAATGTGGAAAAAAAGTGACAAAACAGCTGTGACATGTCAAAATATTAGGATGAGGTTTGCAGCAGCCGCCCACATATACAGTATCACTCCAATCACTCAGCGGTATCACTCAAATATTTTGGTATGCAGTATCACTCAAATCATAGATGCATAATAACTTGTCATTTTCAGCAGCTCTCTAGCCTGGATATCCCTGATTACTCACATTTTATCATGTCTTTTAATCTTATCAAAGATCTGATCAGAAATCTGTTCTAACTGAGCAGGTTGGTCGCTCATTGCTAATGAAGTGTGATCAATTATTTGCCTGTATTATGAGCAATACCACTTTTAAACTGGGAAATGAACACAACATGTACATAAATGCTGCACTAATCATCATCACACAAGGTACAATAAACTGAAAAGATTTAGATTAGATTAGTAGATTAACACCTCTCCATAAAAAGTTTTCCGCTAGCGAGTTAGAATGATGGAGCAGGCATAACATCATATGTGGCATCAACTAAAAAGTCGGTAAAAATGTGGTTTGGTAAAATTGCTGAAAGGAATACTTACAACTATAGTGTCGAAAGAAGCCTCTCCACAGTGACTGATGGAAGACTAAGAGATGCCTGGCCGTGCATTTTTAAATTACACCTGGCAGGGTGTGGAACATGGGGTGGAATAATAAATGCTATACTGGAATGTAGCAAAGCAACAAAACAGTTAATTGGAACTGTTCAAATCCCTTCATTTTTATGGAGTGACTGAAAGAAACCTACGTCAGTATTAATATATGCTTAAGTCTCATTCAGACTATTCGAAAACAGTTGATTATGAAAGATTAAGGTAAGACAGAAGTACAGAGGTAACAAACTTACCCTTAAACAACAGTCAAATTTGTTTTATATCATAATATAATTCGCATTGAAAGCTATAAGTTTCTTGTATTTACCTGTCAGCATATAAAACATATGCATGCATGCAGTAACTACAGAATTACCCCTGGCATGTTTAGTTTAAGTGCTTGTATTCATCTGCTGTTCCTCTGAGTTATTATACACTTCCTGATATCATCAAATATATTTTTTTAAAACATGAATTTAAAAAAAAACCACAACATTTTAAAACATGATCACAATATGATGCAAGAAATGTCATAACCCTTCATAGCAATGAGCAGCAGCAGCAGGAAAGCCATTTCTTAATACACAGTGTTTATAAATAAACCAACAAAAACACACCCATATACAGGGTTATATTTAATGACAATGGAAGCAATCATTGACTTATGGTAATAATCAATAGGGCATGTCCTAAAACAATGTTATAAAACAACAACACAAATTGCACACACACCCAATAAGGTGCAACTGGCTTCTACATTGTTGATCTGACTCACATTTCCAGAGGAAAAAGGCTCCTACAGCAGACCTCCCTTAACTTTAGGAAAAAAAAGATAACAAAAGAATACAAATATTAAACTAATAAACACCAGGAAGTTTAGCAAAATATAAGAAAATTAATAAAAATAAACACATATCAGTAGAAGAAGAGTTCACCAGAGCAGCAGACAGTGGACAAGTGAAAGGGAAAATGCATCAATGAATGTGAAGAAGAGAATTAGATTATGAAGAAGACATAAAGAATATGTGACACAATTTTCTTTTTAGTTTTTCAAAAGGAAGCTCTTGACACTGTTTTCATTAGCTGTCCAGATCTGTGCACAATATCACAGGGAATTCTTGTCATGTTTCATCGGTGGAAGATGGAGGATGATCCTTTATCTCAAGTTACGTTAAATTAATTTAGGAAAACATTTGTATAAGTTTCAATAAATTATGGGAGAGAAAAGCAGCAAGAACATGTACTTATATGTAAACCCAAATTTTTGGAGAAAGGGGTCAAAGCTCTCCTTAAGATCTGACAGTTTTCAATCTTAAAAATAATGTTTGCAGCACATTATACGAATGGGGATTAGAGGGATATGAATTAGCCCTTGGCATTAATAATTGAATAGTGCAGTTATTATGGATACTGTTTAAGCTAATCCATACCAAGATAACTTTTAGTGATATTATCAATTTTCTACATGCTAAATCAATTTTTTTTCAATTAATTTACTTTCAAAGTAAAATGCCTAAAAACAGAGTTGAAGAAGAAACTTGAAGAAATGTCTGCTCCATCTAGTGACACCTCGGGTTAAATATGGGGTTATAATTCCAATCAAAGGAATATTGTTATAAAACCACTTGGTTAGGTTTAAGAAAAGACCCTGTTTTACATAATAGAAATATAACTGAAATCACTTGGATAACCGGCTCCACATTAGCCCTTCTTATCTGCCTTCAGGGTAGTAAAATGCATGCTGGCATCATTTATATTTTTTGTATATACCTACTGTAAGTATATGTGAAAAGAGTTTTAAGTAAATAAGGGTTGTTGCAAAATACCATGGGGGATTAAATCAACTGTTATAGGGCATTTAATCAGTCTGGCCAAATTTATATGGTGGTCTTTGCATTATAATCTAATTTGTGTTCACCTGACCCTAAAGCACAACCTAGATAGGCCCTAAACTTTAAGATACAGTGATGTTCGGTTACAAATATTATGTTAAGCCTATTTTTTATTGTTTCTTTTTGTTTTCCTGCATCTCTCTCACTATTTTCACTTTAGATTTCCCTGCCAACTTCTGTTATTATGACACAAGAGGGTGTTGAGTGCTCCGTGTGTGTTTGGCTGACAGGTTGAAACAGATCAAAGCTGCAGCAGGGCTAATATGAAGAAAAACAGGCTGCAAGCACTTCATGAGAAGCACTTCAGGACATTTTGTTGATTGGGTGTGTGAGAGAGAATAGGTAACCAAGATGTCATTCATCTGTTATGCCGTACCCTGCCTTGTTGTTTAATTAGTAAAAGTAACAGAACGTCATAGAAAGAGCATGACACACTCTGCTGCACCTGTTTAATAAGCGATTACATGTAAAGATGTATGCACATATTTTAAACAAATGGCTGCATTCAAGTACAGCCGTAACAAAAGGAAAGCAACATTCTTTTGAGGGCATAACAGTAAAGGTTAACTTCTTACAAGCACAGCCTTACTGTTGACTGGAATGAAGCGTGACATTAGGGTTTGTCAGCCACATTACAAATAGTTGGACAAACCAAAAACTGGCCTATAAGAAGGCGCTTTGCATTGTTCACAAGTCTGGGGTCACCATAGGTTCTCCTTCATGCTTTGATGGTGAATGAAGGATGCAATCTACTGCTTCATCACTTATTACCACTAAATCCTACACACTGTATCTGTGTGACATGTGAAACTTTGCATGAGAAAATAAAATAATGACATAATAAATCTTCAAACTTTCTGGAACTGGTTTCTGGAAGTTTAATTACCTGTCTTTATGGGAAAAAATATAATTTGCATTAAATTAACATTCATATTGTGAAATAAACTTCACACAAAACACACTTATGGTATTGTAAATCCGCAGGGATGTTGATTTTTTGCTTGCTGTTTGTACCAGCAGCTCGTGAAATGCGTTAGGGCCAGGCACAGCAAAGGCAGCTTTCTCGAAAGACCAAATTATCTGGACAGTTTTGAACCCAGGTGATGCCGTTGGCACAATTGTAAAAGGAACCTGGGGCATCAGGTTTAGCATAAACCCCACCAATCTTTGTTGCACAGAAGCTGTCATATCGGATTTTAGGAGAAGTAGCTGTAGGTCTGTTGTCAGGTTGATCTTTGTTTGTAGTGGGAGTTACTACATTTGGATTGGTTGCTGTAGTTGGAAGGGGAGGCAGATCTGCAGAAAAAATCATGTTAAACTGTTAGCAGTCTTTAAAACTACAGTTAACAAAAGTCAAGAGAATTCTCTGGGGATTAATAAAGAAAATATTTCAACATGTAAATTTTCTTCTTACCAGAAGCTAAAAGTGTGCGGAGATATTGAATAAGGGTGTAGTTTCCCTGTGCGCAGAACTCTCCATTAAAGTCATCCAGATCCAAAGCCCAGACAAAAGCTCCTCCAAAGCTGTTTGTTTTAAGGTAATGCACCTGAATAAAAAACAATAGAAACACTTTAGCATTGTTTTTGATGTGACTTAGATGTGGTACATCTCACAAAAGGAACTGAGCATTATTTTTATAGAGACACATCACTACCTTAGTCTCATAGCTGGTTTTGTTGTCATATCCGACCCACTGGTTTTCTTTGAAGGCATATGGAACTTTCTGGTCCTCAATCCAGTGGACACTGGCCCCTTGGAGAAAATTGCAAATCTGCAAAGAGGGATAAATTTCAACTTTTAAGTCAATTTATTTAAGCTCACTGGGATGACTTCACAATAAAACATTATTTAACAAGTTGATAAATAAAACTGTCTGATGCCAGTTTCACCTCATAGTAGGACCAGAAGCCGGCCTCTCTCGTAAAAGCACCAGCAGCAGCAGGACCACTCATCGGTGCTCCAACCTGACTGGATTGTGTAGACAGTTTAAATGTTCTTCCATATGTTGCAAAACCCATGTTCAGTTTTTCTACAGGTGTTCCCTTGTCCCGCCAATACGTCATCGCAAAGTTCTTTAATGCATAAAAATAGAAAGCAGAAGTCAAATGAAGTGCACATTTTAACAAGAATTGCAGTATTCATCGAAAGAAAAAGAAAAATGAAATAGTTTTTTTCTACTGTTTTATGCTAGTATTGGAAGATAGACAGCTGGTGCTGCTAATCCTCAAGTCCCTTTAAACCAAAATTTAAGAGAAAAAACGCACAATGAGATGACACAATTTGAAAAGCAGCAACAAATCCTGAAACGAAACACTACCTGAAAAAATGTGACGTTTGTGGGAAGTTTTATTCATGTAAAAACTTTAGGAGTGTTTAAGTTTTCTCATCGATTGTCACAGACGTGATGTTTTTGTCCGCAGCTATTTTTGTCAACTCAAAAAAACTTCAGAGGCTTAAGTCACATGCTCAAGGTCTGTTTCCATTTGTCACATTTTCATTCATTGTCGTAACAACTTTTTTAGGTTAACCAAACTTTTAAATGTTCTGCAACATTTTGAGAATGTTTTTATCAGCTTTTTTGTTCCTACAACTTTAAAATATACATAGAAACAGTTGATGGAAATGTGCTGGCTGAGAAGGAGTGCGTTTGTCTTAAGATGCTTCGAGGATGCAGCCTAAAATGTAACCCTGTACTCACACTATTCAAGTAAACATTGTCCCCAGTGTCATGGGATCCTTTGTATAAGGGGCTGTGATGTCCTGTCACCTTGTCCCACTGGCCATGAAAGTCATATGTCATCACATTAATGAAGTCCAGGTACCTGAAAAAAAAAGCATTTTAGCTAACATTCACCAAAAAAGGATAAAAGGTAAATGTGGGAGTAATATTTAGTGTACTTTGCCAACTCTGCGATCTCATAGGCAGCATCAATGGTTTCTTTCCCAGCAGCCACAGCGGCACTGATCAGTAATCTGGGTTGGCCAGTTTTTGTTCCCTCAGCTGCATAAGCCTCCAGAAGTTCCTGTACACCATAAAAACATGGGAGAGATATTTCATGGTTCATGTTACATATTAGTTTAACACCAAAACAGTGATTCTGAATGGGACCTTGCACAATGTTGTGAATTTCTGCCTGTCCTCCAGAGGACTGCCCCTCGCAGCAGGGTATTCCCAGTCCAGATCGAGTCCATCAAAACCATGACTTCTCAGTAGTTTGATAGAAGACTGGATAAATGCATTTCTGTTGGCTCGTGTTGACACCATTGTAGTGAATCTGGATAGCATTTGGAGAAAGAGAGGTGCAGTCAGGATGGCTTTTAAACAGTACATTGATCTTTGTTAATTGTTTTGTGATCAATATCTCACTTTATTGATCCAAAAGTCCAACCTCCGACTGCCAACAGTGTTTTTAGATTGGGGTTCCTGTGGGAGTGTACGAATTGAGTTTCAAACTATTATTATTTTTCATAAAATTTTTACAGAGATAATGCTAGAAAATTCTGAACCGACCTGACTTTGAGCCCATTAAAGGATTTATAGAGTTCCTCATCGTTATGTTCTATGCTGACCAACTCATTTCCCTCGTTAATACCAGAAAAGGCATAGATCAGATGTGTACACAGATTTGGATCAATATTTTGAGGCAAAAACTTCCCATTGCCAGGTCGATATTGGGACCAGTTAGTGAAATAACACACCAGTCTAAAGGATGAGGCTAAACAGGAAGGTAGAAATTAAGACATTTAACAAATCAAGACTTTTTTCATTTGCTTCTGAGGTTGTTTTATGGTAATTATTAATATAAGACATGAACTCACCCAGGCTGCCAAAGGAAAGACAAAGACCTTCAAAGTTAAAGGTTTAGTTGGTAAATTTTAGGTAAAGACACATTTAAGGGAAACAAACTTTTTGCTTTTTGTGTTGCCTTACCTGTAATGAGGATTAGCTTGTTCATGGTGGTTCCTCTTGGATGAGCTCTTGTCATGTCAGAAAAGAGGCTAGTGAATATTTTTCTTTTAAAGATTAGAGGTGAAAAACAGTATATTAATCATTAACCAGGAACAAATAGGACTCAAGTACTGAAAGTCATTATTGGTAGACACTAAGAGACATTTGACCTCAAAGATTTATCCTCAAATGTTCTGACAATGTTTATTCAGGTTAACAGTTAGTTTCATTTTGATGTCTGCTGAAAAGGGAGAAAGTCACCAAACTTGACTAAATGTAACCTGAGTAACTTTTAAACATTATATAGGATTTTTGCCTGAGTCATAAAGATTATTCTTTCTCCATTGGTTGCTGCTCAATAGTGAAATAAACATATCCCATGATCCCATACTACCCCATGATGTCATTAAACTACATCTTTTGCATTGGTTATTTTGATAGTGGGACGTCTAGTGGCAAAGATACATTTAAACGCACTATTCTGTAATTACAACAGCATAATTTAAACTATTCTGATGGTTGAAACCAAGACATCAGCATATGGTTGAAAACTAATTCTAGGAGTTATTTTCAAAGAACAATACCCCCCCCCCAATTAAATTGAATGGAAGAGTTGAATTCAACATTCAGAGTCAAACATACTAGAAATAAATATTTCCACTTTATTTACATTTAGGACATACTTGTGGTAAGCACAGAGATGATGTTAGGGGTCAAATACACTGAATCTGTTAAATGAGGATTAATGATCCATCTCCGGTATGAGTGAAATTGGGAGACAGTTAATGCAAGCTCATAAAAAAAACCCCAAAAAAACAAAAACGTGAGCATTTTTGATTTTACAGATGGTTTGTGGCTGCTTCTGATTCTCTTAAAGGTTTGCCCCATTGGTTCCTGTCAGAGCACAATTAACAAACTGGCCGTGCAGATGAGTCATTAGTTGTAGTAGTGGTCAGGTTGGTCCTTACAACTGCTTTTATCAACATGATAAACTGATCCACTCGTGTCTTCTCTAATGTGCGCCTTCTCTTAGACAGTTTGAACATGTACAAGAATTCCTACGTTTGCACATACGTGAACAACAAACACACAGCAATTTTATTTACAAGAGATGAAACATTAAACACAAAAGGTAAAGCTTGTTTTTCGTGAGATGATCTGAACTCTAGCATCATCCCAACTATTCCTCCGTTTTCTTCTTTTAATGCACAAAAGTTGCTGTTTTGCCTGCAGAGTTCAGCTTTTGCCTCCTGCAGAAAAACCTCAAGCAAGTGGGTCCTAATTCAAGGTGGTGGAGGTTACAAGCATGATAAAGTCACATGACAAAAGGAGAGCTGAAGTCAGGAAGGTGGTCTGAGTTTCATGCCAGGGAGTAGATGGTGTTCATCGGAGAGTGGAGCTCCAAACTTCCACCAAAGTCCAAGTCCCTGACGTCTCTCCTGGTCCCGGTGTATTGGCCGATGAACGACCCGTCCTCGTTGAATGGTATCTCCCCTCCTTCACCGTAATCCACCAGACTGTCGTCACTGTCTGATCGCCTCATCATTGCCTCCATAGATGGCTGGCCTCTTTGGAGCCCTCTTTCCTCCTCCCTATAGAACAATGCAAAAAAATCAAAACCTTGATATGGGAGCTACATTATGTCAGCATAGGAAGACAGAAAGGATGAATTTTAAATGGATATATACATACCGACGCGGGTAAGGCAGAGTGGAGACACGTGTTATCCTATATATGAAGAGAGTTTGTTTGGGATCAGCATTTGTTAAACAGGAGGGATGATTTTATTATCAGTGATCATTTCATTGATCATCCACTCATAAAGTGCTCATAGCAGTTCCAGTTTTCTGCTGAATCTACTGCTTTTAGCTCTAAGCTTCTGTCAGCTACATATTAACAAACGAATAAATAACAACTCATGCAATATAGTGCAGTTTGTCAATAGTGTCAATATTTGGTCTTTTCATACCTTTCAAGAGACCTTGAGTGGTTCAGTTGGAAAAGAACGGGATTGGGTTTTGGGGAAAAAAAAGGTTTTGATAGAAAAGGTAGAGTAAATGGAAGAAAACAACAGAAAATAATGTAAGTATGATCAAAGAGTTATCATAAATAAGACCATAAAAACACTTTCACCAGATTTGATTTGTACTTGTGCATCATCACGCTAAAATTTTATTAAAATTAAAGACACTATGTGAAGTTTTTAAGCACTTGAAGGACTATGAATATACACGAATATATGTATTAAAATAAGGAAATGGGCTCAAAACTAAGTGTGATTTGTCAAGTAACACTGAATGTTGTACTGGATCCCAGTGCACAGAGCGGCTTTAATTCGCCAAACAGATGCTGATGCACAACTACAAAGCAAATGGATAAAAATAAACAAACACTGTTGTTATTTTTTTTCGATAATGATAATGCTGTACAGTGTTATGGGAATCATAATGGACTATTCAGTGTTGACTGATATTACTAGTTCATGATTTAATTAATACTTAATAATGTAGCACACCTTGGAAACCTAAAATAGGATTTTATAAAAGATTTGGTGGTAGAACAGTACAGGTTGATGACTTGATTAGCTAATAAGTGCTAAGACCCATGTATTATCTTGTGGTAGCAGTTATGTTTGCCATGAATTTGTTTTTGTTTATTTGTTTACTTTCCACCATCCATCGGATGTAATTCTCACCTGTAATCAAATGATCCCTCCTGATCTTTGTCATCCACCGGCTCCAATGAAATGTCTTTTTTCTCTCGTACTGAAATCAGAGCCAGATATACTTTTATAAGAGTGACATTGTGGTGACACTGGACATCAGTGAGGGTGAAGAATCACCACTGTACCTGGGTATTTCCCCCCTCGGCTCCTCTTGATGAAGCACACAATAAGCAGGATGAGCACAATGAGAGCCACAGCACACATAATCCCAATGAACCAGCCCTGAGTGGAAATGTCCACCTGGTCCTGAGCATAGACTGAGACACACACAAACATGTGCATGTAAGTATAACATCATAAAAAGCCAACATCCACTCTGCACTTTAAAGTGTTATTGTGGCAGACCACCAGCTGTGTGAATTACTTTCGGTGGTGTAATGGGGTGACTCCTCTGTGTGCCATTCCCCAATCCCAATGCTGGTTTTTGCTGCAACGGAGAATCTGTATCGAGTGTAGCGGTCAAATCGTCGCACTGAGAAACTTGTTACATTTGGAGGAAACTCCTCCAGTCGCAGCTCCTCTCCCCTGGTGGCGTTTACTGTGGAGAGAGAGAAAATTTCAGTGCATCAGAAGGACTCTTGATGCATGCAGAGTGCACACAACTGAGCTGCTAAGTATCTTACCTGCTCGCACAGCGCCTACACAAGTGTTCATTACCCTCTTGAGAACATGCTTCAGCGGTATTCTGGGTTTTGAGCACATATTTAAGTGTGCTATTATGTGCTCCTGAGATATAGACTCGAGCGACATGTGGAAATCTGTGCCAGCTTTAGTGAAATAAACACTTTCCTTTTGAGGTTTTAAAACTTTGCTGTTTCTTAACCACAGCACTGTACAATAATACATCATGTTATGACAGTGAAGCCTGTAGAGACAGAAAAATCTCAAGATTTATTTAAGGATGTTTCAGATGTTGGCTCGGCGTCGTACCTGTCTGATACTTGAGGGAATATCCAGTAATGATACCGTTGGGCTCTGCTGGTACGTCCCAGTCAACATAAATACTGTCCAGATGTCGCTGTTGAATCCTGAAGGATTTTGGAGCAGATGGTACTGCCGACAAAAACACAGCAGGAAACAGCACATTTACACATTGGAAATAAACACTAACTTGTGATTTGCTTGTGCTTGGCGTAGGGCTCAGAGAGAGAGAGACTCGTCTTACCTCCTTCAGGTGTCGAGAAGTGTATGTTATTACTTGGCGGCCCTTCATATCGATTGTTTGCCACCACTACATACATCTTATAGTTGCTATAGGGGATGAGGTCAGTGACGACTCCGGAGGGCTCTGGATCATTGTTCGGAAATGCTTTAAACTTCGTCGCCCTGCTGACCCTCAACCACCTCAGCTGACTGCTGTCCCTCCAGTAATAAACCTGAGAGGTAAGAGGCAGAACACTCAGCAAGGTGACTCTGCCGCCAGCACTTGGTTGTAAATCTTTAATAGAAAATTTCTGAGGAAAAGTTATAATTCACCCACACTTTTTCTTTAGGGTATGAATGTGCATTCATGCATATGTTTCAATTTCAAGAACAGATTCATTAGTTATTTGAGCGATAACTGGCTCACAATCCTTTGGCTCATGATTAATATTTGATTGGTTTTTGATTTTAGCATAAAGTAGTTGTTCTACATTGTGATTTTAATGCTTTACAATGCTTTAAAAAAAACTCAGTGACCACAGTGAGTGGAAATTAAACCTGTTCCATCACATTATTTCATTTTTTAATGCATCTTTTACCATCAATGTGTTAGATTTAACATACTTGTAACATTTGTTACTAAACTAAATTCTCTTCATCATTTGACCAAGAAATAAACAGTTATTACCACTTTCCATGCGTCAATCCTTTTATCTTTTCTTATAAATACCAGACTCTACCAGTGAAGTAAAGTATGTTTTCAGTTTCTGTTGTTACATAAGATCTAATTTCATAAGTTCATTATTCAGTACTGGATTGACAACAGACACACCTTGTATTCTTTCAGTTCTCCCATTATAGAGTTGCGTTGCACTGGATCCCAGTGCACGGTAACCTGGGTGCTCTCGATGTCGGACACTCTCAGGTTCAGGGGTGCAGCCATGGGACCTGAGGAAAACAGAGACTGTCTGTGCTATCAGTGAACACAGAAATAAGTGATGATAAGATGAAGTAAGCTGAAGTTAAAAAAAGCATACAATAAAAAAAGAAGAGGTATGTTCAGAACACTGACTGATTTACTCATCAAAAACCATTTAAGACTCCCTGTGGATGAAACTTTGTATCACTGCTGACAAACTGCCTGAGTTTTGACAAATTACAGACCAAAAAAGTTTTCTACTAAATGTGTATTAAGTTGTCTTTAGAAGTAGAGCACATCCTGAAAATATGAGCATGTAAGCTACTAAATAAACTTAATGTCAATTCCTTTCTTTGTTACTAAATGTTATATTATTGTGCAGTGGATTTTGATATTTACGGTCTTCCCCAGAGTAACCAATGACAACTGGAGACTCTGGTCCCAGCCCAAAGTCGTTGACGGCCTGAACTTTGATCTCATAAGGGGTGAAGGTGTCTGCATCATAGATGTAGTATTTCAGCCATTTGGTGGTTGCATTTTTCCACTCCTCTCGGGAATCTCTCCGTCTCCACCACACCAGATACTTCAGGTGGGGCCCGTTCCACTCTCTGTAGGTCAGAGGCTGAAAGCAACCAGTATAGTTTGATTTCATTATGATAGAATTTTTTTTTTTTTAAAGTCAACATGAAACTGAAAGTGTTACAATTTTTGACAAGTTTAGGCCTGTTTACCTCCCAGCTGATCTGCATGTTATTCCTCCATGTACCTACACCCTTTAGATTCTTCGGGATGACATCTGGGGCTGTGCAGGGAAGCCAAGACAGTGATAGGAGCATTAGCTTTGAAGGGATAGATCAGCATTTTTCACGAGTTAAATGACAAAACTGATACCTCTCTCATGTTCTGTGTATCAGCCAACTACACAGCTCCAGCTAGGGGATGTTAGCTTATCTTAGGATAAAAACTAGTCTGGGCTTGCTGTTACCCTGCGCTTCCAAGACTTGTCCTAAGCCAAGCTATCATCTCCGCGTTGATAGCCTCATGTTTAGCACATGGACATGAGAGTGGTTTCAATCTTCTTTTTTAATTCTTGGCAGTAAAACATGTTATATAGCTTCGTAAGTTTCCTTAAAAGGGCAAAAATACAAATAGGTAATTGAAGAGCATCAAACCCACGTGCACCGCTGCTCTGGAAGCGCTTAGATGGACGACTAGGGCGACTCATCCCGATCTCATTGATAGCGATGACCCGAAACTCGTAGTAAGTGAAAGGAGTCAGATGCAGAGCCACAGAGTTGAGGGTCCCCGGGTACATGGTCAGGTTTTTCCACTTCCCAGGCAACCAGTCATCATCATCATACTGCACTAAGTAATCTGTAATAGAGCAATAAATGGAAAGGAAGTGTGATACAACAAGAATTCTCTAAAGAAGTGACACTTAAATTATTAGTGAGCTGTAATTTGAATGGCACTTACTTGTAATAGGACTGTGGTTGCTGTCTCCAGGTACCCAAGAGAGTCTTACACTTCGCTCGAATGGATCTGACAACTCCAAGTTTGTTGGAGGATCTGGACGATCTACACCGAAAAAAACGTATCAACAATTTAAAAACCATACATGCCCTGTGGTCGATGAAATGACATTTATTTTAAACACGTCATACCCATCACCATTAGGCGTGCTGAGGCCGACTTCTGGTCCAGTTCACTCTTGATGACACAGGTATAATTGCCTTCATCACCTCTGTTTACATTAGTGATGATCAGATTTGATCCATCCAGAGAGATTCTGAGGATTTTAATGCATTTGAGGTCATTTGGTGAGATCCAGATGTTCATTGGTACAGATTAAAGCTTTCAGGTGTATCTCTGCAGAGTTCATTCATAAGAAGACATACCTCCAGTTAAAAGCGAGTAGGTTTTTTTCTTTCATCCAGGTGGTTGTGACCGGAGTGGTGGAATCTGCGCTGACACTACACTCAAAACGCACGTCAGTCCCACGGAAGACTTTCATACTCTGTGGTCTTTTGACAATTACAGTGGGCTCTGAGAGGAATGGATTAAAATGTGCTGGGTTAAACAAATGGAAGGCCTTTATCTTCTAAATTTGTATCCCTAACTTTAAAGACTTTTAGGAAGAAAAAGTGGCTTTCACCTTTGACCTCTACTCGGACTTGGTTCTCATCTCTTCCTGCAATGTTGCTGATTATGCACATGTAAGTTCCTTGGTCCTCTATCCGTATGCGTCTTATCTCCAGAGTTCCGTTATTGTAAATTTTAAAACGATTTCCTTCAAGATTCCCCTGTCCATATTTGGACCTGTGTGAGCAGACACACACACACACACACACACACACACACACACACACACACACACAAAAGGAACATTCATGTCCTCATAAACCTATCTTTATGGGGACTATAATCAACAATGCTCTCCCGTCACAAATGAATGCATTACTCAAACTTAAGCGTAATTTTAACCCTTACCCAAAAACCAAGTCTCAATACTAATCAGCCATTTATTTGTGGGACCATATGATTTTTGTCCCCATTAAACAGTCAGACCCCACAAGTATAGTTAGTTCAGGGTTTTGGACCCCACAAATACAGCCAAACAAGCCTTCAGTGCACACACACACACACATAAACACACTGCGAGCTGATGTCTGAACTCTCTCTCTAAACATTAAAGTTTCAAACAACATGTTCTCACCATCGCAACTCAGGCACTGGAGAGCCAAAGTAGCGGCAGTCTAGGAAGGTGTTACTGCCTTCTGTCACCTTGAAGAGTTCATTCCTGGGCCCGAGGATACGGGGAGTTGCGTCTAGAGAGACATAAATATTTGATAGATTTTTTCATAAGATATTTATTGTCTTGGTATACCCTCTTTCCCCTGACCCTGTTGTGTAGTGTAGTTACTCATTTTTTACACTTCTCAAATGCCTCTCACTGACCTCTGTGAGAGTGTGCATACAGAAAACCAGTTGGAATCTAAAGCAACACAAAAGGTAGCTTTTCACTCAAAATACAGATTATGTCAAAGGTAAAACTGGTATCTCTTCCATGATGGATTCCTCCCTGTGTCATTATGAAATGATACCACATAATTATTAAATTTTATTATCCATGTTCTACACCTTGTTTTATCTTAAAAACCAGACATTGACCCACCAAATCCTACACACTGGACCTTGAAAATACTCCTATTCATGTATATATATTTTTGTGACCCCTATGTAAATTATTCATGTTCTTGCACAAGTCATAGCTATAGGTGGGCCACAACTGTGAAAAACAATGTTTTACACTATAAATGCCATTGATGGAATGGTAACTTACGTAGCACGTTGACAAAAGCATTGGCCAGTAAGTACCCGTATGGATTGGAAGCGTTGCACTGGTAGACGCCATTGTTCAAAGCTGTCACACCGCGTAAATTGAGCGTGTCACCTGACACCTGTCTGTTAGGCTGCGGTGTAGCATCTTAAAAAAAATAAATAAATAAAAACAAGAAAGCAGGAAAAGGTCAAAAGTGGCACTGGTTGATTTTTGTTGGATTTATTTTAATAGCTTTAGGGTGTGATAGCCAAAAACTCACTTTCCATTGATTCTCCATTGATAAACCATGTAATCGTTGGACGAGGAACCCCATCAGCACGACATACTAAGCGTCCATTTTCCTCAGGAGCTAAAACTAAATTAGTGGGTTTCTCCAACCAGAATGGTGCCGCTGTCAAACACAAGTATGTTAGCTGCTTCGACACTATTATGCAAAAAAAAAAAAGGCAACATGGTTCTGAGAGTGTCTCTGACCTTTGACCCTGACGGTTATTGTGTGCTCAATGTATCCTATCTTATTGGTAGCCGAGCAGAGGTATTCACCCGCATCATCAAAGGATGCTTTTGGGATTTGAATCATCTTGTTGAAGTTCTTTACTTTCATGCGCGGCCGCACCACCAGGTCCTCACCATCCTTGGTCCATTTGATATGAGGGGTTGGCCTTGATGATGATAAACAAGGCTTTACACAGGACGACTTTCATGAACTCAAAGTCAAAATCATACAGAACAGAAAATATACAGACACCTATTTGTGGGTTTCTAAATCAGTAGCATTAAATGTACTATATTATTGCAGTTTACACTCACACTCCTGCAGCTATACACTCCAGGAGCAGTTCCTCTCCTAGCAGGACCAGGATGGAGCTGGACGAGCCTGTCGGAGACAGCCAGGTGGGGGCAGCCTCTGCCACTGAACGAGCTGCGGAGGAAAAAAACCAGAACAAACCAGTCCCAGTCCCAGTTTAGATAGAGGAATATACTTTTCCACCAGACTACTACTTGGGTGTACATTTTCAAGAATTAATGGACACCTCACAGCCAATCAAAACTGAGTATTTAAAAGTGTGAACGAACAATCATGATTACTTGTAAGCACTTTAACAACCACAGGCATCTTCTGCTGGATGACATTCTTGTAGGGGAAACGAGCATTGCAGCAGTAATCAGTAGCAGAGTCGTTGAAAAGGACATTAGAGAAGTACAGATCTCCATTCACTCCCATGGATACCCTGCGGTCCTGCCGCACAGGCTGCATGGTGGGAAAAGCTGTCTGAATGGGCCAGTTGAAAGGTCTTGCGTATGAACCTGGAATGAAACACATTGTTTTAAAAAAATATATAGAATTCTGAAAAGCTTGTTTGGTTGGACAATAATTGAATGTAACTCTAGAGGGACACTTACAGCTGGACATCCAGTAAGTTTCTGGTTTAGGTGGGCCAGGTGGGGGGTCACATGACAGGACCAGAGGCAGACCAGCACTGATCACCACGGGCTCCAGAATCTCCCTTGGCCACACTGGAGCTCCTGCACAAACACAGAAGGATACATGTCTCCGCTGAGCAGTCAAGTATGTTGTCTGATTTGATAAAAGTGCACATGCATAAGTCTGAACAGCAACAAATTGACTGATGTTGTTTCTACTATACATACTATACTATATACTAATTACTACTTTTTCATTCTCTTAAAGGACAAAAGGTTTTTTTCTTACTGTCTGAAAATCTCCTGTAAAAAACTAAAACCAATAATTAATTGTTCCTGCCAATTTTTTGCCAGTGTAGCCAAGTTTCATATAATTTACTCCTCTGTGCCATAGAGCTCCATTTGTGTCCAAAAGCCATTAAAAACACATTACTGAGCCTCACATTTCTTCATTATCATTAACATAAGTACCATATTTTCCGCACTATAAGGCGCACCTAAAAGCCTTTAATTTTCTCAAAAACCGACAGTGCGCCTTATAAT
>JAQMCX010000002.1:20947814-20966082 GCA_029814765.1 Acanthurus leucopareius | reverse complement strand
AATTTTAAAATAGGCCATTCATTGAAGGTGCGCCTTATAATCCGATGCGCCTTATAGTGCGGAAAATACGGTACTGTGTTTTATCTCAACTGGGTTAGGGTTACTAGGGGCACTAGCATCAAATCAATGGCTGAAATTCACTTTTATTTCTGTTTCTGTAAAATTGATCAAAAACTAAGCTATCTAGTTGTTTCAGGACATTATTTGGCCTCCTATTAAAAAAGAAGTATATTCATATACATGTGACTCATTCTCAGAGATATATCTCTTTGGTGAGGACCAATAGGCTTTGGGCTGAGTGCCACAGATTGGTAGTGAAGTGAAACAAACAATTATTCCTCAGTACTGATCTTACTGTACAGCCGCAGTCTGATCTTGTTGGAGTATGCAGATCCATACTCATTGGAGGCAATGCACTGATACTCTGCCTCATACTGTTCTGGATTGTTCCAGGCGTAGATGTCCAGCGTCCCTGAGCGCCTGCGCATCGATGCTTGAGGGTCTCGTGCCACATTGAAATACTTCCCATTACGCCTCCATGAGAAACTTCATGAATGAACAAATGAAGGCAGAAAAAGCTGTGAGGTCTTCTGCAGATAATCATGTTCAGTTTTTATAAATATGTTCAGAGGGCTGCATCAGCTCTTACATAGGATGTGGGTTTCCTTTGGCTTCACATTCTATGACCATGGTGTCTTTGGGGTCAACAATATGGTCCTTCATTGACTGCTTTATGATAGTTGGGGGCTGCCTGACTGCAGGCAGAGAAAGAAACCAGTTTAGTCGTGCACTGAAAAACAAATGTGTTAAGACAACATGCATTAGATTACTGACTCACCCTCCAATGGGACGTCGAAAGCCCAAACACTCTGCCATAAAAGTAGCAGCAGCGCTGGTTTGACCAGTGTTCCCATATTTAGAGTGCATGGAATCCAGCGACGCTGCTTTTCACCAGCTCTGATGAATGAATGGATGAATGAATGAATGAATGAATGGAGGAACAATAGAAGACATCTGCTTTACAATACCCTCAAGTTGTGTTGCTAAAATCTAGAAAACAAACAAAAAAAAAATTATGAAACTTCATACTAACGATTCACTTGGTATCATGTCATTGGTGTAAAAAGTACATAGATCTTTTATAAGTAGTAATACAGGTATTTAAAAATTGCAACTTGACATAAAAGTCCTTCATTCAAAATCCTACTCAAGATTAAAACTATAAGCACAAAAATAGATTTATCAGCAGAAGGAACTTCAGTTATCTAAAGTGAAAGTACTCATTCCACAGAAAAATGGCCCCTTAAAATGTTGTTTTATTGTGTATTTTGTTTAAGATAACTAGAACAGATGCATTAATGTTTTGAGCAGATTTTTCCTGTTTTAACTGGTTTATCTTAAGCAAATTTTAAATGACTTTATATTCTGTTTGGCACTTAAATTGATGGGCTGCGAGGGGTTATAAAGACAATAAATGGGAGAGAAAATATGGAAAAACTAATTTCTGCCATGACAATATATATTATTTTTTTACTTTTCTCTGTGTTTGTAACATATTTTACAATGTTACCTCTTTAAGTGTCAAACAGAAAGCATAAATAGCCACAATTAAAAAGTCAAATACCAAAAAAGTTAAGAACATCTGGTTTAATATATAAAAGTGTAAAAAAAATTGTACAGTAACAGTTTAAAAAATACTCAAGTACAAATTGTTCCATATTGATACCCTGCGTACCTTAATTACTGCTATATAAATAGTAATATTGTACTGTACAGACGGACATGTCGTGTTTTATTAGCTGCCTCTCTCTTTTTATGTTATTGCTATAAATATGTAATGAACTATGAGTCTTGTTAGTACAATCAACACAGAAAATCATCAGGACCTACCTCTCTCATTTTTTAGTCAAATCAGGGCTCTCTCCCCCCCATATCTGTGGCTTCCTCAATGCCCTGATATTTCCAATGACTTTTCTCCACAAAATTATTCTTGTTTGCGCAGAATACCAATTAATGTCTCGGTCCTTCAAATATCAGGTCAAGAACCCCTCGAGGAGTTGATACACTCAGTAATAGAGTTTCTGTCTGTCACTGCCACTTACACTCTGCCCACCCATCTCATGAATAATGAATGAGCGCCATACACCACCTACTCATCACCCACACTGCTGTTCTGACCCGGCTCTCATAATTCTGAAGAATCTATTAAAAAAAACACACAGTCGTGAAGTTTGTCCGCACCAAAAAATGTTTGTATATATTACACCAGCAGTTGTGGAAGTAATGGCATATTTTTCTTGATCCTGATTTGTGTCTCGCAGATGAATAATGGTTGCTTTGACCTGATCCAGTAATGACAGCAATTTGGTTTGGCCAGCTGGAAGCAGAAAAACAAGCCATATTCTGTACAATTTGCATTCTTCTTGCTTTAGATGACATCAAAATGTGGGCTTTATTGTTGACTGATGAGAACCACAGAACAGGGTATGAAAGCAGTGTTTGTTTCTCTCAGATGAATGTTACATGTTGCTAACCTCAAATTTCGATAAGTGAAAATATCTCATATTCAAATTCTTGTTGATAACGATTTGTTTATCACTTTTTAGTATTTAACCTTCTGGGATCTGCAATAAAACATTAACCTCCTCCTCAGTAAATATCCTCTGTTTTATGAAACGGATTAATCTGCACTCAGCCTTTCATGTGCATAGCGTCACTAAAATGAAAAGGTCATTACTGTTCAGATGATACAATCTTTTTCTACAGAAAGTGCCAAGGACTCAGGAGAAGCTGCATTTGTTTTAAACAAAAGCCATCTCACGACTGTCGAAAGAGTCCTGACCTGTGTAGGCTCTCAGGAATCCACACAGGGCTGCATATTCAAACCAGCACTGATGGAGCCAAACAATAGCTTGGTGGTGGACGGTGGGCGAAACGAGGTGATGAAGATAAACTTGTATTTACGATTCTTTTTCTTAACAAGTCAAACAATATGGCTTATTTAAAGTGGAAACATGCATCAGTGCAGAGCAACCATTGAGACTCTCGTAGCTCTGTAGCTGTTGGTCTGCATCATGAGGCCCTGATCCCATTAAAAACACAACTTCGCCCAGACAACAAAAACAGAATGGGTATGTCAAGCTTCTTGGCTTTCAGAATGGGCTTTTCCCCGCATTATACTGGACTGAAGCGGGCCTGGCAGTAAGCAATGATCAGTGCCATGCACCAGATTGCACAGTAAAGAGGCAGAGAGGCGGACAGAGCCAGCTCAGTGACGACAAGAAGGTCTCTATGTTAGCCGGGGCCCTTTGCCACGTGTGCCCAGGACCCGGGTAAGAGCAGATGGCATGTAGGAGGGAGCGTTCAACTGCACAAGCTGCCTGTTCAGACCCACAGCACCTTTCATTTGCACTTTGACGTCAGTGTTTCAGGAAGAGCACACGAAGAGGCCGTAGATAAACTCCCCTTGAGCAGGACAATGTCCTCCATTAAGTCCTCAACACTGTGCAATCAAAACATTATTGTCTCACAAACTTGAGTGCTGCATGGAAATTTAACTGTAAATTGCAGCAACAATCATCTTCTCAAATCCTGCAGCAAGAATAAGACATTCCCCTTATGTAGAAAGAAGTTTTTCAAAATTTAGCTTTTATAATGTGTTTTGGCCTCTCTTCCACACACACAAATGGAGTTTTAGTTCACTGAAAACAGATGTTTTGAAGAATTCCAAACAGAAGGAAGATGCTCAGAATTTTTTTTAAAAATATTTCTGTGTAGACATGTAGACGCAGTATAGTGCTGGTACTAGATTGATAACAGGACCTTTTACATGTTTGCACATGAATCTAAAGTAATTCTTTCAGTATGTGAAGGAACAGTAATGTGCTAAACAGAAATGGACTACAGTCCACTATGTAATCTGACACTTCCACATCACAGAAATGGCTGGAAACTTTGTAAGTTTTGGACAAGAACCAGTTAGATCTCTTGTTACAGATTTTTCTAAATCTTAAAGCCTTTTTTTTCAGGCTTCTGGTTGGCCGGTGTGGGTCTCGCATTATGCCCCCACCTGCTGGTTTGGCATGCTCATGACCCCAATTCAGTTGTGTTCAGATATTTTAGCAGTGGTTGTCTGGATGCAATTCTTTAAAATAAATAAATAAATAAATGAATAAATGAATGAATGAATGAATGAATGAATGAATGAACAAAGGAATAAAGGAATTTTTAATAAAAATACCAGCATTCCTGTGCACTAGGCCTAAGTGTTTACAGCCATGCTAGCGGCTCTGTGAGGTTGCTCAGTGGTGGCTTGAGCTAAATGCTAATGTCAGCATACTCACAATAACAATCAACAATCAAATAATGTTCTCCATTTCAGTTTTGCATGTTAAAATGCTCATATTTGCCAGAACAGCTGAGGGTACTAAGTTGTAAAGTTCACTTTTGAATGATATAAAATTCTGATTTGATAGGAGCTCAGGAAGTGTTGAGGAATCACTTGAGGGTAAAATGTTCGTCTGAACCAAGTCTCATAGCAATTTCACCTATAGTTAATGAGATATTTATCACTTAAAAACACATATGTCAACCTTGTGGTGGGCTCTCCAAAGTCAGTGGGCTTCTACGGACTGTGAATGTCTGTACAAACTTTTACGGAAATTCATTTAATAGTTGACCATTAGTGAACCAAAACTGATAGATTTATTTACAAAACAACAAAATCATTCCTAGAACTGCACTGTTTTCATGTATGAAATATAAGAAAAGATACTGATGTAAATGTGCAACATCATGCTCAATTAACCAAACTTACTTATCTGACATTAAGCTAAAAAAGCTTAGCTAATAAAATGCACTTCACATTTGTCACTGAAACACTGCACACATAAAATGAGAAGCAGATTCACACCAGTCATCTCGGTGGCAGGTGTGAGAGCTTAACAATATTGTTTTCACCCTCCAACAAATCTGCTGATGCAGTTGGAGACCCGACCCACTTCTCAACTCGGACTATGACATCATTAAAACCTTGACTTCCTTTGCTAGCCTTCTTGAACGAGAGCCACAAGGACAAAAGCACTGTCACATGACAATACACTCTATTTCACACTCATTAAGCCTTAATAAGTTTTATGAGCTGTTGTGTGCTTTATTTACAAAAAAAATAATATTCAGAATAATCAAAAACGAGTAAAATTGGTTGGTGAATGTTATCGGTCCTACCTCTGAGTGCAGTCTTTGCTTTGCTCCTGGGTCCTTTTCCCTCCTTGTTGCAGCAAAAGCAGACTACTTTCCTCTCATCTTCTGTCACAGCAGATTCACAAATTCATCTTCACAGTGAGAATCAACTTTCCAGCAGCATCTGGCTTGAGTGTTATTTGTCACTCTGTCTTCTTAAAGCAGGTGATAAGCAAGTTAAGTGAGACTCATGTGGCCCATCAGGATGGCTGTCCTGATCCTGGGTCACACGCCTGGCAAACAAGGCCTGAGAGCCTATTATAATAAATCCATTGTGAAATCCACACATAAATATAACGTCATCTCCACTGTGATGGAAGAATCAAGTTAAACAGAACTGACACGTCATGCACAAGTTGGTAGATTAGGTTAAGGTGTAATCCAGCTCCCATCAAGCAACAATTAACCACAGTTTACTTCAGAGATCAAATAATTTTTCGTATTTTTGTCATGTGTGCTGATGATTTTCAGTGTTTTAGATGGGGGGTGGGTTACTGACCTCGTATCTTCACTCTGGCTGGCACGAACGCACACTCTCCCACACAAAGCGTTTCTGTCTGGAACAAAGTCAGTCTATTGTGGACAGGGTGGGCACAGCTTCTGGACACATGGGGGGGATTTAACCCATCATATTCAAGTGACTAAGTGGCTTTGCACTTATTGATTAAGTCTTACATCATTTGCCACTGCCAGGGCAATAAATTCATGTGGCTTACTGGAAAGTGGTGGGGAAAAAAAGTTAAAATGACATGAAAGAGGTCTAAATAAATATGGATTTATTTAATACAAATGCACAAAAGCACAGTAATATACTACATTAACTGTAACGTCACATAAAAGTAAGATTTATAGCTTATATTGAAGTCAACATTTTCACATACAGTAATAATTGGATAGTGAATTAAGTTATTTGTACATATTACACAGAGCTTTTTTAGTAAAGTGCATGAAAGTACTTATTTAATTAATGTACATATTTGTTTTGTCGTTTATGTCATCAAACAAAAAGAGAACAGAAACTGAACAAAACATCTTATGTTACAAAAGTCCTGACAGCTTTGATGAAACTTAGCAGCACCTATCTAACTTCTTTGTTCCTCTGGCAGTTGTCTTATATTGGCATGAAAAAATTATTGATCCCTCATCAATAACTCAGTGAACATTCAACCTCTTCAAGAGCTGGAAGCTGCTAATCAGTGCAAAACACACATAACAGTACAATACACAATACATATATAGGTTTTGTCAAGGGAAGAGTTTGTGGGCAACAGATGCCAGCAGTTTAACCTGTTTTATCAGCTCTAAGTCACATAATTACCAGAGTCACTACATTATAGTCTGCACCAAGTCTCAGGGCGATCCTTCCGAAAGCTGACAAGAAACTTTTATACTGAATCAAAACAGGCCACATTATAGTGGTGCTACAAGAAAAGTCTAAGGATCACCCATTGCAACTAGTTTCTGTTCTGGAGATCCTGAATGTTCGTACAAAACTTATTGCAATCCAGCCAATAGTTTTTATGATAAAACAGTCTGGACATAAGTGATGGAGGAACCAACAGACTGACATTGTCATCCACAGAGTCACTTGTACAGCCAAACACGATCACTGAGGTAAAGTGACAAGTTCAAGGTCTAAACTAGAAAAAAAACATGCATTTCAAGGTTCTTGTAGTTTGGAGGAGTTTTTGTTACTTTGTCAACAGCCTGTTCATCTGTGTGCAGACATGCCTCATACTTAACCTACTCAAACCCATCTCTGCTTCATCTCCCAGGCCCTCTCACTCATCCAGTCCGTAGTTCTGCTAACAGCTGAGCGCTCTGCGCCGAGCACCAAACACAGCCTGGCCAGTTTGGGCCGGTTTCTCTCCAGGTAGTTCTGGGTGTCTCTCTGCAGCTGGTCCAGGACCTGCGGCCGGCTCTCGTCCAAGGACACCAAAGCGCTCAACATGGGGTTGAAACGGAAGTACACATCTGGAGCCAGCAGCTCGTCCAACAGGGTGTGGACCCCTTCAGTGTCGGTCGCGCTGCTGATCAGGTTGCTGATTTTGGCCCTCAGGCTGGTGGAGGTGGCAGGGGCCCTCTTAGCATTGTCATAACGACCAGTGCCAAGGGACAGCACACACTGAAAGGGCTGTTTGGGCCACAACAGACGACTCTCGTGAACAGCCAAGGCACAGGGATTGTTCAGGATAATCCCTCCATCCTACAAACACAAACAGAGTTCAGTTCAAAAGTGTGCAGGACAAGTCCTCTAAACCATTTGCATGAACCCATTCATCATTTTGTTTTCTTATAATATTAATTGAAACTTGAATACGGATAATAAAACTCAAAATTCATTGATAACTGTAATTTCAAAGCACCTATTTCTTGATTTATTTTGGGGACTTTAGGATTTTGTTACGAGGAGTGTCTAAAATTCATAGGAGAGCAGCTAATAGTCTCATTACTTTTTCTGATCCAAGATGTTTTATTATGTTTTATTTCATTCTTTCATTTTTCTTTTAAAGTTACTTTGATAGCATAACATAGTTTTGAGTATTCTGCCGAAAAACCTTGAATGCACAAGCAACAGCAGTTTCCTACCTGGTGTATGTCACTTTGAAACGTAAATTCCTGGAAGTATCCTGGGGCAGCCGATGATGCTCGCACTGCCTGCCACATCTGGCAGCCTGAGGCTCCTGCATAGCGGCTGAGAGATCCTGGTTTGTGGTTGTAGTTGCGGAAGACGAAGGCCTTTGGACTTGTACCCCAGTTTACGACTGCGCTGACTGCTGAAACCTTTGCAGAAACAAGCAGCATCCTCTGAGAACCTTTACATAACCTTTGTGCACTACAAATTTAATGCTTGAAACAAAAAACAGGTTTGTGTTTTGGCTGCAGTACGGGGCTCTACTTTAGCAGCTGTAGCCTCATAAATACAACAGTATGCCATTAATACTGTGAGTTTGATGGCAGTGTCATGAAACCAACCATCATGGTGAGTAACAGTATTCTTACCTTGGGACTCAACTCATCTCTGGCTGTTTTAATGAGCACTCTGTGTCCCAGCTTTTCCCTGAATATGATAAAAAAAAAAGGCAATTCTGTCAAGCCAGATCCTGTTTCAGTCTGATTAACATGTTGAGAATTTACTTCTCTTCACTGCAGCGCTTGTATAAATCTATTAGTGCATACTGTAGTATTGTCTCCCAGGTCTCAGTGTTGTAGTACGAGTGACTCCAGCCCATCTTCACAGTGCCGACCAGCGGGTTCTGCCGAAACACTTCAGAGCCGAAGCGACGATACATCTCAGCACATTCCTCCAGAGAAAAATGTGCTAAACCCAGCATGAAGGCCAGAACCGCACCTTTGATAAACACAATCAGAGACACAAAAGCAAGACTTGAAATTTTAGATTCAGACTTAAAGGTGATGAAGATGTTGCTAGGAAGACACTGTATTGTTTTTTTTAGTAACCCTCAATCTGTTTTTTGTTACCTGTGCTCACGCCACAGATGTAGTCAAACAGCTGGTGGATCTTCCTGCCTGTCTCGACTTCCAGTAGCTTTAACACCTGCAAAGGCACCACACCTCTGGAAAAGACAGAGAAAAAATAGTAAACACACCACGATGAGCTCAAACAAGTTTACTAGGAACTACGTTGGGTTCTGGTCATGATTATAACAAATTTAACTGGGTACAGAACAGAGAGTGAGAGAGAGACAAACAGTTATTAGATAAACTGATCAGTCAATAGGCAGAAAATTTATCAGCAACAATTCTGATAATCGGTTAATTTAAGATGTCAAGCAGCCCATTTTTCCATTTTTTTTTAAAGTGAGGGATGCAACTCTCCCTTGTCTTACATGATAGTAAACTGTATATCTTTGGTTTGATTAATGAGAAAATAATTAAGAGTTATAGCTGACAGTAACTGAGTGTATGGCGTGCTCTCTGTGCTGAAAGGACATCATTCATTAAAAAACAGTTTCCAACAGTTACCTTGTGCCCCCACCATCAATTGAAAGCACTCTGATGCCGCGACCTTTGACTGGATCCATGTAGCCAATCAGAGACAAAGTTTCTCTTAAGGCGCTCTGAAGCAGCTGGTTGTCCCTGTAGTATCGTCGTTTTCGTAGCAAAGTGACTGCAGTTTTCTCCTGAAGACAGAAACATCTTTTTAGAAATCACTGAGCTCAAATGAGTTTGCGAAACATTGGTAGTTTTGCTGTTTCATGTCAACAGACCTGCCACATTACAGCTTTGCATGATGGGTAACGGATAAGATGTTCGTTGAGAGCCTCCACGCAGGCAGTAAGAGCATCTGGAGATGAAGCCTGAGAAAGACTGCCGATCAACCCTCGTGTGATTTCCTCTGCCTGCCTGCGACTCAGGACAAGCTGCGGACAAACAACCCGGAAGTTTCATACGAACATTTAGATTACCAGATATCTAGACTAGCAGCTAATGTCTTTTCATATTATCTGTTTCTCAAATTCTTCATAAATGTGACATAAGTGAGCATGCGACCCCCAAACTCACCTTTTTATTCAGTATTGCCTCTGGAGATTTAATGGCAGGTTTGGGCTTTCCGGTCGGAGTCAGTGGGCCCAGCCTTAGATACGAACCCAACAAATCAGGGATAGCACTTGTGGGGTGGCGAAGGCAGTCCATTAAGGATACTGTCTTCTGTCTCTCAGAGGTAATAGATCCAGGGTCCATTGCTGTTACAAGATGTCTGCCGATGTTCTCGTCCCACGCGCTTTGACCCTTGAAATACTGATTGATGTGACGGGCCATTTGAAAGTGATTCTCGCCAAAAGTGGTGGTATTTTGGCTGCTGTGGAAAAGGCCTCTAGTTTCAGGGGTGTTGGGTTTGTCTCCCTTCAACCTGACACCTTGAGCTTGTGAGGTAAACTGTGTCTGAAGCTGATTTTTGTGAGTGTCAACCTTTTCAAAAGGGTATTGTGTTCTCCTGTGCTGATCTTGGTCGTCAGTAACCTTGGCACCAAAGTACTTATTGACGTGTCTTGCAAAGTAAAGGTAGCCCTCCTCCCAGCTGCTGGAGATGTTCGACTGCTGTTCCACTGCTGCCTGATTAGCACCTGGTTTTACTTTAGACATTTCACCTTCTTTAGAGTTTATGATTTGAGTGCTTTGCATTGTTCTCTTTTTCAGTCGTCTGTTTATCCTTCTGGTGGAAGACAATGTCTCCACACCGTCTTGTGTTGGATAATTTGCAAAACCGCGAGAGAAGACTGAGTTTATGTGATTGGCAACATAACTGTAGCTCTCACCAAATGTTGTGGCTAAAGAGCTGATGTGAAATAGTTGAAGCCCAGTGTTACCCTGCACTACCTGATTTCTTACTGAGCTCTCTTGTTTTTCATTACAATTAAAGGTCACTGTTGTCTCTTTGCCCTCAGATGTTTTTCGCTCTCTGGCTGCCCGTTGGCTTTGACTGCGTCTTTGTGACCTGCCAAGATGGTCTGGAGTTGTGACAACAAAGCAGGCAGTTTCAGTCAGCGGTACAATGTCCTTTCTCTTAAAATAACTGTTAACGTGTCTGGACAGTCGATGAAATGATTGACCGAGACGTCCTCCCAGTGAACTCAAGTTTAAACGGTTTTGAGCCTCCTCAAAGATCCCAACGGGAGCTTCAGCTTTGAAAGTGTTTCTGCTGGAGGATGAGTAGAAACGCACAAACTCAAGTTGTTTTATTTCTTTGGTTAAATCTCTGCGGACATAATAAGAGGTAGAGCTTGCATCATTGTGGTTTAAAATATTAAAAGCAGGTTTTCTTGTAAATCTGGAGAGATGAGGAGGTGACAGCAGTGGATTTCTGTGGAGGTCTGGTGCTTTAGCCATTCGAGGGTACTTTCTGTAAAGGCTCATTAGGTACCTAATTTTGCAGTATGACCTCAAAGTCTTGTTTACAGAGGTTGAACACAAGTTGCTGCTGAGGTAGCGACCCATGTTTGACCGGATGTTGTGAGCAGCGATCAGTCAAAGTCCAAATATCACTCTTGAGCTTTCATAGATTTGTGCTTAATGCTGTAGAAGCATTTTCAATAGGAATCTGGAGAAAAAACACAGAACAAAAACATTAGAAAAAGAGTAAATGGTCATGCTAGCAGCTCTGTGTGGCTGTATTTGGCATTTTAGTCAGAGCCTGACACAGTGTTAAAGTGTTTTTGCAATGTTAGCATGTTAACGTGTAGCAGGTATAATGTTTAATATACTCACCATCCAACCTAAGCACTTGCTATTTATCTCCAGACAGAGTACAGGTGGGACTGGAGGAAGTTTTTGCAGGCACTTTATCATAATCTTTGAAATTTTCAAGGAATAGAATTTATTACAAATAAATTACTGGAACATGAATGCCTATGCCAGATTTCATGGCAATCTGTCCAATAGTTTTTGAGACATTTCAATAACATCCAACGATGTTTAACGGCTGCTGATTGTGCAGGAAGATCACTAAAAGTCATCAGGATACATCATCAAGATATATGATCACTATTAAGGTTTTTACAACATTTGACATCTTGACATGGCTAAAGATGCCTTTAAGTTCAATTGGATAACATTGAAAAACAATAAGGACAAATTTAGATGAAAAAAAAGAGTAGTATTTAGGTTAAGTACATATATAGAACAACATTTCTCTACGTGTCTGCTCAGATCACAGGCACGTTGTCACATCTATAAACAGAACATAGTTCAGGGTGAGCTGATTGTTTGCAAACATTAGATTTCATATTTAGTCTCACACTTTTATGCTTTCCTACTACTGTGTCTGCTTGTGAATGCAACATGGATATAACATAACTGCAGGGAAAATGTATACGTATACATAGCTTGTAAATACCTCTCTACATTCTGCCAATACATACATGCCTTAAGTGAGACATGTAATGAGATTCATGTGACATGAAATATGATCACAGAGAGCTTTGCCTTTGGTCGCCATAACCTGTCTTTGCACATGAAGTATACTTTATTCCTATGTAACAGTAAAGTGTATTCTCAATGTTCTTTGGTGCCATAACACAGAGAAAGGCAAACAGCTTGGGTATGCAATAGTTACACATCTACTATGGTTGTTGTCCACTTAAGTGGGGGAAGGTCATGAACCAAAGCAGCTTATAGCCACTCTAACCTTGACAGAAAATATCTGTTAGAAGCACTCAGTGAAGATTTACCTTAAAGAAAACACCAAATTCTTCTGTCTTCACTAATCTTTTCCTGTTCTTTGAAATCCAGAATACCACTTTTGACAAAAGGAGCACTTTTTCTTCTGTTGTTTTGACACCTAATGCAACCCTTCTCTCGTGCAGTGCTTTAATCTCATTGGTCGAGCCGGGCTGGGGGGGTGGACAAGCATGACCAATGCTTTGTAAGACCACGCAGGCTTAAAGTCATGTGTTATCACTGCTGACTGCAGATCTGGAATCACAAATCTAAAATTAGGGAGAGGGGTAACTCAAGGGCGTCGGTGAGCTGATGTTAGTCACCTCTTACGTCACAACACACACCTCCCTCCAAAACAAGGGATCCCTAGAAACTGTGCACAGGTCACGACATGTGACACACAGCAACAACAAGCCTGTAGTAGTCTTTAAAGCTTTGGATCACAGCCAACAAGCTGCAGTGTCAATATTTTGTACAAATTTGACATGAAGGACATAAATTTATAAAATTATAAATTTCATAAAATTATCTTTAAAAAACAGTCTGGATAATAAACTAGCGATTAAAACAGAGTCAACTGTGTAATAATGTATATTTACAATGATGCCACTTTTTGCACGTATATCATCACTAAAAAATCTATCACATGAATAATTTTAATGTACCAACCCCGCCACCTCCTTAATTTATGTCTTATTATGCAGTAAAAACACAATGTTATTACTGTGATTTTTGTATAAGACCTACGAAATGAAAATGTACTTAATCAATCTTTTTTCTGTATTACACAGACTTATTACTATCTTGTTATTTACATTTTGTTTTTTCCCTTAAACTTCCCTTTAGCTTGTAGGTACCCAAAAAGTATTTAACTAATATCACTTATATATTTATATTCTGAAGTCTGTATGTAAAATGTGTTTATTTGGTTGGCTACTGTGAAATTGAAGAGCACAATGAAATAGTCTGTTAACCAACCTGAGGTATTTCTTTGTAATATCACATAGCCTGTTTTGCAAACATCACTGTCTTATTGCCATAACTCACATAAGCTTTGACAGGTACATGCTGTTCTGCATGACAATGTGTTGCCAATAAAACATGCTCGCAACATGAGATGCTCCTGTAACATAAAAAAACTCTGGAGTTTCTACATCTGTCCACCCAGCTCACAGAAATGACTTACAAATAAATAGCTGTCCAAGTCAAATTGTCATGCTTTTTAGGCACATTAAATTATCATTTAAAACAGTTCTACAAGAAATAATCAACTAAATTTGTTATTTCTGCTTATATCTGTTACCCATACAAAGAAAGACAGTTTCTAAGGATCCATATCCTGATCTGGTCAATAATAATCATGGCCGCCAAATCAATTCTGAAGGATCAGTTTTATTCTCATAGCTGCTATTATTTTAGACTTACAGTGACATCTAGTGGCAGCTTTGTGACAATTTACTTCTTTTATCTGCTTTTGAATCAAACTTCCATTTGAGACGCTGTGTGTGACAGGAAATTGACTGCGTTTTGTTTCAGTGACTTTCTCTGTACTGTTTGTTTCTCATTGTATGACAGTCTTAGATAAGGTGCATCATTACTTTCTGTCTTTTGCTGAGCGTGTTTTCTCTGCAGCAACATGTTTGTCATTGGTTTCATACTCTTTTCAGCATCCAGAGGTTTTTTTGTCTGCTTATCATCTACCAGTGTTTTGATAAATAGTGTTATTAGCCTGAGTGAGTAGCTTTTAAACTGCTTTTTTTTTAAAAAACAAAAAACTAAGACATTGTATATTACTTTTTAAAAAATCAGGCCATTTTTTGTGTTTGAGAACTTGCTTTTGCTTTTATTTTACAACATCACATCACATCAGTTACTGTCATATGTCTTATCTCATTATTTTAACTGATCTAAAGGCAGTATGTGTTTACAGGCTTACAAGTAAAGAAATTCTGTATTGACTGCGGAGTCAATATTTCTTTTCACATCGTCCATTGGTGCACTCTTCCCCACGTCCCGTCCACTTTAGGCGATTCCTGGCAAAGACTGCATAGGACTTGTCCATGAATGGTCTCACGGGTGGCCACATCATGAAGCGACCCAGCCAGCCAAGGCCCACTGCACCGTACATGACTGCGAATGCCGGGACCCCACGGTGAACCTGCCAATTCACAGAAGGTTAGCCAACTGGCCAAGTGCTGCTTAATACTAACACTGGCACTGATCAGCAATTTAGCATGCAGAATATTGCAGCCCTGAGGGTGTTAGGGGAAATGTAGGTCTACCTCCTCTCTCTCATCAATCACATGCATTTCCTCCATGGCCATCTCATAGCTGATGTCTTTGTATTTGGCTCCATCGTAGCCTGGCTGGGAGATATCGATGAAATCTACATTCCCAGGCCGTTTTCTCTGCAGAAACTGGAGGAACCGGATCTCCGTCACACATATGGGACAAAGCCCATCATACAGCACCTGAAATGGAGCAAGGACAGATGATCACTGCTGTCTTCAACCCTCTGGTGAACTCATTCAGGTGCACAAGGACAAAATTAATACTTGAAGAGGAAAAAGATTTCAACTTGGCAGACACTGAATGGCCTCTTCAGTAACTTAATGCTTTTATGAAAAAATTGCATTTTAAGGCAGTTATAGACAACATCAGCATATCAGTATTTACTGTGTTGTGTACACATTTTTCAATAAAGTTACCCTGTCCAGTTATGCTTGAATACTATTTAAGACATTAAAAAACACTAAAATGTACACCTAGGTAGCTCAACACAAGAGTAAAATGAATTACAGCTAAAACTGGATATATCATAATAAAATATGTCATAATTTTTATTACAAGAATTAACTGATGAACTAATATTCCCAGTATTATAAGTGCTTTCACTCTGAACACAACTGCAAAGAACTTCAACAACAGTTATATGAGGTGATTAAAAAAGTCAAGAAAATAATGAAAAAGCAAGTTCTGCATGATTAAAAAAAAAAATAGGTGAAAAATTTCAAGATTAAATTAAGATCAAATCGAAAATTATGCTACAGCATTTATAAAAGTATGTTGTGATAATGAACTGTCGTCAGTATTTTACAATTTTCAGCTTAACAAGTCATTACTTGCACCCTGAGATCCCAGGGTATTTGCAATACAAATGACTGCATGCATAATACTTAGGCTTAATTATCCTAATAACTATCAAACATAATTATCATCCCATACATTAAAAAAACTGCATTATAGTCATTATTACTGAATAAAGATAGTGCAACGTTTATTTGTCCATTTATGGTAAGTCCCTTGTGTCATTTAAACTTAGGTGAAGGTCATCTGATGGCCCCCACTGTGGGCTAAGATGATATTGATGACAGTCCTCAGTCTCAGTCTCAGTCTCAACTTTTGCTGCCAAGCTGAAGTTCACTTTCTAGTTTCTCTGGACAAGACAAGCTACTGCTACTGCTGCTCAGCCCTGCAAACTCCAAAGGTACAAACTCAAAGCTTGCGAGGTGGCAAACCGCAAATATTGGCTTTAAGGTTGTTTAAAAAGGAGAAGTTAACCGGTAAGTTGTGTTGTTTATCCTCTGGCGTTAACCAGTCACTAACCACCTGCCGCCCAGCTAGCTAGCTGTTGACTTTATAACGATGCGCGCGCAAAATAACACGTTGACAGAACAAGTTAAATTACCCCAAAGTAACGTGAAAGTGACCGCACGTAATCCGATAAATAATGGCATTTAAATTATAATGTCACTTTAACATAATTTGAGTTAGCTGAGGCAAATAAATGAATCTTCTGAACCGCATGTCTCCTCGCGTCTTAGCGACAGAGTGATGATCTTTCTCAAAAAACATCTTTGGTAGAAAACGCCCACAGAGACTTGGCGGGCCGCGTTCCATTCATATTCCGACTGTGAAACACAAGACGTCGTTAAAAATAGAAAAACAGTCTCCACTGTTGAATAGTTGTGTATTTTCGAGACTTAGTCACATTGCCTGACGTCAGCTAAAGTGCTAACACTGTTGCAGTGCTTTTGTGAAATCATCACCAATTATTTCAGTCAGAAACCTTTTATTTGCTATGTTAAATAACCATGATGTAGTTATGTAAATATAAAATAATGTTACCTTTACGTCTGCAGATGCAGAGCCGGATGTCTGATTTTGATGTCTGCAGAGGGCAGGTGCTGCTCTTAACGCCACCCTTGCATTTAAACAGCTGGGCAACTTGGCCAGGCCCGAGACTAAAGATAATCTCACTCTGGAAAACATCTAAAAATACAATAAACGTATCCAATAACTAGCTATAAATACTGGCTGATTGCTAAGTAAGCGTTGATAACTTACAGTTCCTTGACTTCGGTGAAAGAAACACAAGCTACCGGTACCCGACAACAATTCACGTGTTACACAAGCGGTTGAGTAACATAAACAGAGGTCGTTCAATGACGTTCAAATCATTAAAGATTTGACCACAAACCTCCAGAGTTGCAGCCAAGAAAATCTCGCTTACTCACATTTACCTCAGTGGAAAAAGAAAGTTAAATTTATACGAACAGTGAATCTGCAGAGATATAAACAGCAGCTGACTGCCGGAAAGCATGTGTTAAAGGAGGCGTGGTCAGCAGCTGTTTATATCTCTGTCCGCTGCGAGAGGTCTCACTCTGATGCTTTTTTTTCTAGCCTAATGTTAATTAATCGCGCTCAACTCCAAAGACAGCACATTCCTCAAGGTGGATATTCTCTGTAAGTCTTTTTACCAATTTGAAAAATTGTATTTATGTTTCCTGTCCTGTCTAAGAGATTTTTTTGTTTATTAGCGGGCAATTGTTGAAACATAAAGAGTAGTTAGTTTGGTCACTCGGGATAGGTAAAAGCAGCAATGTCACAGTTAAGAAATACTCTATTACAATTCAAAGTTATGCACTGTTTTTTTAAAATGCCGAAAGTAAAAGGAGGCGTCTCATTATCCAGAGAGGTGTATTTTAGAATAAAAAACCCTTTTTTATTGGATCAAAACTACTGTTTTTATTGCTTTTGACGTGGAAGCAAAGGTAAGGCTCACATTACTTATTAAGCATAATGCCTTTTTAATTCCCGCAGGGATCAATGTCAAACTCTTATCTTGGGATATATCAAAAGATAACAGTTTATTGTTTAGTATGTATCTAATCATTAATCCAAATCAGCATAATTATCAGCATAGTCATTTTAATTGTCAGAGTATGAATGTGCATTTTCCTCTGAATACTCATGCAAAGTATAAGTGCTTCAAAACTAAACTTAGGCACAGTAATTGAATAAATAAATTCAGACTACCTTTACTTTTGGCCAGTAATATTTTGGCATGTCCCCATTTAATGAAGATAAAGGATTGTTATGTAATGTACCACAAAACTCATTTCATCATTCTTTCCCAATAGCTGGAACATGATACTGCTGTATTCTAGTCATAATCGAACTCAAATGAGTCCCTACTGCAAAGGCTAATTAAATTTGAGTGCCGTATTATTTTCAGTGAAGATAAAAGATGGCTTATTTTGTTAGCATTCAACAGCTACAGGTCCCATGAGGCTTTGACAACACATCTGTGGCTGAGACTCCAGGGATATGTTGCTGTTCGTGCTGGCAAAACAATTTTTTTTTCTTTAAGCCATAAGGTGGTCCTGTTTTCACAGTTTGCAGCAGTGTGAGTGGTCACATCTGGCTAGCATTTTTGTTAGGGCAAAAAAATGGAAAAGACTCTAAATTTTATCCCTTGGCATGCCTTTTTTTATCTATCTATCTATCTATCTATCTATCTATCTATCTATCTATCTATCTATCTATCTATCTATCTATCTAT